>JAHHUM010002119.1:123616-309124 GCA_036173005.1 Crenichthys baileyi | reverse complement strand
CCAAAAAATTTACATGCACAGATTATGAAGAGATACTTGTTCTTTATCAGTGGTTATCAGACACCACCAGGCGTTCCATCTAAATCACAAAGAGCTAATAAAATAATCAGACTGGATTTTGTTTCATTTGTATGATTCACTGTGGTAAAATGTTGCATTTGTTTCCTGCTTTTCAGACGACGCCTAAGACACCTCAGAGAATTTTCTAGACAGTTCTTGGTTGGAAAATCTAACCAGCACACGGATATTTTGGCCCGAATGGGCCTGGGGAATTTCTGTGTGGAGCCCTACTTCTCCAACCTGAGGAACAACATGACGGAGCTGGTGGGGGTCCTGGCTGCTGTGGCTGCTGGGGTGCCTCAACACCACTATGGCTTCTACAGGTTGGGAACAGTTTTTTATTGACCAAAAACTGGGTTCTTCAGTTATTTTTTGTTATTATTTATTATTGATAATGTTTTTGTCATTCAGAGAGAACTTTGCAAGCACACTGCCTCCTGATGCAAAGTACGTTTCTCAAGAGGTAGCTCGCCACTGCATCATCCAGGCCAGGCTACTGGCATACAGGACAGGTAGGTTTGATCTTTTGCTGTTTGAAAAAACTCAGGACATGGTTGGATGGAGGTCAGATCTTTCTTCTAGTATGGATCACAGTGTACTGAAGGTGGTTTAACTCCTAAAGCTGCAACAACTTAGCTTAGAATGTAACCATAACCAGTACCACCGGCACTGTTTGATGATGTAATTAGGATTAAACTGCTTTGACAGGATGCTTGATTTGGGTTAAGTCTCCATTGTGTATGTTAGTATGAGCTCCTACTGTTGGCAGCAAGTTGCAAGGTCAGCTTTATGAAATGATGCAACTCTGTGCATTTATTACCTTAATAGGTGGAAAATAAGACCTCTATAATGATTAGCCCTCCTGTTAGATGTGTAAAAAGCCTTAAAATAAGTGCTAAAGATAAAAATCATGTGTTAAATAATTGTTTTTACTAAATTACCCCTCATAAGGACCCCTGCTGTTAGTACATGGTACTGCTACCTTTTGCCAACAAGAAAACACTTGGTCTTCTTGACAGTATTGCTGTCTGACTTGTGTATTATTCCTGTCAATATTGTTTCAGAGGATCCTAAAGTGGGAGTGGGTGCTGTTATTTGGGCGAGAGGGCAGTCGGTAAGACCTCCTACCTTTCTTTGCTTTTAAATGATGCGTTATTCTCTATAGTTAAACATTACCACTCCTTTGTGTGATGGGCCTCCTTATACGTTGGATATAAATGAATCCACATAATATTTCATTGGTGTTTTTAGTGTGTTTAGGTTCAGTTTTTACAATTTGTAAAACGCCCTCAGTCATGTTCCATGGTATGATGCAGATGATAAAATAATTCTTGTGCCCTAAGTATGAGTGATTGCTATTACTTTTTCCAGCAGGGGGCGCTATTAAACTTAATTTCAGTCAGTAAAACAGTTTTGTGTTTGGAGTAACCTTTAGTTTGAGGAAACTCACAAAATAAAGAGACGTCTAGAATCTGTTCAGCCATTCTAAAATAGTGGCACTATTAGATGTTGATGAAGTGTCTTAACACTTCCCCTTCTCTCAGGCTGTCTGTCGTGGAACAGGCTGCCTGGATTTTGTGGGTTGCGGGTACAACGCCTATCCTGCAGGCTCCCACTACGCAGAGTACCCCCAGATGGACAACAAGCAGGAGGACCGTCAGAGACGCAAATACAGATACATCATCCACGCAGAACAAAACGCCATCACCTTTAGGTCAGCTCGTTTGCGCGGTTGTGCCAAGTCTTGTCTGTCTCTCTGAGAGATTTCTTATCCGTTGTTATGTTTTCAGGTCACAGAACATCAAGCCAGACGAGCTAACCATGCTGTTTGTGACCAAATGTCCGTGTGATGAGTGTGTCCCTTTGATAAGAGGGGCTGGAATTACACACATCTACACCTCAGACCACGACAGGGACAAAGATAAGGGGGACATTTCCTACTTGAGATTCAGCACCCTGAAGGATATCAGCAAGTTCGTTGTAAGTTCACAGTCCAACTAAATACAGGCCATTAGCATCAGAGAATAAGCATTTTTTTGCATTTTCCTTCAAGCAACCAGAAAGTTCTGTAGTAGTGAAGCGGCCTTTATTTCTCCAGGTTTTCTGAAAGTCTTTAAAATGTGTATTTTTGTAATTTTCACCTTCTAACACCTGACAGTGTCAATTATTTAAAAAAAAAAAAAACATTGGTATTGGCCAAAATAGGAAATCGCAGGTCAGGCTTTTTAAATATTGGCGATCGGCCAGAAAACTGCAATTGGTGCACCCCTAGTTTGATTTTTTTCTAGTGTTAGCAGTTCAAATCAGACTTGAGTTTAAACAATTATTTTTAGACCTGACAGCTAATCTTGTCATTCACTTGTAAATTTTCTTCATTTTAAAGCACACACTGTATAATATGCTGTCATGTCCAGGTACAAGCACTGGAAATTTCTAATTCAGTCCCTGAAAAACATCAAGATACTATCAGAAATTCTGGAGAAACATTGAGCAAGACCATTTTAAAAGTCTGGTTTCTGGGTAGCAAATTCATATTAAATTATGGACGACATATTACTGTTCAACAGGATATACTATATTAAAGAGTAAAACATGTTTATTTTCTCACAGTGGCAGAGGAACCCTTCTATTTCCTCAGGAACTTCTTCTCATCTTGCAAGTAGGTTACATCTCATATCCTTATGTGCTTTTTCACTTTCAGTATGCATGTTGTTTCTTTACATGAAACATTGTGACCTCATTGTTTTTCTAGATGGTTGCATTGGGAAACATAGCAGGCAGCCTGAGCAGGAGTATGGGAATAAGAAGCTGTGCACCAAGAACACCAGGGCTTCACCTACTGTCAGCTGAACATCAGCCGTTAAAGGATGGACAGACTAATCTTACTCGTAACCAAATCCTGTTCATGGGCTCTGCATCACAGATTTGATGTTATACGGGGGACGAATAATTTGGTTATCATAAAATCTATGCCACATGGCAGCACAGTGAAAAAGTATTTGCACACTTACAGATTTCTTGTTTTTGCTTTTTTGTCCCACTTAATAGTTTCACATCATGAAACTATTTGTAAAATCATACAAAGATCACCTGAGTTAAAACAAAATTCTGTTTAAAATGATGATTTTATTTATCGAGGAAATAAAATGCAACACCTACCATCCTGGCCTTCCAAGAAACAGTAGATCTAAACCTTATAACTAGTTTGGCACCAAACGCCATGAAGCATTTACTATATTATAACTAGCAATGACCTGGATGAATGGCCTGTTTAAGGTCCCCCCAAAGGATCTCAATTCAATTTAGTCCAGACTTTGATTAGGCCACTCCAAAACCCTCATTTAGTTTTTTTTTGTGCCATTCAGAAGTAAACTTGCTGGTGTTCCTCAGACCACTGTTCTGGTGCATAACCCAAGCGGTCTTGGACCTAAGGTCATAAAGTTGATTATCCAGGTCTCGAAGTTGTGAAGCAGCCCCCCATCATCACTCTACCACCACTATGTTTGGTGGTCCACTAAAAAGTTCCACTTCTGTCTCGTCAGGTCACAGAATATTATCCCAAAAGTTTTAGGGATCATCAAGATTTTTTTAACAGATATAAGGCGGGCCTTTTTATTCTTTTAGGTCAGCAGTGGTGTTTTCCAGAAACTCTCCTGTGGATTTTTGCCCAGTCTCTCTTTCTTATTCTTGAAAAATGAACACTGATGTTAACTGAGGCACTAGAGGCCTGCAGTGGTTTAGATATTGTTCTGGGTTATATTCTGATCCCCTGAATGAGTCGTCGATGCTCTTTTGGAGTAATTTTGATAGGCCAGCCATCCCTCGGCAGGTTCACCACTGTTCTAATTTTCTCCATTTGTGGATGATCTCTTTTTGCATTAAAATGATCTGTAAACAAAGAAGAAACGCACGCAGGTCATCAAGCTCTGCCATCTTGCTCCTATGCTTTCCTTCCGAGTTGTTTAACACCCCCTATTGATGACGCATGCTTGGTGGCTCTCAAAACCGGTGGAAATGTATGTTGGTTCTCAACAAAACACCAAGGTTTCGAAGCCAAGAGAACAAGAGTCCTTTCGGTGGAAACACGCTGTGGTTTATGTCCCAAACCCAAAGCCTTAGAAATGGCTTTGTAACCCTTACCAGACTGAGATCAATTACTTTGTTTCTCATCTGTTCTTGATTTTTTTCAGACTGAGGCATGACGTGTGTTGTACAATATTATGACTAAGTTATTTAATATTTACTTAAATAAACTTCGGTTTGTCAATTATCGTCCTATGAATACCAGCCCAATATGCCCAATAACGAATGAAGATACCAGATGAAGAAGTGATTTCAGCACTAATTTAAGCATTAAAATAAATATTAAGGTGTATATGAGCCCCAGCGGCACATTATAGCCGATCAATGTTTAAACCACTCATAAGTTTATAACACAACTCAGAGCAATTAACTAGGCTTAAGGCTTAGAGGCCTGGTTTAGCTTTTAGCACCACAATCAAAACAAACCACCATGAAATAAACAATTATAGATTGTTTCATCCTAACCTAATTTTCTCTGCGTAGACACTACCTCTTATAGGAACCGTTCTATGAACAGCAGAGAAAAAGGCCAAAGGCTGTTGGGTTGTGCGTCGAAGATGGCCCGGTTGGGCCGCATGGTTGCTTGGCGGACCAAGAAGCTATGGCGGCTGGATTTAGTAGTAGCTGGGAGGGGGAAGGCCTCTTTCCGACTGAACGCTTCAAGCGTGCAGAGATGCGGTTTTGATGCTGTCTTCTTTAGGCAGTGGGAAAAACGGATTCGTCCTCTCTTCTGGGGAAATCTTTGGTTCAGATTCCTTTTCTGCAGAAGCTCAGAAGGACCGATACGCTAACATCAGACAGTAGTCAACTTTGTATCTGGGGATTCTAGTAGATGTCTTACTCGCCTACGAGTTTCAAAGACATTCAGATGGTTGTTGTTTCCCGATGTGAACAACTGCCGCTGTTGCGGAAAATGAGAAAGAGGGACGGTTTTTCTTGCCTTATGTTAGGATTTGTTTAAAGATTTGAACCATTTGACGTGACAAGAAAGCAAAACCAGAAGATATCTGTATGGGGGCAAATAACTTTTCCACAGCAATGTATGTATAATTTTACAAATGTGTATCTGATTCAGACAGATGATACAACTTATGCCTCTTTTCCATTCATGGTTCCAGAACTGCATGGCTCCACTCTACCTCGCTCTACTTGGTACAAAACCTGCTGTGTTGCTATTGATGGGTGGAGGTGTGGCTTGAAGCCATCAGCCCTCAGCATCATGTGCTGTGCAAAGTAAGATAAATACTCCCCATCACACATCATGTCCTCTCAAAACAGTGAGGTTGTGGAGTCCAGACCACCTTCCCATCTGCAACTAGTGGGACGATGGCCATAAATGTGTCCATCCCCACAGATTTCGGTTTGATCCGCTCCGCTCATCCTTAATATTTTTGTAGTCGCTCTTGAATTTAGCTTTTCACAGCATTGCAGTGTGCTGTAAAATTTGTCGCCTGTCATTCTCTCCTCAGTGTCGAAGAACACTTTTTAATGCCGCTAACACATTGCTGACCACGCTCATGGCCAGTCAGTGAACAGCAGCTTGTTCACGTCATATTTCAGCCTTGATGGGACCAGCTGATGTGCAGGAACCAAGAAACCAGGTACCAGGCCAAAAAGCCAGTCATGGAAACAGTCGCAAAACGGGCTAATCGGAGTGGAGCCGACCTAAGCAGAGCCCATGGAAAAGGGGCATAAGTAATCTTAATGTGGAGGGACAGAAAGTGTTATATGTAAGAAGTAATATAAAGTACAATGCATAGATTTGTTTTATTTTTTCACAAAAGAGCACTAACTAGTTGTGAATGGAAACTAAATTATGATGAGACTGGTTGTTGTTATAGAGACTTGACTGAGTTTTAAAAGAATTCAGATTGCACTTAATGATGCACTATTTCTAGATGTGTTTTTATTTCACAGATTATTAGAGAATTTAAAAGAAAAAGGAAGTTTATTTTCTGCTTTAACCACATGCTGGCAAACAAATACGTGTTTACACTTGTTTTTCTCCACAGTTTAGATAAAAAAGCTGTGAACGTTGCCTGTGGAAAAAGACGAAACTTTCAATGTTCAAAACTATCAATGATCAGGACTGGGCTCTGAAAGGACAAATAAGCTCAAAGAAACCAAAATGTTCCAGGACTATGTAGCAGATTTTTAAAGAAAGAGATTTCCAAAAGTGTCATTATTATGAATTGTATAAACTTCCACCTTTAGCTTTTAGGATGTACAGGTGTGTCTCTGTAAATTAAAGTATTAATAAGAAGTTAATTTAGTTTTAATTTTTTTCTAAAAGAGAAACTCATACGAACTATTCTTTAGCTTACTTACACAAACAGTGATCTTAATTTTAATTATTATGGCTCACAGTTAATGAAAACCTGAAAACACAATATGACACGAGACGGATAAAAAACATTTAGGGACGCTGCTTGGATCAGTGGTAAAGCAGACACACCATATATAGAGGCTGTAGTCCTCGACGAAGCTGTGCAGGGTTTATTCCCGACCCTGGGCCATTAACTGCTTGTCTTCCTGTCAAGCTAACTGAATGTTCTCACCTGGTATAGTGACAGGCTTTGGTTCGCTTGGAGTTTAATCTATATGAAAAAGAACCGAACTACGCAAAAACGTTACAAGTTAACAAACTCATCGACTGATTCGGACCAAAGCAAACAAACTATAGGTGTGAAAACGCCTTTAGTTTACAGTCTGATACAACCGTTTTTTATCTGCTTAAAATCTTCACCTGGTGGCTTGGTATACACCTTCATCTCATAAACGAGCCAATCATGTTTCATTTCTCGTCTTGTTATAGGTGAGTCAACTAAATCCCTCCCTCATGCCTCTCATTTTATGAGCATTCTATGAGCTTAGGCAAATCTCAAATCATACATAAAGAGTTCAGAATCCTTTTCTACCTCATCTTTTCCTTCCACTCAACTTTCCATTATATGTGCTTGGATACAGGACACTGAACAGCCAGGCTCTTTAGGAATTGCCTTCTGTGGGAGTCCCCTCTATCACTGTGCGTGCCATAACCCAAACTTCTCTGTATAAATTGAATTTCGGGTTTTCATTAGCTGCAATATTTGCCCACTCTGCCTTGAAAAACCTCTTCAAATATCTCATATTTTAGGTACATTTCGTGTACACAGTTTGCTTCTGGTGACCATGTATACTATTTTAGTTCTGAAATTGTTTTATTTTCGTTTCATTAAGTCATTCTTTCAGTAATTTGGATGTATGCTAGTGATTTGGATGAATGCTGTTTTTTTGGTGATGTGCTGTGTTGTTTTGATGACAAATATACCTTTTGAGTTTTAAGTCTGCTTTTCATAGACCAGCCAGGCCTTTGTATTCCATCATACTTTTTAGTCACATATTGTCTTCAATTAATGGTAATTGCTAATTATAGCAAAGTGAAACCATCAGCACAATTGTACTGAAAAAGGTTAATTGCTCAACGCATCTGTTGATCAAAGTTGGGGAAGGTATTGCAAAATGTGTCAAAACTCAAAATAAATACAACTGAAACAAAAATGTATTAATCTAGAAATGGATCAATTAATAAATCTGGCACACTCACTCCAGGGAGAATGGGTTTCCGAATAAAAAAAAAGAAATTAGAAAAGCTGAAGAGCCTGTAAATCACTTAACTTTATATTAAACACCTACATTTGTTCTCTACAAATCTTAAAAACCTGCAAGAATATCAGATGTTTCTTAGTTACAACCTACCCACTGCTGGATGGCCAGGGAGCTAGCTTCACACAGCTGTCCAGCGCTAAGGTTTCATAATCCACCCCGAAAGATGTTTTAAATCCATGTATCCAGTCCTGGACCAAGCGCCATCTTTCCATCTAAAAAAAAGAGAAAGGGCTTTGGTCTTCAAGTTAACGGCTAACCACTTCTTCTAAGTGAATTAACCCATCTTAAATCGGTTTTACCGCTCTTTCGAGGGGTCCTAGTTAATCACTAAGTCGCTTAATTTCGAGCTTCTCCACCAAACAGAAGGTTTTGAGCAGTTTTCCACAAAACAAGTCCAGTTTGTTCGACTTTATATTAAGAGAAATAAAAGAAAAAGCTCCCGCTCTTTCTCCGTGCACGCGCTTTTATTCTCTTAATTGGTTAGCTAGCCCAACAAGCTAACCAATCCGTCCCTGGGTGTGAAATGACGTCATGGCGTATGAAACGTGAAAAGTGCCGTTGTGTATTGAGAAAGGCCACCGCGTTAAGGAACCGTTCTGTCCTGAACAGCGGCTTGCATTACGGAGGGCCAAACGGGACAAAATTAAATACATTAACATATCGTTAAATAAATAAATGTAACTGTACCATGAAATAAAGAAATGTAACATTTATTTACTTATAACAACTATTAAACTATGAAATGCACAATTAAATAGTTAAATGTCCCATTAAATGATTAAATATACATTTTAAATTATTGAATTAAATAATTAAATGTCATTGTTCTTATAAATACATTTAAAAATAAATATAATTATTTCATTATTTTTATTTATTTAATGACTGCAGCAGTGTCTTCATGAAATAATTTAAACCGTCAACTTGATCCATCATAGGTCATTTTAGTGTATTTGGTGAAACAATCAAGCCTCACTGCTGACAACTGGCTCATGTTCCTCTGACACCCAAGCTTCCAAGGTGCATGCCAAATAACATGAATTAATATGTCAGTGAAGCTTCATATCCAAGCTTGACTAATTAGTTTGCTTTTAGGTTAATCAGAGATTCACCAGAACTAATGACAGGTGTGAACTCAAGAAGACTGTATGCTGAGAGTGAATCAATAGGTGCTTAGTTAAAGGGTGTGCAGATCTATGCAACAGCCTTTTTCATTTGCCACTTTCTGTCATCTGGTAAATTTGTTTTGACATCAGTAATAAAGGACATATGTTGTATTATGTGTAAAAGGTTTGAAATTTAATTCAATTCAATTTAAAAATACTTTATTAATCCCAAAGGGAAATTAAATGTTGCAGCTCAATGTGAAGGTTTCTTCAAAGAGCCATTGTAGATGTTGATGGCTGTGGGCAGGAAGGATCACATCTGAAGAAGCCTCTGACTGAAGACACTGTTGTTGTAGGACAGTCTCATGAAGAGGATGCTCAGGGTTGGGTTCTCCATAATGTTCTTCATTTTATGAAGAATCCTTCTTTGCACAATGATCTCCAGAGGTTCCAGAGGAGTCCCCAGAACAGAACCAGCCTTCTTTATCAGCTTGTTGAGCTTTTTTAAGTCCCTGGCTCTGATGCTGCTTCCCCAGCATATGATAGCAGAAGAGATCACACTCTCCACAACAGACTTATAGAACATATGCACCATTTTGCTGCAAACACCAAAGGACCTAAGCTTCCTCAAGAAGTACAGTCTGCTCTGTCCCTTCTTGTAAATGGCTTCACAGTTGCATCTCCACTCCAATCTGTTGTCCAGGTGAACACTGAGGTATTTATACTCCTCCACCACCTCCACTTCTTCTCCCATGATGGAAATCGTTTTTGACTTATTCCTGTTTCTCTTAAAATCTACAATCATCTCCTTTGTTTTAGTCACGTTCAAGATGAGATGATTGTTTCCATACCATGCGACAAAGCGGTTCACCACCTTCCTGTACTCAGTTTCTTGTCCATCTCTGATCCACCCCACAACTGCAGAATCATCCTAGTATTTCTGCAGATGACAGGAGTCTGTCTTGTACTGGAAGTCTGAGGTGTACAGAGTGAAAAGCAATGGTGAGAGTACCGTCTCCTGTGGAGCTCCTGTGCTGCTGACTACCTGGTTAGACTCACAACAATCAGGTTGGATTGTGTTAAATGCACTGGAGAAATCAAAGAACATGATCCTCACAGTGTTGCTGGTTTTGTCCAGACAACAGTGGGTTTGTTGAAGCAGGTGTATGATGGCATCTTCAACTCCAACTCCACAGCGTAAGCAAACTGAAGGGGGTCCTGATAGTTTATTGTTTGCTTACTCAGGTGGGCCAACAGGAGTCTCTCTAGGACCTTCATGATGTGGGATGTCAGGGCAACAGGTCTATAGTCATTGAGGACTGATGGGTGAGTTTTATTTGGTACCGGAATAAGACAGGAGGTCTTCCACAACACTGGAACCTTCTTCTGGGCCAGGCTAAGGTTGACGAGGTGCTGCAGGACCCCACAGAGCTGCTCTGCACAGCCCTTCAGGACTCTATGGCTGACATGATCTGGACCTGCAGCCTTATTCCGATTCAGTCTCTCTAGTTGCATCTTCACCTGACTTCTTGAGACAAACAGGTGGAAGGTGGAGGCAAAGGGAGCATCGGCATCTTCTGATATGGTTGAAAACAAACATGTAGAAGCAGAAGGGTCTAGGGCTGAGGTGAAAGATAAAACATTTGAGGTGTTACTGGACAGCTGTGGGTCCTGTGGGTCAAAGGTGGGTGGGATGTCTGTTTGGCTGTGAGCAGAAGAGGAGGATGCTGAGCTTGTTTCTGAACTGAACCTATTGAAGAATGTGTTCAGTTCATTGGCTCTGTCGGTCTGATCATCCTTCTGCTTGAAGCCTGTGATCTTCTTCATCCCTGACCACACATCTCTGATATTGTTTTGCCGGAGCTTGCTTTCCAGCTTCTTCTTGTACACCTCCTTGCTGTCTCTTATCTGGACATTAAGTTGCTTCTGTATGCTCCTCAATAATTCCCTGTCTTCCTCTCTGAAGGCTCTTTTTTTCCTTGTTAAGCAGGTCCTTCAGGTCACCGGTGATCCAGGGTTTGTTATTGGGGAAGCATCTCACGGTTCTGGTGGGGGTGGTGGTATCCACACAGAAGTTTATATAGTCGGTCACACACACAGTCAGGGCATTGATGTCCTCTCCATGTGTCTGGCACAGTGCGTCCCAGTCTGTAGCCTCAAAGCAACCTCGAAAGGCTTCTTCAGCTTCCTGTGACCATTTTCTTACAGTCCTCTTTATTACAGGTTGTCTCTGAACAAGGGGCTTATATTTCGAGCAGAGAAAAACAAGATTGTGATCTGTTTTGCCTAGAGGAGGTCTTGCTGTAGAGATGTATGAGTCCTTGACATTTGCATAAAACAAATCCAACGTTTTGTTTTCTCTGGTAGAGCAGCTGACAAACTGTTGAAACGTTGGAAGTGTAGCAGAGAGTGAAGCGTGCTAAAAATCACCAGAAATTGCTACAAAAGCATTGGGGTTTTGTGTCTGTAGCTTAGCAACAACTGAGCTGATGGCATCATATGCAGTGTCGGCAACAGCGGAAGGTGGAACGTAAAACTGTTGCCAAAATAACACTGGTGAACTCTCTGGGTAAATAATATGGACGAAAACTTACTGCCAACAGTTCAATATCTGGACTGCAGAGACGACACTTCACAGTAACATGTCCTGGATGACACCATCTGTTGTTCACAAGTACTGCCAGTCCACCTCCTTTACATTTGCCGCTCCTCTTTAAATCTCTGTCTGGTCGTATGGTTAAAAAGCCCGGCAGAGAGAAGCTGGAGTCTGGGATATGATCCTGCAGCCATGTTTCAGTAAAACACATAATACTGCATTCCCGGTACTCTGGCTGGGTCCTTTGTAGGGCTTGGAGTTCATCCAAGTTGTTTCCGAACGATCTCACATTGCCCATCATAATTGACGGAAGAGATGGTTTGAACTTCCTCCCTCTCTCTCTTCTCTTAGCTCCTGCTCTGGATCCATGGTGTCTCCTTTTCAACTCATCAGGGATTTGGGGTTGTAGTTGAAGTATTATTTGAGCTTTTCAGATATTAATCAGCTGCTCCCGGTTGTAAGAAACAACCCCATTGCCATGGTGACGCATCATAACAAATGTCCAAAAGTAAAAAAGTATCGGGAACAATCCTTCCAGCTGCACAGCATCCGAAACCGAAGAGGATAATCATCCAAAAGATATACATTTTATCCACCACAAGAGGAATTTGTGTTGTTAAAAAGAAATGATCAGAATAAAAAGTAACAGAGCTACTCCAACCTGCTGCCACCTTGAGCGGCGCAATTCTAGAAATGAGTTAACTGGGGTGTGTACAGTTTTGAGACTCAAATTTCACTTCATTTGCCAAATATTGTTTTTAAGATGTTCTAAATTATTCTTCAGACACTAATTTATGGTGTAAAAAAGCAGATTCAAGGCAAAGCACTTAGCAACAAGACAATATTAACTTAATTAACAGATACACAGCCTGTGATGAGGTAAAAATAAATACCCATACAAAAAGTGCATTCCCATCATTTTTTATTTGTAGTAACTGTGGTACAGTAGCATCAGTGTGGGAAAACAAGGTGTCTGCTTTCAGAAAGAACTCTTTACCAAAGTTACGAATTCCATTTTGCTTCTATTGAATATATAGATGTAAAGCTGGTTGGTGTTTCACATTATGACTGTAACAAAGTGTCTAAATTCGCTGGTTTTATTTCTCACCCAAAAGACAAGCATGAGGAGCTGTTTATTTCTTATCATCCCAAATGTGAAGCATGAGGGCAGCTCACAGGATTCTGACTGATACTGACAGAACTACTGATTTTGTTTCTGTTTGGATCTGCAGGAATTTCAAAATACACGTTTCCTAATAGTTAATCACAAAGCAAAGCTGGGAAGTAATTTGTGAAATTTTAAAGTGGAGATGATTGGGTTAAATTTGGTTTACATCTTTTTTTTTTTATTGTAAGTCAAAGGAGGAAAAAATAAACTGTTCTTTATCTACAGCAAGTTGATTGCTGTAGAGCAAGCTGATTGCAAGTTGATTACATTAGGTCTCCCAAATAACCCTGTTGGCAAGAATTTACAGCTCCGGACGGACGTTTACATCCACTTATCGGCAAGAATGGTATTATTTTGGGCTTCGACTGGTTTATTGGAACTTTTTGTTTTTTTACACAGGATGGACCTGTTCTTCATCTACCAATTTCAATACTTTTTTAAACAAGTGTTTGAATTTAATGTGGATTTTGTCAAACTCACACAAGGCCATACTTATGTATATAGACTTTAAAATTTGGATAAATGTCCTTTAGCCAAACGTATTTGGCAAGAGTTCAATAGAAATGGCTTTTATGTATAGTGCACAGATTTTCATTAGGGTTAATTGGTTAATTGCAAACCTGTTTTCATGTGCATCATGGTTCGTTGTCTTGTCAAAGCACTCAGTTGTGTCCAAATTTCCACCATCCCACTCAAACTCTCACCCTCAGATGAAAGAACATTTTTTGCATGTTCAGGAACACAGATACCCAGGTCTAGCAAAAGCTGAGAGATGCTGCCCAGGGAAGGCTTTTATATCCAAGAACATTGCACTGACTGTCAAGCATGGTGATGTCAGCATCATGCTTTGGGACTGTTCACTGTTAAGAGTAGTAGTAGTAGTAACAAAAATGGAGGACAACCTCAAAAAAGTTCAACCTGATGAAACCTGAACACAATCTGATGCTTCCAAAGGACAAGGATCCAAACCCATCAAAATTGGTTATTAAATGAATAAAGCAGGCTAACATTATGCTTCTGGAATAACCCACACGTCTAACCTATTCAAAATTCGAGCATTAACCCAGTTGGTAGCCAACATTACTGCACCAACAATCAAGCATGGTGGTGGCAGCATCATTCCATGGGGTTATTTCATTGCACAATATCTCTACAATAACAAAAATGGAGGATTGTGGCCTAGATGTCAACCTCATTGAAAATGTGGGAACTTTGAAAGTTGGATTTGCATGAGGAAAACAACCAATTTCAAGAGTGGTCGAATATCTAGCCAGATTTAAGCCAGAAGCTTAGTTAAGGGACATATATCCAAATATAAATATATTTATGTTTATGTTTGAAGCCTGTTGACCCACAATAAATGATTAAAAGCCCAAAATATTAGCAAATTCATGGAGATAATTGTATCAAACCATCTTAATGGAACTATGCAATTTACAAGCTGAATGAAATGATAACGGCACATTGCAAAAAGTGAAAAATGTCCCAAATGACAACTCAAACATAGTGAGTTAAGAGGTTCACTGCTTAATCAAACCAAATATGTTCTGTCCAGAGCATATTTTCATCAAGATCATAATTAAGCTCCCCCAAGAAAGATGCAGAAAATACAAAAAAGGTGAACGAAAAGGGAAAACGCACACCAAAACAAAAAAAAAGGCACATCAGAATCTTCAACTATTTCCTTCTATGTTTCATAAATCAGAGAAAGAAATAAAAGCCCAAAACAGCCACCATTACAGCTCGTCTCTTCTTTACGGTTTATAATTAATGTTCTCACTCACAATGGCACTCAGTTCAGTTCAGGATCACACTGTACAGGGTAAGAAATTCAAATATATATATAAAAAAAAGACAAAAGCACTGAAAACAAATCAACTTATTTTTTTTAATATTATTTTTAATCTACAGAAAGTGCTTTTGGCAACTGTGCTCAACAAGACTGAAGCTGTTTGTACCAGTGGTCAGAAATTTAAATTAAAAAGATTGAAGATTCTTAAAACACTTCTGCTTTAAGTGAATTTTCCAGATGTTTTGACTGAAACTGTTCATTTCTCTCTTCAGCATCTTGCTAAAGCCCACTGGTTTTTTAAAAATGGCACATACTGACAGCCTTTCGCATATTTAGTCATGGAGCTGGCATTGCTGCTTTTATAAAATATTTTCTGCATTAATCGTGTGCTAATTTCTGAAGTTTAGATAAGGAGCAGAAAGCACAACCTGTTTGTTTTTGGCTATGTTTTTACTTCACCAAGATTTTTCCCCATCTTTTCTCAAGAATCGCTTTGACTCCAACACATATTTAAAAACAAAAATCCTTCAAGATTTTGGTGATTGGCAGCAAATCATCTACATGATTGCAAATTTCCCCTTTAAGAAGCAACGATCGGAGAATCTGCAAAAGTATTTTTTGGCCCAAGCCGTTTTTTTCCTCCTGCTGGTTCTTTTCAGATGCTTCCAACACAATGAACTGTGGCACTACATGCTACAGATGAAAAAAAAAGATTTTTTAAAATAAAAAACTAATTTACAAAAGTTAGATCAGTGATTATGAGCTACTTTAACCAACAAAGGAAAGATTTATTTTTAAATAGAACAGCCATTATTGTTAATGTGTTTTTTTAAATTTTCTACGCCTTCCTATTGATAAAAAGTTGAGGGGGGGGGGCTTTTCTAGGAGGCTGGTTTCTTCAGATCCCTGATCTGTTTGATAAGGTAAGTCTTCTCGTCGTTGAACTGGTCGTCGTCTGTGCGATCCTTCTGGAAGTTGTTTAAGAAGTCGATTAGTTTGGTCTGGTTCTTCAGCAGGATGTCGGAGATGGGCTGCGTCTTGTTGGGGTTGGCTACAAACACCTGAACGCCCGAGCAAGGAGAAACAGAGAGGGGATTTACATCATATACAGGGCCTGAAAAAGTATTCACACCCACTCAAACATTTCCAGATTTGGTCACATTACAACAAACAGCTTATCTGACAGACCAACACAAAGTAGTGTGCCATTGTAAAGAGGAAAGAATTTTCACATCTTGCCACAGATTCTCACTCAGAATTAGTTCTGGCCTTTGACTAGGCCATTCTAGCACATACATATGGTATGATCTAGACAGTTTCATTTCAACTCTGGCTGCATGTCTTTGTCCTGCCGGAAGGCAAACCACCAGCCCAGTCTCAGGTTTTTTTGCATCCCCATAGTATGATGCTGCCACCACCATGTTTGGGGATGGTGTGTTCAGGGTGATGGTTACATTTTGGTCTCATCTGATGACTAATAGTTGTCATGTCTATAGATGCTCCCATCCAAGTAGTGGATCTCTACAGCTCCTCCAGAGTTACCATGGGCTTCTCTGGTTATTGCTCTACTTGCCCAGCATGTCAGTTTAGGTGGGCCTTAACTTTAAACGTCTCTGCAATTTTCTCCCTGTGTTCCTTGGTGTTCGTTTGTTCACTGAACAAACCCCTGAGGCCTTCAAAAAGCTGGATTTTTGCTGAGATTATTTTACACACAGGTGGACTCTATTTAGGCAACTTGTGAAGGCAGTTGGTGGTACTATATTTCATTTAGGAGTATTGGAGTAAATGGGGCTAAATACAAATGTATAACTCACTTTTTAGGTTTCTAAAAATGAAGAAAGAATGTATCATGTTCCTTCCACTTCACAATTATGCACTACTTTGGGTTGGTCTAACACATAAAATCCAGGTAATAGTACACAATATTAAAAAAATAGTTGTTCTTCTGCCCACTTTCTAATTCACTTAAATCCATTTTTTTTACCTTAAACACATGGAAGGCCTCGAACTGGATGTTGGGACTCTTGTCTCTGAGCAGATTCATCATTAATTTGAGGTTTTCAGGCTTGCTGATGTAGCGGGTCATCACCGTGAAGTTGTGTCTGTCCAACAACAGCTCGCCCAGAAGCTGCAGAAGAGATTATTTCAAACAAAGTGACAAATAACTGACGTGCTGATAGGCTTTCTGAGTACTTGTGCAAGCTTAAATAAACAATAACAGTTGGTGTCTGAGTCAAACCTTAAGCGACTGCCGCTTTGTGACGTAGTTCTCAGAGTGCAGCAGCTTCTCGTAGTTTGCAAACACCTGCAATCAAATATAAAGAACATAATAGTTCAGTTTCTTAGTAGCCTGAGATCAGATCTGAGATGTGTGGCTCGTCTGTCACACTACACATAGTTTGATGCCCAACAACAGCACCTGAGATCAGCATCTGTAGTGGCAACTTTATCTAGAGCTGCTATTCATTTTTGTTCCCACTGCAGAGTCTCTTGACTGGCTCCTCAGAGTCATGCAGCCAACTGTCAGCATACATACTGGCAAAAAAAGGCCACTCTGTGTATCGTACCTGAAGCAAAGGCCTTCAGGGGCCAATGGACTGGAAGGGCCCCTCCGTCCTTGAAGACAGATGGCGTAAAGTGCTGCTTTGTATCTAGAGCTGTCACTGAGAGCACTGTGTGTCTCCTTGTCGTTTCTAGAAATCTACATTCCTACTCTTCCAGCTTGTTGAAAAGACTCATGGCCCTATGAAGGCCTGAATGTGACATGACTGGACCATTAAGTAAGGTAGCACCCTTCACATATACTGGCACCACTTGTAAAGATTTTATTGTAATAAATTATACTAAAAAATGTTGACAAATGGAACTTATAATTTGAGTAACCTCAGGGGACGTTTACAGGAATTAGGTCGGGGGCTAGGATAACTGTGGGAAAAGGTTGATTCTGTGTCTATTTAACCATTTCTGTGTTGATGCGGTTTTTTAGCAATAAAACATTCATTTATTTTCATGCCATTTAAACATCTACAAGTACATCCCACAAAATTAGAACATTGTGTAAAAGTGCTTTTTTTGCCATAACTCATATTATATAGAATTATTACACAGAGTGATATATTCACAGCCTTTGTTTCTTGTAATTTTAATGATATGATTCTGGCTTACAGGTAAAGAAAACCCAACATTCAGTCTCAGAAAATTAGAATATCAAATTAGGTTGATCAAAAAAGGATGTTTTAAGCACAAATGTCAGGCTTCTGAACAGTATGGCCATTTCTATGCACTCAGTACTTGGTTGGGCCTTTTCTTGCATGAATTACTGCATCAATGCGCCGTAGCATAGAGGCAACCAGCCTGTGGCACTGCGCAGGTGTAATGGAAGCCCAGGTTGCTTGGAGGTTTCAGGTCATCTGCCTTGTTGGCTCTGGTGTCTCTCATCTTCCTCTTGACAACAGCCCATAGACTTTCTACGGGGTTCAGGTCAGGGGAGTTTGCTGACCAACCAAGAACAGTACCACCACTGTCATAGAACCAGCTTTTAATACCTTTGTCAGTGTGGGCCGGTGCCAAGTCCTGCTGGAAAATAAAATCAGCATCTCCATACAGTTTGTCAGCAGAGGGAAGCATGAAGTGCTGTAGAAGTTCTTGGTAGATGGCTACATTGAATGTGGACTTCAGAAAACCCAGTGGACCAGAACCAGCAGATGACGTGGCACCCCAAACCATCACTGACTGTGGAAACCTCAGACTTGACTTCAAGCAACATGGATTCTGTGCCTCTCCACTCTTCCTCCAGACTCGGGGACCTTGATTTCCAAATGAAATTCAGAATTTACTTTCATCTGAAAACAGGACTTTAGACCATTGAGCAACAGTCCAGTTCCTTTTCTTCCTAGCCCAGATAAGACGGTTCTGACGTCGCCTCTGGCTCAGGAGTAGCTTGACACGAGGATTGCAACATTTGTAGCCCATGTCTAGCATTCGTCCGTGTGTGGTGGCTCTACTCTTGATGCACCGACTCCAGCCTCAGTCCACTCCTTGTGAAGCTCCCCAAACTTCTTGAATGGATTTTGCTTGTCAATTCTCTCAAGGCTGCAGTTCTCCCTGTTGCTGGTGCACCTTTTCCTACCACACTTCTTCCTTCCACTCAATTTTCTGTTAATATGCTTGGATACAGAACTCTGAAAAAAACAGCTTCTTCAGCAATGACCTGCAATGACCTTTAGTGGAACCCTCCTTCTGAAGGGTGTCAGTGACTGTCTTCTGGACATCTGTCAAGTCAGATGATTGTGAAGCCCATGATCCAGAACGAGACAGTTTAAAGGCTCAGGAAACCTTTGCAGGTGTTTTGAGTCAATTAGCTGATTAGGGTGTGACACCATGAGTGTCCAATAAGGAACTTTTTCACAGTATTCTAATTTTCTGAAACACAGAATTTTGGGTTTTACCTGTAAGCCTTAATCATCATAACTACCAAGAAATAAAAGCTTGTAATATATCACCCACAATATATGTGGGTTCATTCTATATAATATGAGTTTCACTTTCTGGCAAAAAATATTGCACTTTTACACAATATTCTAATTTATTGCGATGTATCTGTATACCTTGGTGGGGCAATACAACTCCTCTTCCAGAGTCATGCAGCAGGGTGAAATGTGTTTTAATCAACAAATAGCATCTATGTGATGCAATCTATGTTTTTACAATCTAATCTTGTCCTGGGAGGGCTTTGGTGTAACAGAAGTGTGCTTTTAAGTCAGATCACTCACAGCATCGTAGTTCTGTTCGAGGAAATCAGCCACAAGCCCTTTGTGTCTTGTAAGGAGATCCTGTGAATAAACAGTCACAATTAAAAAAATATTTAGTATTGTTTATAATAAAGAAGCATTTCAGCCTCAACTACTTATTTACTCCTAAGCCTCAAGGTTTGATGTAGTTTTATAAAATGTTTTAATGAACACATGAGCAAATCTGCAATAATTTCACAAGGAGGGAAAAACGTCCGAATCATTCAGAGGTAAATGGGAGCGTTTAGGATGTTTCTAGGTATATGGGATTTAGCAGTGTTCGGTTTTATTGTCTGGTGGGAATTAATGGAAATAGCTGGGATGCTTAAGTGTCTTAACAAGAAATGACAAACGATCTGCTCTTTGTATGCTCAAATAAAGATTAGAAACCATTTCAAACTTCTTCACAGAAAACCTAAAGGGAACTGTATTCAAAAATGATTTAAAAACAGATCTGCTTTTTGCCAAATACACTGCTCAAAAAATAAAGGGAACACTCAAATAACACATCCTAGATCTGAATAAATTAAATATTCTCATTGAATACTTTGTTTTGTACAAAGTTGAATGTGCGGACAACAAAATCACACAAAAATCATCGATGGAAATCAAATTTATTAACCAATGGAGGTCTGGATTTGGAGTCACACACAAAATTAAAGTGGAAAAACACACTACAGGCTGATCCAACTTTGATGTAATGTCCTTAAAACAAGTCAAAATGAGGCTCAGTATTTTGTGGCCTCCACGTGCCTGTATGACCTCCCTAAACCCCCCGGGCATGCTCCTGATGAGACGGCGGATGGTCCCCTGAGGGATCTCCTCCCAACCTGGACAAAAGCATCCGCCAACTCCTGGACAGTCTGTGGTGCAACGTGACTTGGTGGATGGAGCGAGACATGATGTCCCAGATGTGCTCAATCGGATTCAGGTCTGTGGAACGGGCGGGCAGTCCATAGCTTCAATGTCTTCATCTTGCAGGAACTGCTGACACACTCCAGCCACATGAGGTCTAGCATTGTCCTGCATTAGGAGGAACCCAGGGCCAACCGCACCGCATATGGTCTCACAAGGGGGCGAGGATCTCATCTCGGTACCTAATGGCAGTCAGGCTACCTCTGGGGAGCACATGGAGGGGCCGTTTGGGCCCCCAAAGAAAGCCCCCCGCACCATTACTGACCCCTGCCAAAACCCTCATGCTGAAGGATGTTTTCAGGCAGCAGATCGCTCTCCACGGTGTCTCCAGACTCTGTCACGTCTGTCACATGTGCTCAGTGTGAACCTGCTTTCATCTGTTTAAAGCACAGGGTGCCAGTGGGCGAATTTTTCCATCCTGGTGTTCTCTGGCAAATGCCAAGCGTCCTGCACGGTGTTTGGGCTGTGAGCACAACCCCATTTGTGGACGTCGGCCCTCATACCATCCTCATGGAGTCAGTTTCTAACGTTTGTGCAGACACATGCACATTTGGGCCTGCTGGAGGTCATTTTGAGGGCTCTGGCAGTGCTCCTCCTGTTCCTCCTTGCACAAAGGCGGAGGAGCGGGTCTGCTGCTGGGTTGTTGCCCTCCTACGGCCTCCTCCACGTCTCCTGGTGTACTGGCCTGTCTCCTGGTAGCGCCTCCAGGCTCTGGACACTACGCTGACAGACACAGCAAACCTTCTTGCCACAGCTCGCATTGCTGTGCCATCCTGGATGAGCTGCACTACCTGAGCCACTTGTGTGGGTTGTAGAGTCCGTCTCATGCTACCACGAGTGTGAAAGCACCACCAACATTCAAAAGTGACCAAAACATCAGCCAGAAAGCATAGGTACTGAGAAGTGGTCTGTGGTCCCCACCTGCACAACCACTCCTTTATTGAGTGTGTCTTGCTAATCACCAAAGATTTCCCCCTGTTGTCTATTACATTTACACAACAGCATGTGAAATTGATTGTCAATCAGTGTTGCTTCCTAAGTGGACAGTTTGATTTCACAGAAGTTTGATTTACTTGGAGTTAGATTGTGTTGTTCAAGTGTTCCCTTCATTTTTTTGAGGAGTGTACCTACAACAATAAATTCAAAGGGCATATATCATAATATTTTACATCCAGAAAACCTAAAACCCTTGAAATTATAAAACAGAAATTACCATCTGCCTTTCAATTGGCCTTTTTTTTAGGGGAGAAATAATTTTAGAATACACCTATTTGAAAAGAAGAGCCTTTTGAATATGACCCACTAAAACAGGAAGCATGTACATATATGGACTGTGATGTGTTTTCTGGAACCACATCATCTGGAAATTTCTCACTGATAAGGATCGTCTAAGTAGGAAATTTAGAGGAGTTCTGTGGAGGCTCTGTTGGAATCACTTTTACTTCTAGGATTAACAAACAATCTTGGATTCAAGGGAAGGAACCACCCAAAGCTGAGGGAAGAGGACACCAGACTGGTGATGTCCCAGTTAGCACCAATAACTCGAGCAGGTAGTCAACAGCCAGACCACTGAGGCGACTGCAGGTGTTGTTCATAAGCATAAAGTTTATTGTGTCAAAAAATGTTTTCATTTAGAAATAATTAGCTGTACCAGCCTTGTTTTTTTTCTCTGCCTGAGCCAAATTAAGGAGAGAACATTTGACTGTAGATGCCTTCTGAGTAGTTTAACTTCCCTTCCATCCGCACACATTTATAGCATTAGCTTCAAGTGACCTTTTAGGGCCAAACAACATGTAAGGAAACTACTTTGAGACGGTATGAAGGTGTTTGATCTCAAGTTAACACTCTTACAGCTGCCTTACTATAACACAGCTAAATACAGACAGACTGGGCTAACCACAAAGTGCTTTTAAATCACTCCACAGAGTGGCGGTTTGATAGGTATCCAAGCCAAAGCTCGCAGACAACATTTCAACAAAGTAGAGCCAGAGACTTTGCCATTATAACTTTTCTGTTAGGTGGCCATTTGTGTTTTGCACTGATGTCAGAGTTCGATGCACAAAACATCACATCATCGCTCTTCAGCAGCTTTCTGTTACGTTCTTCGTTGCCTTGCTTTGTTTTCTTTCATGCCTTTTTACATAACTTGACCCATAGAAAGGAAAATAACTATTTTAAGTTACAAGACTAAACACATCTGAAAAGGAAAAGTCGTAAAAAGTATGATAATATGCCCTTTGAGTGATTCTAAACTTCAGCACAAAATGTCAGGCGGCAATATTAAAAGCAGACATCATTCAAAGTTACCTTAAAGGTAGCAAAGGCATCAGATGCGATGTCAAAAGTGGACATCTCCACGTAGTTGAAGAAATTGTGGAAATGTTCGGACTGAAGAATTATCTTTGCTAGTGGCTCATAGCGAATACATTCCCTCAGCATGATGCCACAGTTCAGCGCTACCTGGGGGGTTTCATAACTTTAAATACACAGAGACAGAGTTTGTGAGGTTGCGGGATTGATGGAGCCAGAATTATTTAAACACTGTGTTTGGCTAACCCTTTCAGGAGTATGAACAGGACTTCTTGATGTGTGCAGAAGTATTCAACCGTGGGGCTCCTCGTCCCAATCTGCCTCCTCAGGATATTGTTGAAGATCTGACAAACATCTTTCTTCCCCTGAAAACACACAGACAATAAACTGAAACATTAAATTTTGTAGTTTCTTCCTCTTCATTTGTCATCATGGGGATCATGAGCTTGATATCCGCTCACCTCAAAGTCTATAACCTGAAGGTTTTCCACCAGTGAAATCAGTAGGCCGCTGTTGTAGAGCTCCTGTGCAAGCTGGGCCACGGTTTCAGTGTGTGGCTCCTTATCGTTGCTCCCGTACAGAATCTCCTTCATCGACACCAAGCATTTTGACACCTCCTCAGACGCCTGGAGAACACAGAAGGCGAGTAGAACAAAAAGATGCAACTCGATAAGGCGGAATGCAGCATTACTGTGTGTAAGAGACTGGACTGTCCTCACAGTGAAGTGTCAGGAGATGACAGGTCGTAGCTGTTGCTATCTTTAATTTCACAGAGGGCTGTCACCCCTCAGGGCCCCTGGACATCCTGGTATTTAGAGAAACTCAACTTGAAGAGCATTGCTTTGCCTACCTTGTCTGTCTTCTTATCATGCTTGACCAGGATGACCAGGTTTTCCTTCAGGGTCCTGACAATGTCTGCGGGACTCTTGTGGGATTTACCAAACAGCGGCATGATGGACACCTGTTAACGTCACGAGACCTGTAAAACACAACAAACTTTAGTCTCTGAGAGACAAGATGAAGGGACAATGATAAAGAAAAATATGAGGTAAACTTAAACTCTCTTGTCGTTAGACCCCGCAGGAACTGATTGTACATTTTGTCACATTACAACCACACACTCCAACGTATTTTATAAGGCTTTTACGTGAAACACCAACATGTGGGAGCAGGAAAACTAACCTTTCACATATCTCTGAAAACATTGTCCCCATGATAAAACATAGTGGTGGCAGCATTATGCTGTGGGGGTGTTTTTCTTCAGCAGGAACAGGGAAGCTGGTCAGTTGATTGATGGAGCTAAACCCCATTCCATGAGGGCTAAAACCCCTAAACACAGAAGCCAGCACTGCAATTGAATGGTTTAGATCAAAGCATATTCATGTGTTAAAATGGCCTAATCAAAGTCCAGACCTAAATCCAATTGTTCACAAACGGGGTGTGTCACGTTCACTTCTCGACCATGTCCGACTATTGCTCTGGAGGTAATGACTCAGGTCTGAAACACTTCTAACATCCCAGATATGTACGCTACACGCCTCAAAGACTGTGTTATTTTAAAGTGGGCGTAACGTGACAAAACTGGTATGGCAATGGCTGAATCGGTGCACTCTGATGTACCCGAGCTGTGATGAAAACTTGCAGAATTTAGGATTCAACACTGTCTGTCCACTGCTTATGATTTAGTCCATCCAACAAAAATAATCTAACTATACAACAACTGGGTGCTTAACATTTCTTTGCAGCCCCACTCTTATTCAGGTCCATTTAAATAGAGCCTGGTTGAGCTCAGAAGGAAAACACATTCATCTAATGTTAAGTAGACTGCAGTAATTACTGGCTTGGTTTTCCATCATTGCGCAAGTCATCACTGAATGACTCGGGTTGCTTTTTGTCCTGAATGTCATGGAGTGTTTGGCATCCACAGTTACGCCTGTCCCAGTAGGTTTAGGCTAACTAAGCATTGTGTTGAAGCCACTCTGTTGGCATAGAAACGTGTAACAAATACATGCACTTTAGCATGGAGCGGGAACAGCAGGTCAGCACAGGAACTTGTGACTGCTAATCTTCATATGGGAATGTGAGAGGGCATTACTCTCCCTTCATTCATCTCTGCACAGCCCTCACCCACTGCACTTCTCCTATAAACTCAATTCCCCCTTTTTGCGAAGAGTAGGAAACTTTAGGTTACTTTCGTAACCCCGGTTCTCTGAGTAGCATGAGTGAGTGTCTCACGTTGGGAACGCCCTCGGCGTGACCTCATCAGAAGCTCCTATTGCATTACACCAGCCAGGATTGGCTGGAAATAAGCCTGTCAGTGTCAGAGAGGGCAGGGTCCCTCCCCCTATTTATAGGGCTCTTGCTGCACTGATTATTGATACTGATAGTTTATTCAAAAACATTCACCTCTTCTTCGAAACGTGAGAGCAAGGAGGGTGACTTGGTGAGACACTCACTCACGCTACTCAGAGAACCGGGGTTACGAAAGTAACCTAAAGTTCTCTTTCGTAGCATTCGTTTCGTGTCTCACATAGGGAACGAAAATATACTGACTCCCGTATTGCTCAGCAGATTACACACTGCATGTCAGCAGATTGTAAAACAATTAATCACAGTTCTCTATAGAGCTTGTTGCCACACTGAGTACTGAATGAGCCAACGATGATGCTGTGACGTCAAGTTTGTAAAACCGAGCAAACGTGTGAGGAGACGCCCAGCTTGCAGCAGCGCAAATCTCTCGCAGAGATACTCCTCTGAGCAGGGCCCATGAAGAGCTAAAGCCCCTTGTAGAGTGGGCACGCAGGCCCTCTGGAGGCTGAAGTCCTTTTGAACTATAGGCTAGGAGATTGCAGCAGTGATCCAATGGGCGAGCCGCTGTTTTGACACCGGTTTCCCATAATGATTCTTAGCCCAGGAGACAAACAGCTGGTCACTTTTCCTGACCTGTTTTGTTCACACTAGGTAGATCTGTAAAGCGCGTATCGGGCAGAGATTGTGCAGCTTCTCCTGTTCCTGTGAGGAGAAAGGAGGGAGATCAAAAGCCACCAACTCAATTGGACAGTGTGACCCCAACACTTTAGGCTCAAAAGCAGGGATGGGGAGCAAAACCACCCTAGTTTTGTTCGGAGAAAATTTTGTGCAAGAAGGATGCACTGATAAAGCGTGGATTTCTCCCACACGCTTAGCAGAGACCAGTGCCAACAGAAGTTCTGTTTTTAGAGCTACTATCTTTAATTCCACCTGATCCAGTGGCTCAAAGGGTGGGGTAGTGAGAGCATCCAGCACCAGGGGCAGATCCCATTATGGAGCAGTGGGTCTTGAAACGGGGAGCTTCCTGCAAGCCCCTCGTATGAACCGGCCCATGCACTAATGGGTGCTGGCCTGCAGTTTTTCCTTCAAAACCTACATGGCAGGCTGAAATCGCAGCTAAGTAAACCTTATTAGTGGAAAAAGCTTTTCCCTTTTCAACCAGGTTCTGTAAGAAGGCTAAAATTACCGCCACAGAACACTGAAAGGGGATTTCTTGAATTTCAGAGCACAGTTTTTCAAAAACGGACCATTTGCGCTCATACAAAGATCTTGTAGCAGGCGCTCTGGCATTCTGTATTGTTTCAATGACATTCTGAGGGAGACCTACAGATTGCAGATTGAACCACTCACGGGCCAAGCCCACAGAGCCAGTTGTTCTGGGTGGGGATGGAATATTTGTCCTCGTGCCTGAGACAGCAGATCCCTGCGTGCAGGAAGAGGCCACGGCTCCTCGCAGATATGTCCCCTAACCAGTGTTTTGCTGGCCAATGGGGTGCAATAAGGATCATTGTCAGGCCTTCTGCTCGTACCCTGGCTAGCGTTGGTGAAATGAGAGCTATTGGGGGAAACGCATAGAGCAGAGCACGAGGCCAGGTGTGGGCTAGTGCGTCCACCCCCAGAGGTGTGTTCTGATCATGATTGTTCTCCTGTGAGGCAAACAGGTCCACTGATGGCTGACCGAACTTCTGCCAGACCAGCCTGGCCACCTCCAAATGGAGCTTCCACTCTGCATACAGAGGATTCCCCCTGGAGAGAAGGTCTGCTCCACAGTTCAGTGGCCCTCAGAGATAGAAAATGTCTGCTGCTCCAAATGATCAGTTTGTGAGTCAGCCTGTGGAGCCACAGTGACCTCAGACCTCCCTGCCTGTTGATATAAGCCAGCACAGTGGTATTGTCTGTTCTGATCAGCACGTGGTGTCCCCTCAGGATAGGGAGAAAATGTTTTAACGTTAAGTGAACAGCCATCAGCTCCAGGTAATTTATGTGAGCTGACAGCATGTTTGGGCCCCAAGACCCATTCACCATTTGTCGTTCGCATATACCTCCCCAGCCCGACAGGGAGGCATCCGTCGTGACCACCTTTCTGTTTTGCACGACTCCCATCGGAACACCCTGTGTCAGCCAAGGACGTAGTGCTCCTGTGCAGGCTGTGGTAACCCTCACTCTCTGACAGAAGTGTGGGTTCAGCCTCTGATGAGAGGCCACCCATCGTTGGATCTCTCTCATATGGAGACGTCCCAGCGGGACTACTACTAATGCTGAGGCCATCAGCCCCAAAAGCCTTCTGCAGAGTGTGAACCAGATTTCCTCTGTGAAACATGGACAAGCAGTCGAGCATGGTTTTAACTCTGTCCTGTTAGTCTCACTCTGGCCTGGACTGAGTTTAGGAAGACTCCTATGAAGGACATGTGTTGAGAAGGAAGCAGGACACTCTTCTCCACATTTATTTGGAAACCCAGATCCATCATGTGCTGTGCTAATACAGCTGTGTGGTCTGCAGCTTCTTGGTGGGAGGACGAGGCGATCAGCCAGTCGTACATCGCCAAGCGGATGCCCCGCCTCCTGAGCGGACCCAGAGCCACAGCAGCCTCCGTGCACTTCACAAACACTCTGGGGCTCAGAGACAGTCCAAAAGCGAGTACGAGATATTCGTAACAGTTTCCCTGAAATGCAAATCTGAGATATTTTCTGTGTGGTGGGTATATGGGGATGTGGAAAAAAGCATCCTTTAGGTCGATTGAAGTAAACCAATCGCCGGTACGTAGGAAGCGCAGCAGGGAGGTGTGGGTTAGCATCCTGAATTTGTATTTTCTCAGATGCTTGTTCAGCGCCCGGAGGTCTAAATTCGCACGTATCCCCCGCCCGCCTTTCTTCGGCACGAAGAAATAGCGCGAATAAAAACCGACGCTGTAGTGTTCGTGAGGAATCAGTCTTATCGCTCTCTTCTCCAGCAACGAGGAAATGTCCTCCTGTAGGAAAAGAGCGGCTTCCCCTTCTGCTTGTGACTGAATCACTCCCCTGAAGCATGGGGGGGATACGGCGAACTGAAGCCTGTATCCCCTCCTTATTGTTCTCAAAACCCACTCTGAGTCTGTGCATTTTCCCCAAAGATTGGTTTTCACTTTGCGGCTGACAGGCCAGTCTGTCGAAAACGGGCTGAGAGCGCCGCCTTCTGGCGCTAGGGCGCAAAAAGCTCCGTCTTGTAGTGCGCATGCGCGCGGTGTTGGCTGCGCAACAGAGCTGCTCACACTCGGGATAGGTCTCACTCCTTTCGAAAAAGGAGGCACCAAATCCCCAAGAGTTATTGTGTTTATATTTTTCATTGTTTTTAACTGCGCCCTCGGCTCGTGGCCTGGATGCGACAGTTTGTGAACATTTATTTCTGTTGAACAGAAAAATGTGCTTGTGGGACGTGAACAGAGGTCGCTGTGTAATTCCCCATAATGAACACAGTCTCTCAGTTTCTTCGTGGCTTGCTGAACAGGCTCGAAAGGCTGGATTGCCACTTTATGGAGGTGAAGGCAGTGATTCGTTATGATGGACACTTCCTCCCAGAACGCAGCGTCAGGTGAGGCGGTCATCTGCTCCTCGAGTTCCGCTTGATAAGCAATCGGCAGAGACGAAGCGTTCAGAGCACGGACGCCCTGTAGGACTTATCCGTCAGGCTGGACTGAAAACGGTCCGCTCTTCAGGGGAGGGCGGGACCTCCCGCTGACAAGGAGGTCTTCGGGTGTTGGGCATTTTCGACTCCAGGTCAGAGTTCATCGTCTCCCGCCATAAGGAGATCCAGCGGGCCAGACGCGGGGGCGTGCTCGGACATTTCAGGTGGCAGAAGGTCCACGGCGTAGAGGATTTCTCCTCAACTTGGTCCGGCTACTGCATCGGTGGTCAGAGAAACCGCCTGGTCGGCTGGTTCCTGTACGGATGCTGTCACAAGGAGAGCACTGATCAGAGATGGAGCCAAGAGGTCCATGGTGACTCTGGACGAACTGCAGAGATCCACAGCTCAGGTAGGGGAATCTGTCCACAGGACAACCATTAGTTATGCACTGCACAAATATGGTCTTTATGGAAGAGTGGCAGGAAGAAAGATATTGTTAAAAGAAAACCATAAGAAGTCCTGTTTGCAGTTTCCCAGAAGCCATGTTAGGGACACAGCAGACATGTGGAAGATGGTGCTTTGGTCAGACGAGACCAAAAATGAACTTTTTGGCCAAAATGCAAAACACTATGTGTGGCGGTGAACTAACACTACACATCCCCCAAACACACCATCTCCACTGTCAAACATGGTGGTGGCAGCATCATGCTCTGAGGGTGCTTCTCTTCAGCAGGGACAGAGAAGGTGGTCAGAGTTGATGGGAAGAGGGCTGGAGCCAAATACAGAGCAATCTTGGAAGAAAACCTCTCCATCTAATCTGACTGAGACTGACCTCGAGCTTTTACAAAGAAGAATGGCAAAAAATTCAGTCACTAGATGTGCAAAGAAGGTAGAGACATACCCTAAAAGACTTGCTGCTGTAACTACAGCAAACAGTGGTTCCACTATATAAGATTAATATAGATTAATGGATCTATAATAAATATTCAGATCCATTGTCCAATGACTCCTTTGATTATTATGTCTTTCAATGCCTCAGGCCCTGGGGTCCAACAGAACCTCAATCAAATAATCAAATAGCCTTTTTATTAATATTAATACATCTGAAATTATTAAGAAAATTATAAAATATTTCCTGCTGCTACTGGGTTATCACCAAATAATGCGATTTATTTGAACTCCAATTAAAACATATTTTGCATAACATTGCACCTTCGAAAATGAAATACATGAACCAACCATTGTCTAGCTGGGGGGCTGAATACTTTTGCACAATGCTCTTTTCAGTTTTTTATTTGTAAAAAAAAAAAAAAATCATGTATAATTTGCGTTCCACTTTACAAATGTATACCACTCTGTGTTGGTCTTTCACGTAAAATTCCAATGAAACATATTTATGTTTGTGGTTGTAATGTGGCAATATGTGGAAAGGTTTCAATGGATATGAAAAGAAGATGCTTTTTTATATATATATATATATATATATACCCTGGACAGGTCGCCAATCCATTGCAGGACAACACAGAGACATACAAGACAAACAACCATGCACACACTCATTCACACCTAAGGGCAATTTAGAGAGACCAATTAACCTAACAGTCATCTTTTTTTGGACTGTGGGAGGAGGCCGGAGTACCCGGAGAGAACCCACACATGCATGGGGAGAACATGCAAACTCCATGCAGAAAGTCCCTTGGCTGGGATTGGCTGGGATATCTATATTTCTATATCTATATCTATAAATCTATATATCTATATCTATATAGCGAAATAGATATAGAGATATAGATACGTATCTATCTATCTATCTATCTATCTATCTATCTATCTATCTATCTATCTATCTATCTATCTATCTATCTATCTATCTATCTATCTATCTATCTATCTATCTATATCTATATATCTTTATATAAATAAATATATATAAAAATATGGGTAAACTAAACTTTCTATATGCTCCAGAAACACAGGAAGAAGAAGATGCTTTTGATTTGTTTCCCATATAATTTAGGTGTTGGGGTAGTAAAAATCACATTGTAAAAACTATATTTTTTTGTTTTTAATTTGATAACATGTGCACTTGGCTAAACAAAGGGGCATCATTGATCACAAGTGATCAATTAGCAAGATCATTTGCAATATTTTATAGATCATTATAAAAACACAAAGCTCCCCTAAAATCTTTATAAATGAGAAATCAAAAGACATAGAAAACATTTAGATTAAAAAAAACACATCATAATAACATAATTACAAATTCAGGCAGAAGAAACACTTTGCAAATCATTTTTTTCAACATTAAACGTTTTATATGAGTGTTTACAGTTGATATTGTAAATATGTTAAAGAGTCTCCATAAATCCTTCTTCCATACTGGGTCGCAGGGGAGCTGGTTCCTATCTCCACCAGTTTAGGGGCGAGAGGCGGGGTACACCCTGGACAGGTCGCCAGTCTATCACAGGTTAAGGAGTCTTATTTTCTAATTTTTTAAGCTGTTTTGTTGATCCTTCTAGCTTTAGACCATGCCGTTCAAACAGGTACATTGTCCATCCACCTGGTGATTCTTGATTCATCAGGTCTACTTTTAAAATGTATTAACAATAGAAATAAAATGCATTTATTGGAACAAAATCATGTATATTGCTCTTCATTTTTTGCTTAAAATAAAAAAATCGTTAGTCTCATGTCCTGTAAGATCTGTCTGAATCTTTAATTCAAAAAGAGATCTTCTAAGAAGTCCCTGTGCTTCTGCCAGAGAGCTGTCTACTAGAAAATTAAATGAAAATAATCTCAAACTCCCAATGTGCGATACAGTAAACATTAAAAACTTAATTTATTGTGAAAATGAATCAGCTTGATTCTAAAAACTTGTTCAAACTACTGTTTAGATGTTAATTTTGACAAATTAATTAAAGTTTACAATTTAAAAACCTTTTAAATATAAAAAACAGTTACTTTTTTGCGGCTTGAGAAAGCATCCTCTGCTTAAGTAGACCTTTAAAAAATAAAATCAGAGTAATCTTTTTTTCTTTGTACTAGAGAACGAATACTCTGGTTAAGCCGACCGAATAGTGTCTTTGGCTTTTCAGGCGCTTTTGGAGGATTTAATTTCTGAATTTCTATGCCAAGAGACTTATTCATATTATCTAATTGTTCCAGAACTATCTCCAGTTGTTTACACTCTGTCTTTACGAGAGACGAATGATTGGTTTCTGCTACTAAACGGTTATATATTTTAATATTTTCCATATACTGGCCTTCTTTGTACTTCGCAAGAAATTTCATTCTGTGATAACGTAGAAAAGGGTCGACCGCTTCTTCATATTTCTCTTTTAGATCCCAAATTATGTTTTTCAATTTACCGTTTTGTTTAAGGAAGTCATAATATTTCATCTCCCATATACGTTTATGCATCCTAGCTTGTGTGACGTCGTAATTTTTCTTTTCATGAAATCTAATTTTCTCCTGGAGTTCTTCAGTTTGTTTCAACAGTTGTGTAAATCTTGAACTGTACTTTTGAATTTTAGTTTCGAAAAAAGAACACTTCTTAGCCCTTTTCTGGTAACGGTTTAAGTCGTTTTTTAAGTGATTATTCATCATACGAAGCCTCCTCTTTTCATCTTTAATGCAGGTCAGTTGGTCTTCTAATAACCCAGGATCTTTGCAGCTTAAAACCATTGCACTCAATTGTTTCCGAGCTTCTTTATTCTCTGTCCTTAAAGCGTCTACTTTCGTAATTTCAGTATTGAGTTTCTTCTGTAAGGCGTTCTGGGATTTCAATTTCTTGGTAATCTTCTTAGTGTCCTTGTCAAGTCGTTTTTTTTCTTTTGTCTCAACTTTGCACAGCCGTTTCTCTTCACGCAAATTGTACCTTAAATGTAGGCCAGCATAATGTATTTTCCTCTCAAGCAGGGTCTTTAAGTCCATAAGTTTATCTATGGCGTCTTCAACCTTTTTCAGCTTCTCCTCGTTGGTGTCAAAAATCCATCCCTTAAAATGTTTTTGCAATGGAGCCATTTTAAAATCAAGAAAATGCAAGACTAGATACAGAACAGAATGTGTCCTCTCCAAATGTGGCTTATGAATGGTAACTGGCAACTGGCTTTACATAAAAGTCACATCTTAAACAGTGGCTTTGATGACACCCATTCCATAGTGACATCACAAAACTCTCGGCAACCACAGCCAGACAGAGCCTTGGAGCCAACTTGTGATGTCACAATGATGTCATCAAAGCCACTGTTTAGGATGTAACAAGACCAGTTCCAACTTATCATTGACAAGCTGCACTTGGAGAGGACACATTCTGTTTTATCTAGTCTTGCATTGTCTAGTCTTGAATTTAAAATGGCTCCATTGGAAAAACATTTTTTTAAAGGATGGGACTCTGACACCAGCGAGGAGAAGCTGAAAAAGGTTGAACACGCTATTAGTGAACTTAGTGACTTAAAGATCCTGCTTGAGAAGCATATACATCATTCTGGTCTAGATTTGAAGAACAATTTGCGTAAACAACAAAGCATGTATCAAGCAGAGATGAAGGAAAATAAGCAACTTGGCAAGGAAGCTAAGAAGTTAGCCAAGAAAGTAAAAGCCCAGGAAGATTTAAAGAAGACCATCAGTATTGAAAATGCGAAAGTAGAAGCTCTAAAGACGGAGAATGAGGAAGTTCGAAATCAATTGTGTGTACTTGTTCCAACCATTGAAGACGAAGTCTTATTACGAGAACGACTAACAGGTATTAAAAATCTGAAAAAAAAGCTACGTAGGGTTAATGACAGCTTAAAAAAGGAGTTATGGGATTACGAGGACAAGGCTCTTGAGTGTACTAAAATAGAAACTGAACTCAAAAGGCAGTTTGTGAAATATACAGAACACTTGAAAAAATCGGAAGATCTACAGGAGCAAATTAAAACACTTGATAAGAGAATTGAAAACTTCCATCGAGCAAGGTTGCATCAACGTCTATGGAAAAAGAAAAAGAATATGGTCAAAAAACAAAACTGTACACTTAAAAGAAAATTGAGCAATCTAGAAAATAAATATGAAAACTTGAGGCCATCTTTTGACAATTACATCAAAATGAAAGATCGCGTGGCACTTAAAGAATTGGAGCATCAGGAGCTTGTTCAAACATATAACCGTTTAGTAAGAAGAAACGAAGTTGGGTTTGTGTTAAAGACAGAGTGTACCCATCTGCGTTTAGCTCTGGAACAAATTGAAAATATTAATAAGTCTATTGGCCAAGAAATTGAGGAATTAAATAAATTAAATGCTTCAGAGTCCCAAGGTGGCTGAAAAACCGAGCCAGCATCCGGTCTACTTAAGCAGAGGATGCTTTCTCAAGCCGCAAAAAAGTAACTGTTTTTTATATTTAAAAGGTTTTTAAATTGTAAACTTTCATTAATTTGTCAAAATTAACATCTAATCAGTAGTTTGAACACGTTTTTAGAATCAAGCTGATTCATTTTCACAATAAATTAAGTTTTTAATGTTTACTGTATCGCACATTGGGAGTTTGAGATTATTTTCATTTAATTTTCTAGTAGACAGCTCTCTGGCAGAAGCACAGGGACTTCTTAGAAGATCTCTTTTTGAATTAAAGATTCAGACAGATATTACAGGACATGAGACTATAGATTTTTTTATTTTAAGCAAAAAATGAAGAGCAATATACATGATTTTGTTCCAATAAATGCATTTTATTTCTATTGTTAATACATTTTAAAAGTAGACCTGATGAATCAAGAATCACCAGGTGGATGGACAATGTACCTGTTTGAACGGCATGGTCTAAAGCTAGAAGGATCAACAAAACAGCTTAAAAAATTAGAAAATAAGACTCCTTAACCTGTGATAGACTGGCGACCTGTCCAGGGTGTACCCCGCCTCTCGCCCCTAAACTGGTGGAGATAGGAACCAGCTCCCCTGCGACCCAGTATGGAAGAAGGATTTATGGAGACTCTTTAACATATTTACAATATCAACTGTAAACACTCATATAATACGTTTAATGTTGAAAAAAATGATTTGTAAAGTGTTTCTTCTGCCTGAATTTGTAATTATGTTATTATGATGTGTTTTTTTTTATCTAAATGTTTTCTATGTCTTTTGATTTCTCATTTATAAAGATTTTAGGGGAGCTTTGTGTTTTTATAATGATCTATAAAATATTGCAAATGATCTTGCTAATTGATCACTTGTGATCAATGATGCCCCTTTGTTTAGCCAAGTGCACATGTTATCAAATTAAAAACAAAAAAATATAGTTTTTACAATGTGATTTTTACTACCCCAACACCTAAATTATATGGGAAACAAATCAAAAGCATCTTCTTCTTCCTGTGTTTCTGGAGCATATAGATAAGCTAAGACAGACTGTTCTCATCATCTGAGGCACTTGTTGAGTGGCCAGCCTAAGGTGCTCCATTAAACACAATCTTTAGTCATAGTAACTTGCTCTTTCAAAAGAAAATGAATGATTCGTCATATTGTGTGATTTTGTGTTTTCCCGACCCAGTTTACCCATATTTTTATATATATTTATTTATATAAATAAAGATAAATAGATACATATCTATATCTCTATATCTATTTCTCTATATAGATATAGAGATATAGATTTATAGATATAGAAATATAGATATCCCAGCCAATCCCAACCAAGGGTCTTTCTGCATGGAGTTTGCATGTTCTCCCCATGCATGTGTGGGTTCTCTCCGGGTACTCCGGCCTCCTCCCACAGTCCAAAAAAAGATGACTGTTAGGTAAATTGGTCTCTCTAAATTGCCCTTAGGTGTGAATGAGTGTGTGCATGGTTGTTTGTCTTGTATGTCTCTGTGTTGTCCTGCAATGGACTGGCGACCTTTCCAGGGTGTATCCTTTGTACTGTTGTCTTATCGCGGGCCAACAGTGCCCTAAATGTGTAATTAATTAAATACAATTAGGAAAAAAACTCAATAATTAAATTCATGTAAAAATGAAAATTAAATTGATTAGTTTGTCAAATATATAACTCAGCTGTTTCATTACTATACAAACCCCCAAAAAGACATAATTAGGAGGAAGAACGAAGAAGATATAAGTACTGCCAGAATTTGGGAGTGTATCGTCTCAGGATATTTGTTTCAAAAATAACAGATAACATCAATGTCAATGTTAAATGTCAGGCTAGAGTGTTTATATCTTAAAAGATAAATATAAAAATGAAAACAGAGACCAGCTATTATATATTTTCAAAGGAAATAAAATGACTAATGATTCAGAATGAACGAAGCTCAGAGTTGTAGTTGCAGCAAGAGAACACTAGATGGAGCAATGACAGCACACATGCTTTTACTGAACCTCATCTACAGTTGAACAGTTTGCTGGGAGGCTTCTCTCCATCTGTGATTTATTTTTATCCAAAAACGCTTTGTTTTAAATTCCTCATGCTCAGCCTATAAAACAGCATATCTAACAACCAAGTTTGGTTAAATACTTTTTGTTGTGTAGTTGGATTCTGTAGGAATGCCAAAAAGTTGAATTTAGTCTCTGTAGGTGATGCGTAGATATTATATTCTGTTAGGGTCGTATTGTTCAGTCTGTTCTGTTTGCTCTATTCTCTAGTACGTTTTTTGAAAGGTCATGTCACAGTATTTGCAATTCTTATGTCTTGCTGCGATTTTGTTGACCGAGTCCAAGTATGCCAAAGCTGCCAGTGAATAAGTCTGACTGTTCGGTTGTTTGGGTGTATTAACCCACACAATACATGACAAATGCCTGGTCAAATTTTTTTTTCAGGGAAATGTACCCACATCAATGGGGAAATTCCTATTCCCCCACTTCAATGACGAGTGCCTTAAGCAACCTACGACAGTATAAAGAAGGATTAGCCAAAAGACTTCATCTGATTGAGGTGACAGTTACTTCTATCTATTAAAGTGACGGACACCTCAAAAAGGTAAACAAGCTTTAGTTTAGACATGAATTTATTGTGTGTTGATATGAAATCTTGGCCATTGTTTTGGTAGCAGTAGCATCATGCCTTCTGCTTATGTTAGCGCTGTGTGCTGCTTTTAGCTCCTTGAGGACACAACCATACTGCATGTTTTGAATACAACATTTGAACAATAACAGTTTTGAATTGTTTTTCTCTTGTTTCTGCGGCATTAGACAATTGTTATCAAACTACAAAAATGGCCGAACAGGTTCAAGTGGAATTGTCTTTGACCTGGAGGGGGATGGTGTGTGAAGTGCCTCTGTAGCATTTGAAGAGACCGCACCAAAACAAGATGCTCTCAGACGCACCTCAGAACAGAGGCCTGTGGAGCTACAACAACAAGGAGTTCAGACCAAAGCATTGCAGTTCCACTCTATATGGACCACAACTGAATGATTTACGGGTGAAAAGGAGGGATTTTAAATCATATGTCCCCTTTAAAACGACTGCTGTATAAATATCTGATCTAAGCCATTTGGTTCTGTATGATTCTAGGAGGAAGCTTTTGGAATATCTTATTTGCTCCTGATACAGGATCGCTGTCACCACCAGATCTGGCAGCCATGATATAAATAGGACAAACGCTGTTAAATGCAAACATTGTTATGCATTTAACTATTAAAGGAAACAAAGCTCAAATAACTAAAGATATTGTCAGATGCAACCAGTAAGTCAATTTGGAGGTCATCTTGTGTGGATATAGGTCAAACTGGTGATGGATGCATTGTTCTGCGTAAATTAAGAAAAACGTAAAACAAAGGAAGTCGGAGGAGAAATTTAGATTTTAAATGTTGCCGATATCAGGCCTGGGTTTTCCAGTAAGTCAGCCGTCTGCAACTTAAATTAAAGACTAGATGTTTGCAGAAGGAGCAGAATGTTATCACTTAGCATTTTCCACATTTATTTAAACTAACAGGTTGGAGCGCTCTTTGATTCAACTCTTAAATAAGAGCCTTTCGTTGTAAACAGGTGTTTACAGACATATTTATCCTTAGCTCTTTAACATGATGTTCAAATAAAATTCTTATAAACACACCTACTGGGTGGCAACATCTACATAGAGATGGAGCTATAGCAAGCCAAAAAGTGCCCCAAATCACCACTTTTACCACATGTCTGGTTAAAACATCACACAACAAAATGATGTTTTTTTTATGTCAGAATGCCATCAAATATGGCGAAAATCCAGTCAAAAGGCTATTTTTTTCCCACCTGAACAGCTGAAGGGCAATTCCTCATTTTTCATTACCTTGAGCAGCTTTAAAACTCATCTAGCTCAAAAACTACAGTACTTAGACACTTCAAACCTGGACTAGATTATTCTACACTAATAGCAGAATCTTTAACAGGTTTTCCCATTTGCAAAGCATGTGGAAGTTATTAATTTTTATTATAGGTACTCTTCAAGTGAGTAACGATCACATTGTGTGATTTTTAAGTAATTCATTTGAATTTTATTGCATGACATAAGTATTTGGTATATCAGAAAAACAAAACTTAATATTTGGTACAGAAACCTTTGTTTGCAGTTACAGACGTTTCCTGTCGTTCTTGACGAGGTTTGTACACACTGCAGCAGGGATTTTGGACCACCACTTCATACAGATCTTCTCCAGATCCTTCAGGTATTGGGGCTATCTGGGCAATACAGATGCTTCTTACAGAGCCACTCCTTAGTTGCCTGGCTGTGTGCTTTGGGTTGTTGTCATGCTGGAAGACCCAGCCACGACCCATCTTAAGTGCCCTTATTGTAGGAAGGAGGTTGTTGGCTAAGATCTCCCAATACATGACCTCATCCATCCTCCCCTCAGTACGGTGCAGGAGCAGAATATTAATCCTGTATGGTAATGTAACATGGTGCAAACATGTCTGGAGTAAACATGACTTTAACTTATAATTTCTGTGCTTGAATTTTATGTAAAAGAGAGCAATAAGAAAAAAGTTTTTCCACACCCGATAAAAAGGGTACAATGTCAATTGATACTTGAAAAGTAATTGCTCAAAACTCTGGATCTAAATAGACTGTTTATAAACATTAACCTACGGTGCTGATAAAAAGTACCTTTATAATGTGATTATTAAAACCCACAATAAATTTAAAAGTCATTGATGTCTGCTAAAAAACGTTTCACGTAAATCACGTTTTAGCCTGTTTTGAGTGTTCTTTAAATTCACTTGTATGTGTACGAGACATTTAGAGCTAGTAAGGAATTAATGGGTTTGAGCATTTTGACATATATCACAAAACAGAGTGGAATTTACCCAGCTTCATAATATGGATTTCATTATAGATCTTCCTTCTGTCCGCTGAGGTTTCTATCCTCCCTAAGCTCACCTTAGGACACCTGCTTTACCATTTGACAGCTTTAGGGCCCCAGTCACACTCCTCATATGCCACTGTCCCTAGAGCGGGTCACACCCTGCATGCACAGGAGTGCTTAACGCCAGAACTGTACTTTTAGAGCAAGACCAATTCGAATGTAGTCTGAATGCAAAATAAAACACTATGATGGTCGTTTCTGGAACTTTCACACATCAGATTAAGGTTTCACAAATCCCAGACTACGTTTGAAAGATTCTGCTGTTAGTGTAGAACAAACTAGTTTCAGATTTAAAGTGTCTAAGTACTGTAGTGTTTGAGCTGGACCAGTTCTAATGTGGTCCAAATGCCAAAAAAACACTAATATGGCCCTTTATTAAAGCTTCACAAATCAAATAGAGGTTTCAAAATTAAAGGTTCTGCTATTAGTGTTCCATGGTTACACTTGTGTATTTTGAAGGGCGTCGGTTGTGACGGCAGTGCAAACGTGTAGGGCTTACTCATAATGTTACCAAATTATTAAAGTAAACAAATACAATTAAGGCTTCACTGTTTCGCTCGTCATTGATGCATCTGGAGTGAGCAGCTTTCTGAAAAGCCATTTCTTTTTTTAGGGCAAAAAAAACCTAGCTTGATTTGTTAGTTAACCTTCGTGCGCACAAATCGATTTTACCATTTGGACGAACAGATTCACATCTCAAATTTTCTGTTTTAAGCTTTGCTTTAATACAGCAGTCTTGTGCTAAAGCTGCAGGTAAACTCTAAATGTAAATTAGAGCGCTATACCACCGAACATATTTTGTTTCTACTCAATTACAGTGTTAAAAATATAAACAGAAGGGCACAATACAACCTTTTAGTGTAGTGTAATAAAGGCCCTACTAATAAATAAAGCATGTTCTGTACTCAGTGGAGAGGAAGATGGCCCACTCAGAACAACACATTTGCTTCAAACTTCAACATCGACCTGTAGGCAATAAAATAAAAAGGAGTTGTTGACACATTTACCTTAGTGTTACATGACACAAAATTTAACAAGCTATATGTTGACTATTATGTTCTTACCTGTTCTCTTTCTAACCCAGTTGGTTGATAGTCCATTACCTTTGGCTGCATCATGTAGCTCCTTCCACTTTTGTTTCAGACGTCTTTCTTTACAAGACATCTTTGAACTAAAACAAAACAAATTTAGTTTTTGCTCTTTTTATTAAACAAAAATGATTATTCAGTCAATAGCACAACATAACAGACGTTATTTGAGAGAAGCTAAGAGATTGAGAGCCTCTGCGGGCTGTATTCTAAGGATTTTTGTTTTTCTTATTACTAAATCACATTCTTTCACGGGACCGGAGTGCTTTCATTGGTCAAGACATACATTATCTATCCAGAATATATATAATCTATCAGGAATAATGTGAGGATCATCTCTTGTTAGATGGACAGCTGTGTGGCGATCTTCACCGAGACTTGGTTGGATAATAACACCCCTGATGCTGCGGTGGAGCTGGCGGGCCGCGCTTGTTCCGGGCCGATAGAACTACAGCTGCAGGGAAGATCCAAGGTGGAGGAATGGCACTGTACATTCACAATTCTTGGTGCACAGCTACAAAAACATCAGATCCTTCTGCTCCCCGGATTCAGATATCTGCCACTGAAGTGCAGACCATTTAAACTGATTAGAAAACTTAACTCGGTTATAATAATAGGAGCTGTATAGCCTCATCAGCCAAATGAACGATAATCCAGAGGCAGCTGTGGTTTTCGCTGGAGACTTCAATCATGTGGAATTAAAAGCTGTGCTTCCCAAATTCCACAAATTTATAACGTTTCCAACCTTTAGACCATGTCTACTGCAACATCCCTGGAGCATACCAAGCTGCAGCAGCTCCTCATGTTGGATCACATCTTTGTGGACCTTATCCTTGCCTACAAACCTCTGATAGCAGAACCAAACCCATCATCAGAACCATCCAGGTTTGGACTGAAGATGCCTTGCAGGACTGGAGAGTGTTCAAAGAGGACGCTGATCTGGAGGAATCACATCATCTGTGCTGTCCTACCCACAAAAACAATCAGGGTTAGACGGCACCCTGCTAAGAGCAGGCTAAGCAGCACATCGAGGAGCACTTCAACAACAACAACCCATGTACTAGAGAGGCATCAGATCCATCACAGCCTTTAAGCAGAATGGCCAGCTGCTCAGCCATGACCCAGCTCTCCTCGACACCTTTAACAGCTTCTGTGCAGGCTTTGACACTCCAAGCAGCAGCTCAGCTGGAGGTGCAGCAGCCACCTCTCATCCTGCAGCTGCACCAAGTGACGCCATTATGAGGAAGATCAACATCAACTAAGCTGCAGGTCCAGACATGGTGGAGAATCGCTCCACATAGGATGCTGTCTCGTTAGCACTTCACACGGCCCTGATTCATCTGCAACACCTATGTTAGGATGCTATTTATGAACTTCAGCTCAGCATTCAGCACTGTCCTTCCTGACATGCTGTCATGAAGCTCCACAAACTTGGTTCATCTGCACCACTTTGCTCCTGGATCAGCGACTTCCTGAGGATAGAGAAACTCACATCTGCTCCACTGATCCTCTAGACCAGCACACCACAGGGTTGCGTTCTCAGCCCTGCCCTCTTCACCCTATTCACATACGACTCTGCTATTCACAAAACTAACATGGTTGTGAAGTTTGAGGACGAGACCACTGTGGTGGGTCTCATATTTAACAATGATGAGACTCACATCAGACAGGAGGTCTAGAATCTGACTCAGTGGTGCTCCAGGAACAACCTCATCCTGAACACCAGAAAGACCAAGGAAGTGATAGTGGATTACAGGAGGTTCAGGAGGACTGAACATTCTCCTCACTGCATACAGGGGGAGGTGGTGGAGCGTGTGGACAGCACAGAGTTCCAGGGCATTCACATTTCTCCTGACCTCTCCTGGACTGAGAACACCTCCCACCTGGGAAAGAAGGCCCAACAACGGCTCTTCTTTCTCAGAAAGCTGAAATGGACTGGACTCTCTACTCAGCTGCTCACAAACCTTTACAGGGCTACGATTGAAAGCATCCTGTGCCTCAGTGTGACAGTGTGGCATGGGAACTGCACGGCACAGGAGAGAAAGGAGTTAGCACAGATGGTGAGGACAACATAGGGGATTGTGAGATGTCGTCTACCGGATCTCGACTCGATTTATGCTGCACGAGTCCAGAAAAGGGCCAGACACATTGCTACAAACCACAACCACCCGGGCAATGCACCGTTTGTCCCTCGTCCATCAGGAAAACGATTTAGGAACATCACATCAAAAATAAATACTCAGAAACAGTTTCTTTCCCAAAACTCGAAAGGGAATTGTCCCCCTGCAGGCAGACACTAAACATCCCTGCTGACAATCAAACAAACCACCAGCCCATCTCAGACTGTTTCAGCACAAGCTGCACTTTATGCAAATACTAAATACTACATGCCTCACCCATAAACATATGTTCTCTTTTTTTATAAATGTTTTTAAATGTTGTGTCTATAACATAGATGTGTCTCTTTTGAGCAGGGTCTCAGCTAAATTTCATTATGGTGACATAATGACAATAAAGAATCTTGAATGCAGTGTTTTATTTCAGAATTCACAGCTCATTTGCAGCTATTTTTATTTTTCAGTTCAAAGAATAAAAGCCAAATCCTGCTTGTTATTCCCATACTTTCTGGTTGTGTATTTACGAGGCAGTGTGTGTTCCATCAGCCTTCATGTGTGAGACAGTGATAGAGGCTCACATCATTCAAGCGTATACAGTTTTTTTCAGTTTCACGAAATCAGGTTGTGCAGCTTTAATGTAGAAATGTATTCAGAGACAGATAAACATTATTTAATCAATGCAGAAAAGAGAAGAAATGTAAAATTCACCTGCTACTATCTTAACAAGTTCCTATAAATGAGTCATTATAAAAAAAGAATAAAAAAATTATAAAAACATATTTTATAAAATCCTATCTTATTAAATTGAAATATAAAAACCCATATTGTTATTTGAGGGGACACATTTTGACAGTAATTTTTCCTTTTTTTAAATACAGTCTAGTCCATAAATATTGGGACATCGACTCAGTTCTTATCTTTTTGGCTTTATAAACCACCACAATAGATTTTAAATAAAACAACCATAATGTGCTTAAAGTGCAGACTTTCAGCTTTAATTTGAGGGTATTTACATCCAAATCAGGTGAATGGTGTAGGAATTACAATCGTTTGAATGTGTGCCTCCCGCTTTTCAAATGACCAATAGTAATGGGACAAAGTAATAATTTTAAATCAAATTTTCTCTTTCCAATACTTGGTTGCAAATCCTTCACAGTCAATCACAGCCTGAAGTCTAGAATGTCACCAGACGCTGGGTTTCATCCCTGTTGATGCTCTGCCAGGCCTCTACTGCAAATGTCTTCAGTTCCTGCTTGTTCTTGGGGCATTTTTCCTTCAGTTTTGTTTTCAGCAAGTGAAATGCATGCTCAGTCGGATTCAGGTCAGGAGATTGACTTGGCCATTCAATAACATTCCACTTCTTTGCCTTAAAAGGCTCTTTGGTGGCTTTCGCAGTATGCTTCAGTTGTTGTCCATCTGCACTGTGAAGCAGCGTCCAATGAGTTCAGAGGCATTTGGCTCAGTATGAGCTGATAATATTGCCTTCAGAATTCATCCTGCTGCTTTTGTCAACAGTCACATCATCAATAAATACAAGGGAACCATTTACATTGGCAGCCATACAAGCCCATGCCATGGCGTTTTTTCACCATGCTTTATTGATGAGGTGGTATATTTCCACTCATGAACTTTTTTTTCTTTGCCCATACTCTTCTTCTCCCATCACACTGGTACAAGTTGATGTTTGTCTCATCTGTCCATACGATGTTGTTCCAAAACTGCAAAGGTTTTTTAGATGTGTTTTGGCAAACTCTAATCTAGCCGTCCTGTTTTTGAGGCTCACCAATGGTTTACATCTTGTGGTGAATCCTCTGTATTCTTTCTGGTGAAGTCTTCTGTTGATTGCTGACTTCGACACACATACACCTACTTCCTGGAGAGAGTTCTTGATCTGGCCTATTGTTGTGAAGGGGTTTTTCTTTACCAGGGAAAGAATTCTTCGGTCCTCCATCACGTGTGTCTTTCGTGGTCTTCTGAGTCTTTTGGTGTTGTTTAGACCACTGGTTTGTTCTTTCTTTCTGTTGATTTGGCCACGCCTAATATTTTTGCGATCTCTCTGATGGGTTTGTTTTGATTTCTCAGCCTAATGATGGCTTACTTCACTGATGGTGATGGCTCTTTGGATATCATATTGAGAATTAACAGCAACAGTATGAAAAAATGCAAATATCCCACCTGAAATGGACTCTGGACTTTTCATCTGTTCCTTATGAATGGGATAATGAGGCAAGAGCACACACCCGGCCATGGAACAGCTGAGCAGCCAATTGTCCCATTACTTTTGGTCCCTTTAAAAGCAGGAGGCACACAATCCAACGATTGTAATTCCTACACCGTTCACCTGATTAGGATGCAAATACACTCAAATTAAAGCTGAAAGTCTGTAGTTTAAGCACATCATGTTGTTTTCTTTCAAATCTATGTGGTGCGTTATAAAGCCAAAAAGATAAGAATTGAGTCAATGTCCCAATATTTATGGAGCTGAAAGTAAATAACTGCATTTTCATTGGTTAATTATACATAAATGGATGCATCTCATCATCACACATCCCCTCAAAGTAGCTTTTCTACCGATTTTATGGTAATACTGGTGAGTGACAGCTGTTGTAAACTCAAAGGCTTTAGCTAGCAGCTAGCTCATGACACAACAACAAACTAAGTGATAAAACCTGAATGGTCAGTTAACAGCTTCTCCTCACCTATCTTCTTTGTTCTTTTTCCTAATGATGTCTTTTTGGGGTTTTCATAATGCTGAAACAGCTGAATTATACATTTAACAAACTAATCAATTTAGTTAGTTAATAATTTATGAACTTACCTATTTAATGTATTTATTTCAAATTGTATTTAATTAATTACACATTTAGGGCACTGTTGGGCCTTGATACAAAAACAGTACAAACCTACTTTTTTATAAAAAATACATAAGTGAAATAAGATAATTAAAATCAAATCGGTTTCAAGGTTGTATAAAAGTGAACCTACCGATCTGGTTGATTTTTTGTTCTGCAACTTCATTGGATGTTGCCTTAAAACTGGGGATTATGGGAAATTACTATAAACTGGTTTAGAATTAGAAAAGATTAGATCTGATATTATAACAAATGTACAAATAACACAATCTGTTAATTGCAGTAGAACCTCTTAATACAAGTTTTTTTCATTTGAACAGGTAATTTATCTCTTGAAGATTTGCACATGGAACGATTTTTCAAAGAATTGTGTCCAATCCCAAACCACAAAGCCACCCAAAGCTGCATAGTAATAAAAATCATAAGCAAGAGTCATTAAACTTACAAAATAACATGAATAGAAGCCCATTGATTGCTTAATTATGAAACTAGAAATAAAAAAAAACAAAAACAAATAAAAGGTGGTGAATATTTTAGTTTTATTTGTTGTTTATTTGTTGTTTTTTCCTTTTGTTTTAGGAAATCCACCTCCAGTATGACTTTGGGGAAAACATCATGAACTGCTCCCTGATCCATTACCCCCAGTCATGCCCATCCCATGCACGGTGTCAATACAACCAATGTGAGCATTACTCTTTCAGGCTTGCTATTTGATAGAAATCAAATCAAATCAATCCTAATACTCTTACTTTGGTATGTATTTAAAATGTTACTAAAAGTGCCTGAACGATGTTGTAACATGCTTTGTTCTATCATTGCCAGATACAGCTCTATTGTAGCACTCTCTCGGTTTAGTGAAGCATTTTCAAGTCCAACTGAAGACATGCTGACCGGTGTTAAAGTCCAAGTCAAGTCAAAATCGGGCCTAATGTCAGTAAATAAACATAATTATAATGCCGTTGCTGAGTATTAGATTATACTTAACACACCTTTTCTGACTGTTTACTTACTTTTTTGTCACAATATCCCCACCACTCTATGAGGTTTAGTAGCCACTAAAGGTATAATTCAAGTGTGTGCGCCGACAACAGCGAAAATGCGTCCAACAGACTAAATACAGTATATTACTGCCCTGTAGAATTTGCTTGCATAGCTCTTGAAATGTTTTATTCTACCTAATGCATGCAAGCAGTGCTTTGCGATCTATACTGATTATATTACCTTTATAAAATAATTTTTGATTACAAATAGAAGAACAAAACAGGTATTTTCTGCACTTGATTTTACTCCAGGGTATCAGAATAGAGAGGAGTGAATCCCAGGGCATGTCACAATGTTCAGAATTTTTTTGTAAAGACTTTTCATAAATTAAAAACGTAGTTGCTTTAATCGTTGTTTTTTGCTTTTGGAAATCCATGGTCACTCTGATACGAGGCTACAGAGTATTGCGGGTGTGAACGTACGGCTTTCATGTTAAAAGCATTTCCTTGGTTGTATTAAATTTTTTAATGGGAGAATAACTCTCTGCGGGTTGATGTGTCCACCCATGGCATGGGAATAAAGGACTAAATGTGTTCACATTAAAAAAATACGATGAGACGATACCTGTCTAACTCCCCTATGGCCCACAGTGTTTACAGCCAACATAAAGTTGCTTAGTATTAAACATACTAGAATAAGGGGCACAATGTTTACATGGATGGGTTTCTGTAGCAAGCAGCTGCCCTGAAAACAGCTGCCATGACAATACATGGTTTTCAGTTCCTTTTACAAATGTAAACCTAAAACAAGCATCGCATGCATTTTTATTATTCAGCCCCTCTGGCTCAATAGAACTTCGTTATGGATCTTAATTCCTTGTGCAAAGTGTTTGGTTTAATTCTTAAAGTTTTTATAAAAAGACAGCAATAAAAACATGTCTTATTGGTGCATTTGTACAGTCAAGTGCTCAGGTTCTTTCCAAAGGAACCCATCCAGGTTTAAACCTCATAGTCCAGGAATATTCACATTAAAAGGTACTACATTTGATGTGCATACTTTGAACCACCTAGTAAATTTAGACAGGGGTCGTCATCCACAGATTCTGTTCTTCCAGCTCCTGCAGTGATGATGCATTAGTCTGCAGAGATTTTCTCCCCTGACATAGTCACAAATACTCAGAAATGTTTCCAAAGCCACCTGCACACACTGAAACTCACGACAAGACTCTGCAGCTGTCAGTGTTGCTGTGGCCACATGAGGTGGAACAATTTACATGTTGTTCAAACTAAAACTCTGAAAAGCCTGGAAAATGGTTATTCCAGTCCACTTTCAAAGACAAGGAAATTCTGGTTTCTTTGAAAGAAAATATGGGTTAAATTGTATATCCAAACAAGGAGGTAGGAGTTTAAATACTTTGTATGTTTTACAATAAAGTCTAGGCTATTCAAATTCCATGCATTTGTTTTTCCGCCTCTCTCTGCTGCAAAATTTATCCCTATCGTCCGGGTTCAGAGTTCAGGTCATAAGCTGCAGTTTTCCTTCCCTTTGCTTCCCGGTCACAGCTCACGTTTTTCCCTGTGTGACGGAATGATTTTAGCAGTCTCCTTCTGATGCTTTAACCTGAGTGGCTATAAAACCATTGTATGCCCCTGTCTGGACCCTCATAATAGGGACCAATGATTTATTTACTGATTCATGAATTTATTTGCTGTTGCAGATCGTCACATATTCTGGACTGCTACATTATAACTAAAGGACTTTTCAGACTGATCATTAGTTCAAGCGGGTTGCAGGTTACAGCCTTAATATCTGTGTTTGTTGAGTTAATTTTGAAACACAAACTCATGTATGCGTTTTTCCCAAATTGATATTAGTTTGACTGAGGGTGGATAAACATTTGCAGAAAACATTTGGCTTGTTTGGACAGTTTCAGGCAAAATTGAAGAAGGGACTTACATATTTCCAGCTCAACGCCCTGAAATTGCTGCTTTTCCATCAATCCAGTCTGGGTGTAAACATCTGCTGATAGATTTTAGATGTGATGCTTCTGTGCTTAAAGAAAACTATGGATTTAATATAGTTCTCTCCACATTTAGTCCAAGAAGGCTGGAAAAAAACTTAAACTGGTACAAAGTTTTGACTGCTTATTACTGAAGTTACTGGGCCATCTACATTCCCTTATCTATGGTTGCAAGTTCTAAATCATGACAAAAATAGTGTTTGAATAAATGAATGGGACAAAGTGTCTTTACTACAGTAATAATAACCCATGTTCTGCCCTGCTCAAACCATCATAATATAATCATCAAAACCACTAATAAGAAGAACTGAATCATCATGACTGTGCTGGAAAACCCTGTTTGTTAGTTTTTTTAAAACATGAATGTGTATCGAGACAGTAACAGCCCACCCTGAAGCTGCTCCGCCAGCAATGACTAACCCTATTGTCCTCCTTTAATGTTCACATGGAAGTTCACGCCCAATTAAGCATTATACAAGGCCAAAGGCCTAAAACCCCACAGAAAAGAGTCATGAAAACTGTCATATTCAATTTTTTCTTCAATTTCTTTCCCTTCCTTTTGTTTTTTCCAATGTTGCAGCATGGATTAAAAGCAGGAAAAAGTTGTCTCTTGTTCCCAGTTATGGGAGAAAATGGTGACTGTGCAGTTGGGCGGAAAGATGTTATCTAAAAGCTGATGTTCCCCCTCAGGGAGTCGAACACACATAAAGCTTGAGACAACCTCGCTGAAAGTATGCCTTTTGTTTGCTTTTCTCTCAGGAGACGGTGGAGACAAAACGGCTGTGTTAACCTGAGCACAGTTTTGTGTTTTTGTGTCCCAGAAATGAAAAAGAAATCTAGTTGAATCCAACACAGTTTATTATCTCTTGACATCTTTTTAAGAATGAAAATAACACGATTTGAAATAAATAACAATAAATAATAACATGGATTGCCATTATGACCATCTTCCCCTCTTTCCTGTCTGGAATGACAACATCTACAATACGCTGCTAATTCCTGCTCATTTTTCAAACCTCTGGGGTCTCATTTATAAATGTGGCATACGCACAAAACGGAGGGCCGGAAACTGGCGTACGTCACTTTCCACGCAAGGGTTGTGAACTATAAAAAAAACAAACATGACGGGAGAATGTGTGGTCCCTCACGCAAAGACCCATTTGTACGCTCATTTTGGACACGGGAAACTGGCGAGGCAGATGGAGAGGTGAGGAACTGACGCCACACTGCATCATGATTCCCCTCAGACATTCAATTTCATTCCATATCAAACTTTAATCATAGATCGACTTCATCAAAAGCATTTAAAACAGCAGTGTTATTTATGTTTGTGTTGGTGAGCCATAACTATACATAAGGATCTTTTACATAAATTTAAAAAAGGCCTATAAGCCAACTTAAATCAAACATCAACATTTCATCAAAGTTTTCTCAGCAATACATTCCTCTCCCCGATGATCACCAGAGTGAAGTGTACCACAGACTAACACATAAAGTGTGACAAGGAGTGAGACAAAAACACTGATTGTTGTAAGAATTTAAATACCGTGGTGACACTCGTGCGTAATGCTTCATGATGGATGATCTGGAACTGCTGGAAAACCTTACAAATGGGAGAATAAGAAGGGAACGTGTTTTCAGGGATCACCACTATTTCCTGGCTAATGATGATAACTGGCTAATATGACGATTTAGACTCCCTTGAGAAGGACTCTCCAACTCCAGTTGAGAGCTATTGTCCTGCGGCTTTTAGATAGATGCCCTCTCCAACACACCTGAATCAAACAAATGGCTTATTATCAGGCCTCTGCCAAACTTGGCACGCTGAAGAGGTAATTCAATCATTTGACCCAGCTGTGTTGGATCAGGGATGTATTTAAAAGCTCCAGGGCAGTAGCTCTCAAGGACTGGATTTGGAGACCACTGCCCTAGAACATTGCGCTTGGATAATGTGTTGAACTGGATCCAGTATTCGAGAGACCATCCCGATGGAACCACGCCATCCCAGTTCAATTACAGGTGTTAACCACTCTGGTGTTCCTGGCAACCAGCTCTTACCTGCGTGAATTAGCCGACAGGCATGTGTTTAACACAATCAACAATTAACTCTCTGCCTGAAGCCACTTTAAGGAATAACATAATTCTGTGAAATTATACCTGCCGTCCTGGATGCCATTGTTAATATGACCAGTCGATACATCAGATTTTCCTACACTGTGGCTACACTGTGGACATTGTTAACAATGAAATAACATTTGCTCAGGTGCTTTGTATTGACCATTTATGGTTGAATGTGATGCCATTTTCGGCTTTTGGGCATATGTACACTTTAATTATTCATCCTACACAATGTCTTATGAACGAGACCCCTGGGCTTTAAAAAAACAATTTTTGAGATTTCTTTTAACAGCTTACTTTCCCTATATATATCAGTAATGCATACAGTGGGAGAAACAATTGTTTTGATAAGTTTTCAATCTCAAATTTCATAAAATCTAATGTGAAAGAAGAAAAGGAGAAAAACTCCAGAAAGAATTGCAATCGTCTGGAAATGGAAGAAGCATAAAATGGCCGTCAATCACCTGGGGTCTGGTGCTCCATGCAAAAACTTGTAACTTGGGGAGAGGATGATTTTAAGAAAGTTGATAGATCAAAACTACACAGAAGGAGCATGCTGATTACTTGTAGGGAGTTAGGACCCCAGTCATCAAGAACACCATTGATAACACAATCTTGAAGCCTCCTGCTGTTGAAGGCACATGTACAGGACCAGAGTTTGCCATCGATCATCTGAAGGATTTAGAGAAGTCTTCAGAGGAAGTGCTGTGGTCAGATAGAAGACTTTAACTTTATACTTGACAGTCAAGCACGGAGGTGGAAATATTATGTTTTGGGGTGGTTTTGGTAAGAGTATAGGATATTTTATAGAATATTTTCCACATACTGCAAAGTTAATTTTGTCAACTAAAACTATGGCCTTTTTTTTCTTATGAAAACCACACAAAAACAAGTAAAATGAAGATAACTACGACAAAAAAATTTCATCAATACAAAAACAATATTGTAAGGAGATAAAATCCTATCAGATCTCATTTTAGTGGTGCAAAAAGGCAGGACTAGTTATATATCACTATCCCCATTCCATGCTAGGATACATATTTCTTCTAGTTGTAATGAAATGATTGTCCTTTAAAATGTTACTAAAGAGGTATTTTTCAATGATTTCAATATTTAGGTTGCAGGTAATTTCAGCAAAAAACAGATGACTAAAATTTCATTACATTTTAGACAAAACAATATGACTAAAATCAAATTAAATGACACCAGAGAATTAACACTCATGAACTGAGAGGCGATTGGAATTTACTGTAACATTTTAGAGTAGTGACTTTCTCTATCGGCCAGAACAAAAAGATAGTTCAAGATAGTGCCTTGCAACACGACAAATGACCCAAAACATACCATGAAGGCATAGGTATAGGTATAGCTAGTCTTCAGAATTCAGTTCTGCAAAAAAATCTGTGGGGGGGGGGAGCTGAAGCTTTGAGCAGTCAAGCTGCAACCAGGAAACATTGGATTGTGTGAAAATACTTCTAGAGACTCACATAACGACTGAAGTCTGTCAATTTCTTTGACAGTATGCGAAATTACAAAACTAACAGATCAAATAATTGTTTCCCCCACTGCAATAACTTTTGAGTAAATCTATTTTTTATCCCCAAAAATGCAAAATGGGTGCCTAACTACAACAGATGATGATTTTCAGAAAAACAGGCATCATGATAGCATCAGAAAGTCTGAACATTATAAATAATTGGACATTTCACAGCCATAGCTCACTTGCAAGAGACTCAAATAATAATAAAAAAAAACCCAAGATGACAAAAACAGGAGTTTTGTTTACATTTTGACAGTACAACAGCAGTTCGTAAGAATGCACAGGTGCTAGGCATACTGGTATCATAGGAATGTGGATTGTGAACTATTGATGTGCCTCGATGACTTACAGTGCGTGGTTTGTGTTTTTGGTTTATATTCGTGAATGCTTTCCCTGGATTTTATCAACCAGCTCTGCAATTTATATATTTACAGTAAACCAGTAAACACAGTGTGCGACACACAGTGTGTCTCACACTTCAACTGGTCCAAGTGTCATGGAACGTCACTTTGTATGCACAAGAATAAACGTCTTTCTCATCCTGCTGATGCACAAGCAACAATTTTAAGTCTCTTTGTTGGGCTGAGGAGTTTTGTTCCAAAACACTGTCCAAACACAACTATCTATCACTTATCAAATTAGTCTCCAAACATAATGTTTTTAGTTAAACTGAGACAAAATACCCTAACTTATACTTTACCTGAGTTTTGGTGACTTTCAGCTCCTATTATTTGGTTTTTCTGCCTACTTATCTGAATGGTTTCATTCTGTGTTTCTGCTTTCTTTAGCAAACAAGACCTGGATGCAGCTAAAGCGTAGATGGTGGAAAAAATACCTACAGTACAGATAAAAAGACAGAATACCCCCCTTTCAATTCCAAGTTTATACATATCAGGACACAATGAAAATTATTTAAAATGTTCAAGTGTATAAAACACACTTCAGATACCACATTTGACATGATTTATTATAGATAAAGGCAACATGGGAAGCTGTGGTGAAAAATTAAGTACACCATATGATTCAGCAGCTTTTAGAACCACTTTTGGCAACAATAAGTCAAAGTAGATGTTTTCTGTATGACTTTTGTCTTACATCATTGTGGAGGAATGTACCCCTCTTATCTTTACTGGATTGCCTCACTCGATTTGACTTGAATACTATGGCATACAGAGGAGTTCATGGGCAACTCAATGACTGTGGCTGCAAAGCAAGCCTGAATCATCACCCCTCCACCACCGTGCTTGGAAGTTGATATGAGATGTTTGTGTTGATATGTAATGTTTGGTTTTCCCTAAACATGGTGGTTTGCATAAGGGCCAAAAAACCAACCATTACTTCTCTAGGGTCATTGTTGATAGTTCTCTGCCTTGTCATGCCCAGAGGGTATAATGACCAATTATTTAGGTGCATTTGATTAGTAGCACCTTGCCTCTACTTTCCTTCTTAAATCCCATGGAAGTGTTAACTTTTTGTTTATTAAATAACTTTTTGTCCACTTGTGGCCAGATAAATGATAATAGAACCTTGGAAAGACTAGATTTTAGTTTGAAAGTAATAAGCAAATTTTAAGAAATAAAAGAGGTTATGATTTCTTTTTACCTCGACTGTATTTCAGCCTAGAGGTAAGATCCAAGAGAAACTCGAATATCTAGTTTTCCACCTCCTAAGGACTGGACAACTTTTTTTATAGAATTAAAAAAGCATTTCCTCAAGAACTGTTCAGAAACACTCCTGAAAGGTTTTGTCAAAAGAAGCCAAACATATATGGCTCTCTGTTCTTGAAAAAGAAAATCACAACATATCTGTTAATCTTAAAATAATATTTAAACGCATTTTATATACAGTAATAATTAATTTACATTATTTTTTGTTGTTCACTAAATATTGCATTTCTACATTCATCAGGTGGAGACAAAAACATTTAAAGTTCCCATAAAACGATTTGCCTACACAAATATAAACACAAACAGTTGTTCCCTGTTGCTATAGAGATCGATCCCTTCCCACATTTACCCAAACAATAAATAAGCCTGTCCTGCTCTGATTGGTCACCTCCAGTAGCCTAAAAACTTGCAGCAAATTACTGTGCAGATCTGGTAAACTGTGATAGTTGAATGATGGATTTTATTTGGATTAAAAAGTAAAAAGTGCCCCTGAGTGCAGAACAAGACGGCAACATTGTTCACTGTTTTTTTTTGTAATTGGTAACAACTTCTGTAGTTCTTTTGGGCAAGATACTTGCGTTCAGAGTGACATAACCTATATACATTTTATTTATAAACATTTAAATGTCTATTTTATGTCTATACAGATTTAAGTGGTTAAGTGAAGTTTTAGCTTTATTTTTCCGTCTTCCGTCAGTGGCTGTTCTCTTCGTCTGGGTCACCTGGCATTCTGGTGCAGCGGCTGACTATTTCCATAAGGACAAAGTGACATTCAAAGACCTTAAGAAACACTGACAATGCCAGAAGTAAATCTAATATTGTAACAGATTATAATTGGTCCCCTTTTGTTTGGCAAATGTTGATGGTAATTTTGCCCCTTAGGCAGTTTGACCATTTACAGCTTTTCTCTTTTTGTACCTAACTTTTTTTTGGTGCTAAAAGGAACTCCTTGCTAAGAGAACCTGATTTAATTTTCAATTTGATAGGACATTTTTTTGATAAATTTTTAATTTGCTGATAGTCCCATGCGTTTGCACATTCGTACCCTTATTTCACACCAACACGTTGCCATTTTGTCCCTTCCTACTTCCATTTTGTTCCCATAAATCATTTCATACCCATGTCATTAACTATTGCAAATCTTTTTATTTCTCCTGGTATAAATTGATGAATTATGAAGATAAATAATTATAAAACTTGATTGTGGTTCTAATCCCTGTTCAGACCAGTCAATTCTCATACAATTTGAGAGATTAATACACTAGTCACAGAGACACATTTCCTAACAGTAAAACATGAGTAGAGTATGGAATAAAATCTCCAGAATCCCACAATCACTGTCAGCTTGCTCAAACATGGCTCAGAACCACAATAAAGTGAAATACAGAACAATGTAAAATCATCGCCAAAATCATAAATAGTTGAAATTATAACCTAGAAACAAGCATTTTTTATGATTATTTCCATATTTCAAACACAAAACTACAAGAGAAATAAACCAAATATGCAGCAGATGAATACATTTACAAAAAAAACTGTATGGTGAAGGGTTTAAAATGGAAGTAGGTCCCAACAAAAGGGTAACGGCTGTGTATAAAGTGGCAAAGGAGTGGACTGACCCGGAAGCCACAACAACTGGACAACAAAAAATTGACAATTTCAGAAAAAGCCTGGGTTTGTTAGGTGCTTTCTGGTTGGCAACTGAAAGATCTGCTTCTTGGAAAGAATAGTGTTTGGACCGAGAAGTTTGTTTGGAAATTGGAAAATGCTTCTCGTTTAATTAAGCTCAAACACAAGAAGTGTCATAAGCCAAAAGCCCTGAAGCTCAAAGTATTGGCCAGTACTGGGTAGTGTATTGTTAGGGTAGACAAGCCCCAACTGTGATTAGCAGGCACTGGAGTTTACAGTTTGTCAGGTTGCTGCTGAGAACTGAAAGAGACTTAGTGCAGATTTTAAAATACTTCTATCATCCTGGCAATCAAAATTGAATATAAAGAAAGATATATTTTTCATTAGTTTTCTACATAATCAGTTACTGATCCCAGCATGAAAAGATTTCTAACTAAATGGCTCTGCATTTAAAAAAAATGGAAATTGGAAAGGTAATTACCCTATAAAGGCCAGCTCTTGAATAAAAGAGAAAAATTTAACTCTCTCATAGTCTAAAAAAATGAACAAAATCCAGGGCTGATAATAACCACAACTTTTTGTTTTGTGAAGATTCGTGCCACAAAATGGCCCAAACCTTGCATGCATGAGCACACACCATTAGAAACTTGGCCACAATAACAGGGCAAGCACATAATGGCCAGTTTGTGTCAGGAGCCTGGGAGTGATTAGTATTACTTAACAAACTCTCTGGGGCACGGGGCAGCAGACAATTAAGAAAAAGCATCTATCAGCGTTTGAAGGACTACACTACTATGTTACTTATTTCATTATTAGCCCTCTGTCTTTTCCCATGAGGAGTCATATCTGCCATTAGGCGATGACCCCATCAACCTCGGAGACACGGCTACCCTGAAACCTACTAATCAGTACCTATTTGTTGATTTTTCAACTAAAAAAAAAAAGTGTTTTGTGGTAATAATTATCAGATGTATTCAGAGAAACAGTTTCTACTTTCTTTCCTTTTCTACTATAAGCTGTTCTTCTCTAAGCAAACAAAAAAAACTACTTTCGCACTTTCTGTTTGCTTGACGTCAATAAGAGCTGTATCAAATTATTATTTATCAGCATTAATTGATTGCTGTGGAACAAAACCCTTCAGGTAGAAGTACGGGATGTATTTAACCTTCCTGGAAAGTTGAAAGAAGCACAACTACACTGAACTGGGAACATGAGACAACAGTAAAACATAAAAAAACACTAAAAACAAAAATATCAACAAATTTCTGAACATTTAACAACTCTGTCTCTGCCTTTAGGGTGCAGGAGCACGGTGTCCACTTAGATGGATTCTCAATTAGCGCCACAAGATTTAACAGATGATGACCGCAAAATTAAATTATGCAGGCAGAATTACACCAGACACTTTTTCTACAGTAAGCCAATATTGAACTGAAAGGTGTGCTGTACATTCACAATGGAACTCCGGGTCATGCAGATCAGATCTCTTGTCTTTTGATCCACTAACCTTCAATAATGCAGAGTCTGCAATTTTCTTTTCCCCTAGTCCCCATCCATTTTCTCCAGAAAGTCTGTGTAATGTCCCCCCTGAGGTATAGGAGACCAATGCAGTGTCTCCTTGTCCCTGCTCAGACAGTTTTTTTGTGTACTTTGCTGAGGTGGTGGGAAATGATGACAATGTCAGTTGGAGGTTTAGTCCCAATATGCAGGATAAATCTGGTTTCCTGTTTCATAGTGATGTGGACTGCTTGATGCTGTGAAAGCTGACACGTGAAGGTGAAGTTGGGATGGACATAGCCTGGGTCATCCTGGCCCGGATAGAGTGCTGCTCCTGCCACCGGTGGAATCGCTTCCTTACAGCTGAGCGGACCTGTGAACAACATCAAAACAATTAAACTGCAATTAGCTGCCAATTTGATGCAAAAATAATGAACAATATGAAATCAATATGGGATCCCTCAAGGGTCTATTTTTGGACATGTGCTGCTTTCTTTTTATGTGTCTCTTCAGGAAACCTGATGCATTGTTGTGATAAAAGATATTTGCCCCCAAATATGCTTTGCTTTTTTGTCACACTAATTGGTTTTAGATCATTAAACAAATTTTTAAATCAGACAAAGATAGCCTGAAAACTAAAAAGCAGTCCTCAAATTAAGATTTCATTTATTATGGTGCGTTCAGACCGACTGTGACTCCAGCAATTTTTTGGCATCATTCGCATGCTGTTGCTCGCCTGACATTTCGCCAGCAATTCGCGTGGCCAAGGGTCAACAACGCTTTACCGCGTCATCAAATAGGAGGAGCTTCTATCTGCTGCTTGCCGGTTTCATCTCAACATAGCGGACCTGGATTTTACGGAGCGAGTCACGGTGCTTTATTAATAAAGCACCGGAAGGGTAAGTTTTAAAAGCCGAACAACACAAGTCTCTGGGTTCACCAGATTCTCCAGAGACGGAACCAGTTTGGAGAGTACCACCACCTACTCCAGGAGCTGCATCTGGATGACGGTTGCAGAATCGGTTTGAGAACCGGCTGTCCCGCGTTGGGGACGAATCAGCCTCTGGGACACCAACTGCAGGCGCTGTATCCCCGCTGCAGAACGCCTGTCCATCTGTCTTCTGAGTGAATAAATCTCAGCTGAACAGAAAGCTGTGTGTGAAGGCCATGGCTGTGCTTTACAACTTCATGCGTGCCTTATTGAACAGTCCTTTTCAGGACTAAATTTCAACGGCTTTTTTCAAAGCCACCCACAAACCTCTCAAGAGCAAACCTTCCTGCATCCTATGTGTACATGAATGTTTCTGTGTTTTTATATATGTTATGTTTTCCTGATTGTAGGTATTGTTTTCCCTTCTTTATTTGCAGGGACTGAACTGACTGGTTCGCAATGCAAAATGACAGAAAAGTTTTGATTTTTCAACTCCAGCAAAATTCGCTTCGCATCCATTGCGGGTTTCACTACACTCTCACTTCACTCTATTCGCCCTAATCGTGCCATTCGCAACGCTTTGCTTCACTCCTGAACTCTACATAGGGTTAATTTGTAAATCACTCACTCTTGTTGCGTCGTTCAAGGTTGGTCTGAACGCACCATTAAGGTAAATATATTCAAACCAACATGGCCCTATATGTGAAAAATCAATCATCTAATACCTGTTCGTGCCACCTATGGCAGGAACAGCTATCATTGTTGTTTTAACTCAGTCCTGACTTTGTCTAGGTCACTCAACTCACTTTGTTTTTTTGATCCATTCAGAAGTGGCCTTACTGCTGTGCTTTGGATCATGTGCTTTGCTCCCTAACCCAAGAGGGCTTGAGTTTAAGGTCACAAACAGATGGCCTCAAATTCTCATTCAGTATGTTCTAGCAGAAAGTAGAATTCATGGTTCTATTAATTACAGTAAGTTGTACATGTTTTGAGGACACAAAACAGACCCAGACCATTGCACTACCACCCCCTTGTTCTTTTTTAGAAATTGTTTTACACCAGATGTATCAATATGTACACATTACAAATCCACTTTTATCATGTCAATCCACAGAATATTTTTCAAAACGTTTTGGGGATTATCAAGATTCTTTTGGGTGATTCTGGCCTTGAAGCTCTTCAGTAGGTGCAATTGTTGTCCATTCTCTTTGTTAATATTGAATCATGAATTCTGATCATAACTGAGGCAAGTTAGGCCTGCACAGGGTTTGGGTTCTTTTGTGATCTGCTTGTTTAGTCATTGATCTACTCTTGAAGTTATCTTGGTAAGCCAACCACTCCTCTGAAGGCCACTGTTGCATGTTTTCTCCATTTTTTGATAATGGCTCTGACTGTGGTTCATTGGAGTCTTAACCCTTAGAAATGGCATTGTAAACCTTTCCACACTGATAAATGTCAGTGATTACAGTTCTCATCTTGTTTTGACCTCTTTAGATCACACCTGATCTGTTGCTTTCTGAGATGTTTTAGCCTACTTCATGTTGTCATATATGTACTTAAGTGATTTCTTGATTCTACAGGTCTGTCAGTAACCAGGCATCAATGCAGCTTGTGAAGTTTATGTCAGCGTCCCAACAAACGTGCTTTATAACTGTTTAGTCATGACTTAACAACAGGGGGCTATACGTTTTTACATAGAGTTAGGTTGTTTTGAATAGCTGTTTTACTTAATAAATGAAACTGTCATTTCAAAATATAATTTACTCTGGTTTTCTTTGTCTTATGAGGTTTTATTAGGTTTCCAGAACCTTTTGAATGATTGTTGGTCTCCCTGAGCCCAATGGCGTAACTCCCAAGGAAAGAGGTTCTTTCCTCTGGCCTAGCTAAGAGTTGATGCTGACATAGAACGGGGCCTTGGAATGATAAAAACAAACGAAAAAAACTTGTGATAAGGAAGCACCGGTACCAGTTTGTCACTGGTATAAGGTTGGTGGGAAACCCTCTTAAGTGTTCTCTAAATATTATTACTAAAACCCTAAAATGAGATCATGGAATGGATTATTGAGCCTTTTTTTCAGATGTTTTTCCTGAGTGCTTTAAAGTCCCAGGTACAGAGAAATCTTTCCAAAGGTGTTTTTTCTGATTAACTTGTTCCATTGCATTGTGTGATTCCTTATGTTTTTTACGTCTTTACCTGTTTCTCTGCTTGTGTTTCATACGACGTACGTGATAACCCAGGTCTGAAAAGCACTACATAAATAAAACATGTTTAATTCTATCAGAAACGGGATATTTTACAGCTCTCCACATGAGTACATCAATCTAAAATAACAATTGCCTTTGGGCCTGAAATAAGATAATTTAATCCTCTGCATATTTTTCAGCTAAATGTTTTCCTTTTCTCTTGAATGTGACTGCAGGCATCCTTTGTTAATCTCTTCCACTTCTCCCCACTGCCTTCCCTGCAAGCTTTAGCCTGTAACAAAATACTGAATCAATATCCTCTGTAAGCTACACATGCTGGTTAAGCCCTTTGTTTGGGAGTTACATGGAAGTTCACAAAGATATATTCCTTCATCATCCAGCCATCTATCACACAGTGGGGCTTAGTAAGTGAAGTGAAGCAGATATTACATGCTGCTAAATAAATAACTTGTGATGATTAATTTTTTTTCTGAGCTCCAAGGTCAAACCAAGCTGGATCTTTTTGACTAACATTTACCTCCATGGCTTGTTTGTGGCTCAGCCAGAGGTATTAATGTCTAGTTAGCTATGAGGGTAACTTTGGAGAGCACAGTTGGATCTGTCATATCAAGCTGCCTCTTTTGATTTAAATCCATTAGAAACCCTTACTCTGAAATGTATTTGATTCATCAACTTTCTGTTGTAAGGAACCTTAATATCCGAAAGTAGTTTGAATACTTTTTAAAACATTTTGAATATGAAAAGATTATCTACATCAGTTAGTTAACTGTTTAAATAAAAGTTTATTTAGTTTAGTATTTAATTTTTAAAATGCATAGTCAAGTTAAAAAGTAGAAAACCTTACAGCAGCCTGTGTGCTTTTTTAACATATCTGGATATATGGGGATGTAATATAAATTTTAAAAGCTGTATGTCATTTTCTTTACATTGCTTTTGCAGGTAATAAATAACTTAAGAGCACACACAGTTGAAGTAAATAAAGCCAATTTCAACAAATAAAAAAATATTGAACAATACAAACTGAAGACCCTCTAAGATTTTCTCTAACGTAACAACAAATGTTAGTGCTGATGAGCAATAACATTCCCACATTGTTTTAACATTTCAAAAGGCTAAAATTAAACAAAGACATATTACCTGAAGTGATTAGCTCACTATTAAAAATTTTGGAGCAGATTTGCTCTGTTTAAACCTCAGACTGTTGAAGTGACAGTCAACATGTTGAGACTAAAAAAACTGTCTGAGGCAGAAAAAGAAGTAAGGAGGGATATAAGGAGGTCTCAAAGAAATTTGAAATAAACCAGTCGACTATACAGACAACAGTCTGCAAGAGGACCTGATGAAAAGGACCTGCCACAGGCTCTTGCTACTGTTTATATGAAAGTAAATTAACAGGTTTAACTGTCATGGGAAACGTTAGCTCTAGGACTGAAACGATTCCTCAAATGATTCGAGTAAATTCTGTTTAACTATTCAGCGCACTGTGTTCTGGTCAGGTTCCACAACACTCTCACCTCTGCTAATGATAGCCTATGCTGCTGATGTGGATGCTATGTGCAGTTATCAGTTATAGATGGAGGCAGCAAGTGGCAAAAAGTGGAGAGAAAACGACTGAAAGTATCAAAGGTGTGGGATTCATTAAACTTAACAGAAGAGAAAGCACAGGGCAGTGTGTGTTCCACAATAGCACGTCCTTGATGCTGCCACAACTAATCAGAAAACACCCGCAGCAGAGGTGGACCCCCGCCTCCTGCCCACGGGATGACACCCCCATTCCCCCAACATGTCAGCTTGTGACGGGTTTATTATCAACTCAAGCTTCGAAAGCACACCAAAAACACTTTGGAACACTTCCGTAAACAACAGATCTCTGCAGAATGAGACCACTTGTGTGCACAAGAAAACCTCTTCTTCTTCTTATGTTTCATGGTGGTTGACAAACCAGCTATAAAGGTGCATTACCACCGCCAACTGGACTGGAGTGTAGACAAGAATTTAAGAGAAAAAACCCTATATTCTTTCTAATAGGTTTGGGTTTTTCAAAAATGAAGTGATTTGAGCTTTTATTTGAATTTTATTAACTCCAAAAAGATTTTCAACTGTGTAGTTAACATTTAGTTTATTCAGTGCCTCTTTCAGCTGTCTCCTTCCAGGTTCATATGCATTGCATTCCATGAAAACATACTGTACAGATTCAGACAAATTGCAATGATCACATAACCCTGTGTATGCTTTCCAGTAACTGTTTTGTTAAGACCTGTGTGACCTATTCTGAGACATGTAATAATTCACAAGGAAACTGAAAATTATGTAAATGATGATATAAAAAATGCAGTGCCTATTATGCCTGAATTTAAATTAGCTGTTTACCTTTTTGATATGTGTAATTTTTTTTTTCTTGTCTGTTTATGCACCAAAAACAAGAAAGTGTAGCTTGGCACCTACAAGGACTATTTTACCTGGATAACATTATGCATTTTTGATGTAAAACAATTCTTTAAGAATCTAGAATGAAATATACAAGTAACAATTTAGGCATCTTTTTGTTTGTGACCATTTTTACTACAGAGGCAGCTAGCAAGGATGTTCACTCAACCAGAAAGGGCTGAGCTTTTGACATGTTAGAACTTTTGCTTTAGCTGCAGATGCATCCCTTGCTACAAATGTTCCAGTGTCCAAAAAAGACATGCTATGCTATTGCATTTTAAGCAATAAAATTTCGATTTTGGACACCCAGTACCATCTGAATGTCACAATTGAAACCCAGTCTCATCAGACCAAGCGAAACAGCTGTTATTGTCTAATTTAAGTGAGCCTGTGTGAATTATATCTTGTTGTGTTACTCTCAGCTGACAGAAGTGGCACTTGGTGTGGCCTTTTTCTGTAGCCCATCCACAGTTCAACTTGTGCATTCAACCAATATTCAGACCATGAACATATGATAATATAATTACTCATAAAAACATTTGAAAAAAAAAATTGCACAGCCCTAGTTAGCTTGTAAGAGCCTCTGATAACTACTAAATCTAATTCTTCCTGTGCATCCCATGACATTGTTATAGTTTGGTTTAATTTCAAGACTCAGCAGAAAACTAATCTGTTTACTGAGCTGCATACCGTAAAAAAGTAAACTGCTGCTAATTATTCAAACAACATTAAAAAATAAAGCAGCTCTTCTTCCTGCATGCACATTCCAGCTCTACTCTGAGACAGTGTGAGCCCTGATTTTCTCCTGGGACCAAATTAGGGTTGACGGTGTCATACAGTGTAGAAAGTGATGTCACTTATGTTGGCACATCACAAGGCTTAATTGTGCCCTAAATACATTTTCCTCAAGCTGTGAAAACATGCAGCAAGCAGCCACCAAAAGCTGAGTGTAGGCAACAGAGGAGAGGGAATATGATTAAGCATCCACATCAGGGAAGGGGTTTAAAACACTGAAATGTTAAATCAATAAGCCAGTGTAAATCTGCTTACCTCACTGTTTAGGAAGCAGTAAAACACTGACACGAAGAAGCCCTGCAGAGAGAAAGGGGGAGATAAAGTGAAAACAAACCATCATCATCAATGCCCTGATCCTGGTTAAATCGCTTATACAGCTGATTATGTCGCTCATTTAATAATCTCAGCAGTGTTTTGTTTCTCTGCACTCATTAGAATTACATTTAAATGAATCATACAAATGATACATCCACCCACACAGAGATGCCATTGCACTCTGTGTCTGTTAAATCCTGGATAAATCCTACCTGGAAAGACTCCAAAAACGAGTTGAAATATATGAAGACAATTTGAGAAATCTCATCCTCCCCTGGGTTGACAAAAAACAGCATATAGGTGATTCCCAGGAGGGGAAGGAGTACCAGCGTCGCCTTCACGGCTTTCCTGCAGACGAGAAGAACGTAGATCAGACAGCCGTGATAGAGAGACTCAGCTCAGTATTTCACTTAATGCTAAAAGGCCCTTCAGGGTCCAGACTTCACCGATGGAGGACAAAACATGAATAATTCAAGGCATGCTCATCTCTTAAGCCTGTGTATTGCAGCTTCAGCAGCAGGTTTTCAGGAAATGTACCTGTACTGGATTGTCTCAGATGTTGTAGAAGCTCGCAGTTTGGTCATAAGGATTCTCACAATGTTGAAGAGGAAGATGAAATTAATCTGTGAGGGAATAAAACACAGCTCTGTGAATGTCAAAGAGAAATTTAGCATTTTATTCTTGTTCTCAAATTGAGATTTTGGTTTTTATTTTCTCAATATGGTAAAAAGACATCAGTATTAGAATTTTTTTAAGTTTTTGCTTCATTGAAAACTGAATACATAAATACAAAGTAAAAAAAATACCAAACTTAGAAATGATTTAAAAATTACTTTAAATTAATCAGTTTAAAGCAGATGCAGAAACAAATCCTGATTGTAATAATCCTGGTGTGTGAGTGGAATTCCCTCATCGGTCTTCTACTGATTTAAGGTGCTGTTGAGTGAACAGTCTTTGCCTGATGCTCAGCCTTTTTTTTTGGTAGAATCAAGCCACATTGACTATCTGAGAAATTATTCTAAGATTGAATTCATTTCTTATAGCTTACATCCCTTGAGTTTATTCCTCGTGTCCCCTGTGCCTTATAGGTTGAATCTTTGCTATTGGTTTCTACGCGAATTCTCTAGTCTAGCCTACAAACCTGATTGTGATAAATCCCCTGGAAATTCTCTCACGGTCGTCTACTGCAGCTCCAGCGTCCTCAGCCAACACCTGCCTGTCCGCTCCCTAAGCCTTCTTGTTCCAACTCTGTCTGGATCTCAACCCTCTATCTGCTCCACTCACATCGGGAACCTTCCTGAAAGTCAGACCCACGTGGAGAAGTTCTGACCTTCGGACAGCCACCAGGATATGTCCCCAGGGTCATGGCCAACAGCACAGTAAGCCAGCTTGGTTCTATCATCCAGTTCAAAAATAATTTCTCAGTCTTGCTCCTGCTCCATCTAACTGCACCTCTCTCCCTCCACACACCGCTGAAGCCACTTCACATAAGCCTTCATTATTGATCTGATTATCATCATTTCTGTAAAAAAATATTTTTAACCTAAGATTCTGAGTCCTGAGTCTGCATGTGGGTCAGGAAACTTTCCAAAAACATGACAGAAGCGCCAGTTTGTAGCAAAACACAAAATAACATTGCCATCCTTATGTGAAAAACAGAGCTATCCTGTGCATTTAACTGCCCTGATCTTTTAATTAAGTAACAAAATATCCCCTTCAGCTTATAGCCATCAACCTCTGCACTATAGCAGCCTCCTCTGGCTGGAGCTCAATAGCTCTTAAAGGAGCTTTTATTCCGGCCCTAAATGAACAGTTAAAAGACAAACTGGCCAGCAGAGACCAGCCTCGGAGCCTGGGGATTTAGTGTCTCTACCCATCAGCACTGATAACAGAATAAATGAGAGAAGTAGAAAGAAGAAACAGAAAAATTATTTTGTACCATTCGTCTCATCGACCAGATCTCCCCCTATGCCTATTCCTCCAAGTAAACCCCTAGAGGAGCCAATTGGCTGTACATTAACCCCCATAACTGCAGCGTTGCTTTGAGGCTAAGTGTTTCTACTGCAGCAGAAAGATTCAATTCAATGCCGCCTGCCTGGTTCACCCAAACGGGAGCCCAAAAGTAATGACAAGAATACTGGTTGGCGGATTCAATAACAACTTTTCTTGTTTAATTCTACCATGCACACTCCTTTTTTAACCACAATTCATTTCAGCTCCAGGCATTAATCAATTCTCACCGTTTTGTCATTTTACTTAACGTTACAGCTCTTTATGGTAATTCTCTGCCTATAATAACATACAAGACTGAACCCATCAAATTAAATAATCCTCTCGTTTATTACAGCATCCAGCTGTCTTTGCACCTTGACCATGATTTTCAGTTTTGCAGTGGAGAAGTATAAATCAGTTTATCAGTAGCAGGAGGTGACAAAGCTTATTTAGCTCTGTACAGAGCTATATAAGCCCTTTTTGTGCCTCCTCCCTGCTTCTAAAACCAATGTTGGGAGTTTTAACTTTATCCCCAACATGCAAATTTCACATTTAAACTGCAGTCTGAAAAGTACAAAGCTTGCACAGTTCTAGTGACCAGCAAATTCAATTCTATGGGCAACTGGGAGGTGTTTGCACTTGTCCTCAGAGGTTAGTAGTGCAAACCATATTGATTTCTATGTGCAAGTGGGCTGAACATGGCACACCATTTATTCATGTGAAAAGTCAGCTGGGGCTGGTATGAGATTCTCACTATATAATCTTGAGCCAGAAAAAAAATCCACTGTTTCACATTTTTACTGTGTTAACACAAAATTTCAAACAAAAACATACATATTTCTTATTTCAGATATGGAAATGCAACAACAGATTGATTCATTTCAATTCAATTCAATTCAGTGTATTTATATAGCGCCAATTCCCAACACATGTTGTCTCAAGGCACTTCACAGTCAGGTACATACATTCCAATTAATCCTAACCTTGAACAGTGCAGTCAGATTCAGTTATTTATTCAAAATGGATAAAAAGTTTTTCTATCTAAGGAAACCCAGCAGATTGCATTGAGTCAGTGACTTGATGTTTGTAGTTATAATATTCTAACATATTACATTAATTTATTTTTATTTTCAGACACGCGCAGTTTTTGACTATAAACCTACTAAATTGTGTAGCAGTTTTTAATGCAAAGAATATTAGACCTTTTGCAGTACTGCTCTCCAAAGAGTAAAACTGAGTAAAATAACAAGCTGATAGTCTTGTAACTGTAGTTTTAGAAGTGTGTTACTTTAGTTGGAGTGATGATTGGCACTTCTTTTGTTTCCACACCATGACTGTCTGTAAATATTTCAGTCAAACAGTCAAACCTTTCTTTCTTGCAAGTGAAGGAAAAGTGTAGTAACCTTCTCTCAGTCAGCTGACCAGCAGTGAGCAGGAAGTGGTGGGAGAGGGGCAGCTCTGCATTAGTCTGTGCAGAGAAAACTCTGGTAATGTATTTCTCTGAGAACTATATGAACAGGACCACAGGAAAATTTTAGTGATTTTGAAAAAGTTACTTCTTAAAAGTGTGGATGACCTTGATACCAGTAACCAGGCCATGTCTAGTGGAGAATGCATGCGTGGAGTGTTAGTTGCTTCTGCACAGGTGAAGCCTCAGGAGTTGTGGGACCTCATGTGCATCACAGGCGTGGTACAAAGACCATTACAGTAAATTCGACTGTAGATTAGGATGAAACCTTGACGTAGGCCTAACCATGGTCAATTCTGCTTTAAATTCTCTGATGACCAATCCACACAGGTAAACATTCTTAAATGATGCACCACCCTGACCTTGCTACCACAACAATAAAAAGACCCCACAATCTCATTATGACATAGGATACACACTGAAAAATTGTTTTGGAAAGTCCAATAATTGGGAGTAATGGGGACCCCAACGTGACCCTGTGGACCTCACAAAGATGCTGCAAAGACCATCCATGTTCTATCTAACATCTTACTGTGGTTTTAGCAGTAAAACACCTTAATGAGTTAATTCTGCAGAATACCTGCAATAAAGTGAATAACCTGACCATCCGGCACTCTTCAGGGCTTCAGGGTGGTGTTCCCTCAGAATAATTTAAGTGTGTAGGATCAAATTGTTGAGGTGCCTGTCACCTAGTGTTAACATGTTCTGCATCACAATAAGGTGCTGAGCTCTTATGGCTTCGGATGATTTACTGGCAGCGGGACGAATTGAAATAATGCATGCAGTACGTTATGATAAAAGATAAAAAAGGTGGCTACAGTGTGAATCTGAAGTGCTATTTGAGATTATCTTCCAGTATGTGATGAATGACAAAATCCATAGCACATGCAAGAGGTGGGGATGATGTAACATAGAGGCAAAAATAGCCACAGGAATACTTTCCAGTGCCAGATGACCCGACCTTGACTGGAACAGATGTATGGAGCTCTTTCCAGAACCAAACACTCTATTAGCCTGGTGCAAGGCTGGTAATGTGAACAATTTTAATAACATCCTTAATTAATTCACTGTAGCAGGACCTCATTTTAGTGCTGATAATTTAAGCTTTTCAGAGTTCACAACCACTTTACAGGAGCAACCAGAAATATTCTGGTGACCCGGTGAAGATCCTGAGGTATCAAGCACTTGGCAAACACCCAAAAAGCCCGAGAGAAAACACTATTGTAAGCAAGACTGGATATTTTCCAAGCAAAGCGGCAGGAAGAGAGATTGAATGAGGCAGATGTTTGCCTGAGGAGAGACAGAAACAGTTCACAGAAGTACCCCTTAAAGAGATGATTTCTTTTATTTTTCAGTTAAGGAGAGAAGATCTGGGAAGGTCACTCCACCAGTGAATCGCTAGCAGGGACACGCTAACTGAAACTCAGCAGGGACATGACCGAACAGTCGCTGGCACAGAGAGTAGTCTCTCTTGGAGGCCACATGCACAGATGTTAAAGTCCCTAAAGGAAGGGCTCGCACAGTGCCAGAGCTGTATGCGTGAGAGTAGTTTGGACTTGTATCACATGTGATGACATACGGTGGATATGACTGTATCCGGAGAGACTATAGGTTGATACAATTGTCTGAAATAGGTGTCAATCAAAAAGAGAAACTGGCAGCCATTTTGGCTCAACAGTGTTAGTAATTTGATTTTATTTTTTTAAAAGTGACTTTCTGAAATCAAACTCACTTTTGAACCCTGTGCGGGCCACGGACCCAAAAAGAGTTAAGGGAGAAAGTAGAAACAAGGTGCTCCTGATCAAATGCTGAACATAATGCCATGCAGGAGAGACATCAGCAATGACCTTAGAAAAGCAGTTGTTGCTGCCGCCGATCTGGAAAGAGTTATATTGTATTTCACAACCGAAAGAATGAAAACAGCTAACAGTTATTAGCACAGGGAAACACACTGAGGAAGGCAAGACCTAAAGAATATAACAAAGAGATGATCAAAATACACACAAAAGAAAATCAAAATCAAAACAAGTATGGATTATTTGGAATAGATCCAAGAGAGCTTTTTCTCTCTAAAAATGGTTAAATTTGAAAAGTTGCACCCGATCAACCATAAGACTTCTGGAACAATGACCTTCGAAAAGATGAGACCTGAGTAGCGATGTTTGGCCATAATCCACAGCACCATGTGAAAAAAAACAAAAAATAAAAACCAAAATAAAATTCAGCAGAAACACCCAAAACCAAATGTCAAGCACGGTGGCTCTCTATGGATCATATGGGACTACTCTCTCTCTATTCGTGTATACTGACTCTCTCTTGAGTCCCAAAGCCTTGGAAATGGCTTTCTAACCCTTTCAGAATGATATATATCAATGACTTGCTTTCTCATCAGTTGTTGAATTTCTTTACATTGGCGCAAGATGTGTTGCTTTTTGAGATCCTTCTTTATGTTGTCATAAATGTCCTACTCATGTGAGTTTTTGGATTTTACAGGCTGTGCAGTAATCAGGTCTCTGTGTGACTGGTGAAATTAAATTCAGTTTTAAAAATCTATATAGCTAATAAGAGGTGATTCATGATGTAAGAAGAGAGAAGGGATTACTTTTTCACACAAAACCAGGTTACTTGAGAAAAAAGCAAAAACCGGAAAAAATCTGTTGGAAGGTGAATTTGTTTTAACAACACTTTATACGTTAATGACAGTGTTAAAGATGTTTTTGTACAGTCATATTTCAATGAAATTTTAACCTGGTAAAAACCCGGTCATTTTCAATTTTGTCTTGAAACCCAAAAACTTACAACTGAGGAGGGGTGTATTTTCTTTTTTTCTATGACTGTTGTTCAGGTCTTGTTTTCTTTAAACTGGTTTTCCCTCTGTTTTTTGTTAGCTTGATTTAGTCCCATTACGCCTATGTGAGAACTTCAGTAAACCAGCCAATTCCTCATAGACATACAAACACCCAGATAAAAATATGCAGTGGTTGCCTAACAATCTATGGAATAGTTTTTCCCTGAATACACACACTACTAAAAACAAGTTAAGCTTGGTGGAAAAACGTATTCGGCGCTCACATTTATCATAGTTAACATGAAGAATGTGTTGTACTTTCCAGGTCCTCATGGCTGCCAGACACCTCAGAAACATAAGAAAGACTAATTGTCTAAGCAGGTTGCGGAAGGCAGGTTCACGCTACTACTGAAGGACAGAAAAGGATCTTACCACTAACACAAGGATCATTGGACCTTGGTAGATGTAGTCAGTGTACACGCCGGGTTGCTTCCCAAACCAGCACCTGGGAAACCAACAGAAACCTTCAGTCAAGATTACATACGACTGAACAGGAGAAATTAGACTGACTTCTATTACTTCATGTTCAGCATGTATTTATACTGTTTAACTCTTTCTTGTCACTCATGTTTAGGTAAATTTTTGCCTAAACATGGTTAACCAAACTTTTATGAGAAATAAACACGTAAAAGGGTCAGCACAAGCTCAGAGTAAAACATAAAATACACTCAAACTGTCTACCCACAGAGTGATTTAATTTATTGGTAATGTTCACAGATAATTTCCATCATTGTGTTTGTTTCTTTTTGCCACTGAACAATTGATGCAATCATTTCTGTATCTTCAGAGTGATCTGACATCTGTTTGGTGGATTTTAATCTTTTAATAAAAAACTTGCTTTTCACTGTTTACTTTATGCCTTTACCAGCATTTCTTTTGCATCTTTACTCGGTTCCCCTGGGATGACCTTGTGTCTTGGTAGACATTTTGCATCTTTTATTAGCAGATACTTTAGCTGATTTATTGGGACATTTTGCAGGCTTTGATCATCTAACCTCATGCAATCTGAGATTTTTGCTGGTTCCCACATTTTGCCAATATGAGGGAGGTTGCACAAGAAAATTTGTAGTTCCCAGGATCTTGATGGGAGTTTTCTGTTTTCAAAATGTCTCCACATTTAAATTATTTTGTGTAAAAATATGGGTTGCTGTTTTAATAAAATACAAGGCCTGTACTAAATATGAGGAAAAAAAAAAGTGCAAAAGAAAAAAAAAACACTTTGAGAGACCTTCAGAAAGCTTTAAGGATATTTGGAAGGGAAATAAAAATAAAATTAACTGTTGTACAGGTCGTTTGGGATGTGGGTTTGAAAGAAAATGAGACAAATGAAGGAACATTTACAGCTGTTCAACCTTTCATCTGGTCCACTTCAAGAACCTACAATAAAAGAGGCATTTCTCTGCATCTCTGTGATGGATGGAGAATTACAGCTTTGTGACATTTGTATAATGAATATAGACTGGAAATAAAAATGTTTTTCCACATTATATGTTACCTTTTTCCAAACTTCCAAACCCTTTCCAGAACTGAAAAATCAAATTTCATACTTATCCTGACTTTTCCAGGCTGTGTAGGAACCCTTTAAGCCACTGTTTCAAATTTATACCCCATAGAATCAAGAAGTCATGTGTTACTTATTAGAAGATCCTAGACATCTGATCAATTACTAAAATGCTTTAGGTGAAATTTTTAGGGCAATGGTAGCACCTTTCCATTCGTAAAACAATTATTTTTTTATGTAAGAATTCTCCCACCGAATAAACTACTCCAATAAAAGATTTGATTTTTCAAAATTTTACGATTTAATGTTTGTATTATACATTTTTCTCTGTGAGATTGTGCTAATGCAGGGAAAGATGAATTTATTTCAGGGATGCTAAAAGTGGGCACTGTATGTATTCCTAAATTTGGTCAACAGTTTTTTTTATGCTGGGTTGATTAATGTCGATATGTGAAGCCAAAAATAACCTCATATTCGGTTCACACTGTTCACACTGTTAAAAAGTGGACTGAGGAATCAAAGCAGATGCTACAGGCCTGCTTTGAATGCACAGACTGGACTGTTTTTGAAACCTCAGCCATTGATTTAAACGAACTAACTGATGTGGTGACATCATACATCAGTTTCTGTGAGAACATGTGTGTGCAGACCAAGACCTTCTGCACCTTTGGGAACAACAAGCCATGGTTTACTCCACACCTCAGGAATCTGCGCAGGGACAAGGAAGAAGCTCACAGCAGTGGAGATTGGGCGCGGTACAGGCAGGCCCCAGGAACAGACTAACAAAAGGAGATCAAAGCCAGCCAAGAGAAGCTATAGTGAGAAGCTGAAAAACAGCCTTTCTACTGGTGACACTTCGGCTTTTTTTGGACTGGTCTGAGAAAACCTGACTGCCTACAGGAGCCCTTTCCCAAACCCCATCCTGAACAGAGTCCTCGCCTGGCCAAACCGTCTGAATAGCTTCTACTCCCCAGACATGACAAAAAGGGCCATTCACACCTCAAACCAACTCCTCCACATCCCATTCAGAAAACAGGTTCGACCAGCAAAGCAACCAAAAACCCCTACCTTTTCAGATCCTCTGCCTGCACAAAGATCTCTGAGGAAGATGTAAACAGGCTCTTTAGCGCATGAAAAAAGAAAGCTGGAGGACCTGATAACGTTTTCCCCATCATGCCTGAAAGCCTGTGCAAATCAACTCGCTCCGATCTTCACCGGATCTTCAACAAGTCACTGGAGAAGTGTGAGGTCCCCTCCTGCTTCAAACCGATCCACCATCATCCCAGTGCCCAAGAAAACCCACCATCCTAGGATAAATGACTACAGGCCTGTAGCCCTGACGTCTGTGGTCATGAAATCCTTTGAGCGGCTCGGTGTTGAAGCACCTGAAAAGACATCACAGGCCCTCTACTGGACGCCCTGCCAGTTTGCGTACCGGGAAAAACAAAAATGGAAAAGATAAAAAAAAAAAAAAAAAGATAAAAAAAAAGCAAACAGGTCGGCAGATGATGCTGTTAACTTAGGTCTACACTTCATCCTGCAAACACCTCGACCACCCAGGGACCTACGCCAGGATCCTGTTTGTAGACTTCAGCTCGGCCTTCAACACCATCATACCAGACATCCTCCACCAGAAGCTCACCCAGCTCAACGTCCCAGCCTCCACCTGTCAGTGGATCAACAGCTTCCTGACGGACCGACAGCAGCAGGTGAGACTGGGGAGCATCTTCTCCCGAACCAGATCAATAAGTACTGTGCCCCCAGGGGGGTGTTCTATCCCCACTCCTCTTCTCCCTGTACACAAATGACTGCACCTCAGCGGACTCGTCCGTGAAACTCCTGAAATTTGCAGATGACACCACTGTCATTGGACGACCCAGGACGGTGATGAGTCTGCATACGACAGGAGGGGATCGGCTGGTACAATGATGTAGTCAGAACTGCCTGGAGCTAAACCCACTCAAGACTGTGGAGATGGTGGTGGACTTTCGGAAAACACCACCTCCATACACCCCCTCACCATCCTCAAACACCCCCGTGTCGGCTGTGGATCACTTCAGGTTCTTAGGAACCACCATCTCTGAGACCTGAGATGGTCTTCACACATAGGACACTGTTGAAAGAAGGCCCCCCGCAAAAGACTGTACTCCTGAGGCAACTCAAAAGTACAACCTTCCACAGGAGCTGTGGTCATCTTCTACACTGCCATCATTCAGTCTGTCCCGTCTTCATCCATCTCCGTGTGGTTCGGTTCATCCACAAAAACAGGACAGGTCCAGATGCAACGAATAATCGGGGACTGAGAGGAATCATCAGGGCTGACCTTCCCTCCATCCAGGACTTTACAGGTCTAGGGTCGGGAAAAAGAGCTGCAAAAATCTTGCAGACCCCACACCCCCTGACATAAATTTTTTAGAGTTCTGCCTTCGGGCCCGACGCTCGGAGCAGTTCAAAAAAAACCACCCGCCAAGAGGACATTTTCCCCCCCAGGGCTGTTTCTCTGTTGAACTTTTCAATAAAATCAAAAAAAAGCATACAGTGGGGGGGGGGTGGGGGGGGGGGGGGGGGGTTTGGGGGGGGGGGGGGGGCAAACAAGCCAACTCTCTAGTATGTGTCAACACACATGGCCATTAAAGTTGATTCTAATACATCTGGTGCTCCAGCGAGATTTTCTGGCAGCAGGATGGTCCATGCGGGAGTGAATCATAATCATCTGCAGTGTATAACTTCATGGTAATGAAGGAACGTGCCCCTCACAAGCTAATGGTTTCAGAGAAATAGGATCTATCTATCAGACTCTGAATCTGCTGTCTTTTTTTTTATCAGATTTGCCAATATAATAAAAAAAGGCAACAGACTTATTATTTCAGTAACTCACTGCTGAAGAGCTGAGGCAATTCCTACCCTGGCAATACGCGGAAAAGGAGAACAAGTGCTCCCAATCAAAATGAAAATTGTGTCTGCGCAGATAAATAATGCAGCTGGTTCTACAATGCTAATTTAATTACAACAGATAACTAATACACATTCATTTGCTTAATGTAATTTGGTTTGGAGTTGCCCTTTTCCTTTTATTACCAGAGTAGTTCAGTCTCGAATGTCAAAAACAATCTTGGAGGGAACAACTTACTTCTCATTGTCGTAGTACAGCTTCCCGATGGCCCATGCCACTATTATAGGGAATGGTATACCTGATAGGTGAAAAAAACAGAGACAAAGTGATAGATTCTTCCTCACCCTTCACTGCTAATCAAATCACACAACTTTCCAGGGAATTTCTACTGAAAAATGAAATTCATGTTCTCTTTTTCCAGGCAGAGCATCAACGCCTGACAAGCTCTGTCAAAAGGAATTGCTGTTAGTGTGCTGTTATCCATAGATGCATGCCAAGACTTGTCACTATCTGAATGTTTCTGTGTATGACTAAGGAGCAGATGATAATCCAGAGTGATGCGATGACTTATGGATTTATAGAAGTTTAATAAGGCACACAAACAGCAAATACTAACATCTAAATGACACTAACAGATGCATCAAATGGCTTTACAAGCCCTAACGTCACACATTCGAGTCTCAAGTTTCCTAATCTTTAGAAACATTCTGCCTCATTAGTCACTTACCTCAGCAGTGAAATGCTAAACCTAGGGAAGATTTACTCACAAAGCATCTCCAAAACAAATTAACTTAATTTTTGTGACAAAACCTTGGGTTCTTGCAGCCAGAAAGTTACTTAAGGCTAGAAAAAAGTCGATTTTATTTATTGTTTTCACAGTAGCTCTGGAATGCACTGCCATCATCTCATCATGCAGAAGTTTCCTGCAGCTAATATAATTCAGCCAGCACACAATACACCTAATCTCAGAAGTACCGAGTCTGGTTTGACAGTTTGAAATGGGGAGCTTGTGAATTTTTCACGATACATTTCCCAGCTGCCACAACAAAATCCCAGTGTCTCCATCCAGTTAACTCTCCCATTGTTGGCAAAAATTTAATCTGATCTTCAGTTACGTTTTTTGGGATTAAATGAACACAAAGTGGCGATGAACACATGAGCATTTAAACCGTTTGACATGGTACACAATTTCTCCCAGTAAAGATAAAAAAAAATAAAAAACAAGAATATTTTCTTTCATGTCAGATGAGTGGGTTCAAGCTTACTAAATACAAAGGATGATTCCGAGGTTAATCGGAGGATGAATTTTATTCTTTTCAAATATTTTGCTTTAATCTAATATTATTAAAATCTAAATATACTTAGATAAATTTTCGATACAAAAAGTATCTTTTGTGTTGTTTTCAACGAGTTTACATGGTTTTTTTTTTTTTCAATTAAACGGGAACAAGTTCTAAATTTCACCCCCAATTTCCCAAGAAGTTTGGGGAAATTTTTTAAAAGTAAATAAAAACATAATACTATTTTAAATCCTGTTCACCTAATAAAAATTTAATTTTAAAGATAAGACATTAATATTCAAAATGATAAAAAAATTTTTTGTTTTTTTTAAGGATTCACTCATTTGGGAAATTTTTTGGAAAATGTTCCAAAAAAAAACTGGGGGCGGGTATGTTTACCACTGTGTTACTCAATTCCTTAAACACTTAATACGCCCTTTGGGGAAATGAGGACATAATTTTTGGGAAATTTTTCCATTTTTCTTGATGTACCCCCTTTAGTTGTCAACAGTCCCGTGTTCTGTTTACATTTTTCAGTTCTAAGCGGCCACCATTTTCAATGGTCTGGACTGCAGGCAGGCCAGTCTAGTGCCTGCACTCTTTTACTACGAAGCCACGCTATTGTACCACAAGCAGAATGTGGCTTGGCATTGTCTTACTGAAATAAGCAGGGACATCTCTGAAAAAGATGTTGCAAGGGTGGCAGCATATGCTGCTCAAACACCTGTGTGTACCTTTCAGCATTAATGGTGCCTTCACAGATGTGCAAGTTACCCATGCCATGGGCACTAACACAGCCCCATACCATCACAGTTGCAGGCTTTTTAAAGTTTTGCTGATAACAATCTGGTAGTCTTTTCCTCTTTGGCCCAGAGAACAAGATGTCCATGATATCCAAAAACAATTTGAAATGTGGACTTCAAATGATATCACACTGTTCCACTTTGCGCCAGTCCATCTCAGATGAGCTCGGGCCCAGAGAAGGCAGTGGCGTTTCCAGGTGTTATTGATATGTGGCTTTCGTTTTGCATGGTAGAGTTTTGACTTGCACTTGTAGATGTAGCGATGAACTGTGTTAACCAACACTTTTTTTTTAAGTGTTCCTGAGCCCATGTGGTAATATCCGTTACAGAATTATGTCAGTTTTTAAAGCAGTTCCTCCTGAGGGATCAAAGGTCACAGGCAATTAATGTTGGTTTTCTGCCTTGCTGCTTAAGTGCAGAGATTTCTCCAGATTCTTTGAATCTTTGGATGATATAATGGACTGTCAATGATGAAATCCCTAAATTTTTTGCTATTGTACATTGATGAATGGTGTTCTAAACTATTGGTCAATTTGCTCACCCAGTTGTTTAGAAAGTGGTGAACCGTGCCCCGTCCATGCTTGTGAACGATGGAAACCTGTTTCTAATTCACCTGTTCACCTGTGAAATACTCCAAACAGATGTTCTTGAGCATTGCTCAACTTTTGTAGCTCCTGTCGCAGCTTTTTGTGAACATTTTGCAAGCAATAAAATTAGTGAATATTTGCAAAAAACTAAAGGGTTTATCTGTTTAAACATTAAATATCTTGTATTGGCAGTGTATTCAATTGCATATAAGATGAACAGGATTCGCAAATCATTGTGTTCTGTTTTTATTTATGTTTTACAAAACGTCCCAACTTCATTGGAATTGGGATTGTATTTTGTCTTGCATTTAGTTTTTTCATCATAAAAACCTTCCCTTTTACAAGTGGTAAGATTTTTCACATCCCCAAAATCTAAAAATCATTCCAAATGACCATAATTGTATTTATTCGTTGTTGTTTTTCAAGACTGAACAAGTTCAACACAGACTAAAACAGTTTTACATGCTAAATATTATTCGTTTTTTTATGATTTAATATGAATGTTAGTATCTGTGAAAGAACAAAAACTTTAGTTTAGTTTTTCCCGACAGGGAGCAACATTTAAGCTATGTCTTTAGATTTAAATTATACTTTTAGATTTTTCATGATTAGCTAACTATTGTTGGGGCATTTTATCCTTTCAGTGGTTGGTGAGTGTCCTAGTAGAGGAAACTTTGTTAGACCTGAATAGTTTGATTTTAAGAGAAAACTATTTTGATACATGTTCACGTAGATAAAGTGAAGGTGTTTGTGTTTATTTAATATGAAAGTGTTTTGCTGTCAATAAGTTTAGAACTCGTATCACTCTTTTGGTAACATTAAGCGTGATTTTGGCTAATAATTATTAGTAATAAGCTCCAGTTGGTAATTAACAGTTACTAGTGGCTAAACAATCTCAATTGCTCAACATTTTGAATATACAAATTCTTTGGGTGATTATTATAATTATTTAATCCTAATTATTGATAAGTGCCATTAGCCCAATAATCACAATCCCATGGCGTACTTCAAATGTATATTCTTTGTGGATGATTTTGGTTAGGAATGACAAATTATGACTTATGAGTTTCAATTTTTTTAGTAAATATTCATAATTATATAATCATAATTGCACAACACTATTAGCTAAAACCAAGTAGCAATGATCTCATGACAAACAGCAAAGTCATTTGTTGTCTCATTGCAGTTTGTCTACATATTTAGTACAAAGTCAGATGTATTTTAGGAGTGCTAACAGATGGACCAAATAAAGTAAGCCTGTAGCTTGCTAACATGTTCCATGTTTTATGCTGATATTTCACATATTTACTTCACATATGTTTCTATTAAGGTATGTTTACAGATCAATCTGAAAGCATTTACATATTGTTATGTCTACAAATAAGCTTATTTTTGTAATGTATTATCACTTACCTGGATATTTCATCTTAGTTTTATGTAACTACATGAAACAATATTTGAGTCTTATTAAATAAGCATCAATTTACATGACTTTACCAACAAAAGCTTTACTGATGAGCTCCAAGTCTCTATGGTTGGAAGACCTCCTTTCCATCACCCTAATCTTTAGCTCCCTCTACAGAATCTCTATCATATTCAAGTTGGGACTCCCAAAACAAAACATGTTGGTAAAATTAAAAGATTATTTTACCAAGGGTGTGAATACTCTTAGGCTTACCTCTACTTGTCTTGCTAACTTCTAGACAATCCAGGCATTTCCCATTCCAACACACACCAACATAACAGTTAAACAATAATGTAGTAATGTCCAGGAATATAATACTTGCTGATAACGATTTAATTTTGGCAATTTAAAGTAATATAGCCAGTAATTTAATAACTTTCCTATAATGTAATAAGATTTTTGAGCCAATGACATGATACGATTTTGCTAATAGTGTAATAAATTATTATTGATATAAATTAATATTGGTTGTCACAACTCGCCTGATTTAACTTCCTGTAAGAAAATAATTGAGTGTATTTGCCAAAAGTTTGAGTGACAGTAACAAAATTTACAACTATATTTGAGCATTTCACACATGAGTACATACACCAGCCGATGCAGATGAACATCCACTTGCGGAGCTTGTCAGTGGAGTATGTGAGGACAATTGCAGTGTGGAGGTAGCATCCTTCTCCAAACATCCAAAAGAAGTTGGTGGAGTGGAAATAGTTGAATGAGGCAGTGACAAGGCGACACCAAATCTGACAAAATAAAAAGCTGTGATAAGTAAACCTAAATCTGGAGAGGAGTTTATTTGCTTTTGAATAATTACAAACTTGGCTTATTTTATTCTTCGATGTATGTTAACTAACATATCTCTGCATTACATTATTGAGGTCTTACTTAAAACATTTATTCACTCAGGGGTAACTTTGACCAATCCAATTGTTCTTCTAACTAACAGTAAAACCAACTTTCCATGTACTTTTTCACTTCATACACTATAGCTTAAATTTGGTAAATAATCATAATATCAAACTTTTAGGATATTTAATTACCATGCTTTACAGATCCCAAATAATTAACCAAATATTTTTAATTATCTTTAGCAATATAGAGAATCTTTTGATGTTGTTTTATGTAGCTCTTTGCCAAAGATGAATTGTTAAAATTTGTTTGTTGGAGTGGTTCAACTTGAGCAATTAACTATCAATGACAATGCAGCTTGTCCATATTGGGTAAAATCTTAAAAGAATAAAATAAAAAGGACCATCCATATATTAAATCATCTCCTCGAAACTGAAAAACCAAAGCAAAAAGATTTCTGGTCTCATACCTACTATATTGCTAAAAGTACAAGGATGAGCTGCTCCATTCAAGTCACCAAGTGTTATGCTTCAAATGCAGTGTAAGAGACGCCACCTCTGGACTGGAGACATGTTCACTGGAGTGATGAATCAGGCCTTTCTGTATGGAGTCCAATGGATAATCTGGGTTTGGCAGTTGCCAGAAGAATGTAACTTGCCTGGCTACATTTTGTCAAGTCTAAATGTTGGTGGACTATGGTGTGTTGTGCCCATGTACATAAACAATGAGAAAACACTAAATGCACCGCCATGACCCACTTTTAGTACAGCTCATGAAGGAAGTGTCACAGCGGCCATCCCGTGATGTCATGGACATCCGCTAACAAAACAGCAGTGTGTGACCACCTGAATGTCTCTGAAAATTGCTAGCGAGTATGAATCTACTTTAAAGAATCCTTAGATCTAAAGTTGACTACAATCCACTGATCAAAGAACAACCAATGGTTACGTTATGATCTGCTGTTCGTGTACCCAGTGTTCATGCCACGGAGTAATTAAGGCAATCTGTCTTAAACCTTTCTCTCCGAGCTTCTGCAGAAAAGAATCTGAACTAGACATTCCCCCAGATGAGACAGTGTGTTTAATCAAGTCAAGTAAGGTGGCATCCTTCTTCCACTTCCCTGAGAGAGGACAGTGCTGTTCATCACATTTGCCACACAACCCAAAATCCTTTGGACCTTTTTCATTCCTGTTCATCACAATGGTTCATGGACGAAGTGGTGTCTGAGTAGAGAAAATTAGTTTAGGATGAAACAATCTAAATAATGGTTATTTCATGTTGTTTTGCTTTGTTTGTGGTGATAAAGGCTAAGCCATTTGAGTGAAAGCAGGCTACCTACTGAGCTAATGTGTACAGGCCTCTAAAGGCTCCCACGTAGTCGGGCATACTGTGCGCACTATCCGTGGATAGTTGAGGTTTCATAGTCGAGAATACTAATTTCCTACATTTTTGGTGACAAATTCCTACATTTCCCCCATTTCTGTCATGGCGTCATTGGACGAGGAGTAAGAACTAATTTGCCTTGTAGCTTTGGAAAACAAAAAGAAAAGAAGGTGGCATATAGAGCTAATAAACCACACTAGGGACGAAGAAAGGGAATACAACCTGTCAGTGGGATGCAGAGAACAATAGTGACACAGTGCGTCCTCACGACCAGTTCTGTGTGTCACATATAAAATGCTTCGTTGTGGAGACTTTTTTCTGCCGAGCAGGATTTATTTATTTTTGTTTTTGTGACACTGCATAGGCAGTTGTAAAAATAGATTTTTGCATGGACATGTATGCAGGATGTCCACAATGAGTCCGCTCGGACATCCGCGATGTCAATGACGCCCAACTATGTGGGAGCCTTTAGCCTTGAGGCTAGTTTGTTTGTTCTAAGTTGTGTTTTAAAGTTATGGCAAACTTTGTTTCATTAAGTGGTTTAAGCACAGATCAGACATAACACACTGTCAGCGCTCATACGCACAGATATTATTATATTATTGATAATTGAGGGTACATGTCTGAGTTAAATGGATGGTGAATCTAATCTGGAATAAACTCCCAGAAAACTGTAAAAGTGCTGAAATCCTAAATGGCTTTAAATCAAGATTAAAAACTTATTTGTTTAGAGTGGCCTTTGACTGTGCTATTTAAACATTTTTAGTTAGGTTTTCAGTCCAACTTTCCTTTCATTTTCTTATCAATCATTTTATCATTAATTTTTTATCTAATTAATTTTTTAATCCTTTTTTTAAATATTCATTTTTATTCAGTTTAATTATTTAATTACCTTAATGCCACTGCAATGTACTTTTCCTATTATGTCTCGTTTCCTTTTTTTCATGTACAGCACTTTGAATTATCTTGCTACTGAAATGTGCTATATAAATAAACTTGCCTTGGGTTGAATAGGTTATAAGCTTTTCTTTGCTCACTGAACTGTGATACCATTACATAATTTGTATTGGTTCCCTTTTTCCTTCGTTTGTAATTTGTTCATTAGTTTCTTAATTATTTCAGGCTTGCTTGGTAGTTATAGTAAAATTTTACTAGCCTAGTTAAAGAGTTATTGAATGAAACATGTTTAACTTGGAGTTGAATTAGAATTTTGTCAATAAATTCTTATATTTTGAAAAGAAGTTGTGAATTTATTCCATATGTGTGCAGAGTTTGCTGTTTTGAGAACAGCAAACCGAAAGTTGTTTGTCTAATGACTCCTAAAAAGGTGGTGCCCTGATTAGTATGTTTGACTCAAATTCTTTATTTCAACCTAACTAGTAACTTTGTTAAAAATGTATAATTATTGATTATATTTATTAATAACTGTTAATAGCCAAACAATCGTAATTGCACAAGTGTTGTTGTTTTTCAGAAGTTGGGCTTCATCCCTTAGTTACAGTTAAAAGAACTCTTAATTCTTACATATTAATTATTATATATTAAACCCAATGGATTAAGAATGGGGGTCACTCAAGTTCACATGTGTGTAATTGCAGATGGCAATAAATACGTGTTTAAGTAACATTTGTTTAATTGGCTTTGTCTTAAGATCTTGATCCTACCAGGGTTTTTCTTTTTTTCAAGACACACAGCTTCCTATTGTTTTTAGTTTATTTTTCTATTGAGATGAAAGCCAAACCTCCTATCTGACAAATGCGGGTTGATTTGTTTCAGCATGTTTCCAATGAACCTAATTGGAGTTTTTTCTTAAAGGTGATTTTTCAGTCACAACAAAGATTTTCTTGCAGACAGACTCGATACAAACGTAATCTTAAAGAACTAGGATGTTAAACTTTGGTCATTTTTTTATGGTATATTTATGCTTTTCAGGCTAAAGTTTATATTCTTCCTAAAAATTACTTCAATTGCTTTTTGTCGTCAAGGTATAAAGTTAAATAAAATATGGAAACAAGAGCAAATTTAGAAAAATTGCTGCCCCGGTGTTTGCGTTAACCACCACTCACCACGTTACTTTCGTGCACCTCTGGGCTCATGGTCAGCTGGACGATGAACCAAGTGGCGTTCCTCAGGATGAAGGCAGTGATGAGGTTCCAGTGGATAATGTTTCTGAGGCATCGAATACTCCTGAAAGACACAGGAGGATAAACTCAGCTCCTGAGATATTTACAATATCATATTTAAAAGCAGATTTCTATATAAAGGAAAGCTGGGACCATATGTATAATCAAAATTTAACCAAATAAAATTTCACCATTTGGATCACTATCTGAAATTTTTTTTTTTCGAATTTATAAAAATTATTTAAATTTTGAGAGAAAAGTTAGAAATTTGACATTATTTCCCCAATGCTTCTGATAGAATAATAAAATCTGAAGTAACATTTAAATCCTACTGTTTTCATTCTTGTGTCATGTGCTTAAAGTGCAATGTTTTTTTGAATGATGTAAATAAACCTACCCTGGGGTGCAATTAGAGAATCTGCCTAAGTGGCTCCAAGCGAGTGCTCCAAAATAGAAACACACAGCTGAATGGACAGAACAAGCCAACCACAGTCATTGTAGTGACAGCCTCATTTGTCGTCACCAGATGACGGCATTATCAGCCAGTCAAGGCTGCTCTCTCTTTGGCTGAGCGCGAGCGACATGATTTATTTTTTAGCACACATACATTTATAATAGGTGTCACTTGCGCAGGCTTTGTGCTGACTGTGTAGGTAAGCATAACCAGGAATTGTCCAGTTAGCTGGACCAGTGTTTCTATTAAGTAATCAAGAAAAAAAAACCTTCTCAATACTCCAGAAAAAAATGTCTCACTGTAACTTTATTAACATAAAAGTTTAGAAGGCTAAAAATAAGCAGATTTATGGCTTCATTAATTGTGTTGTTTGACAATTAGGTGGCTGCTCTGAGGATTAGTGAGACTGCTGTGCCAAAACTATGGGGGCTTTTTATTCAAAAGGTCGTATTAATTATGATGCATGACCTCACTTCCTGTGCCAATGTGCCTGTGGGGGCTGCTAGGTGTTAATTGCAGGGAAACGCTGAATCCTTCTTCATACAAAACTTAATGATACACTGTATTGTGCATTAATTGTTTTACTTGATCTTTGTACGCAGCAGTCACACCACTTTCTGCAGCATAAGATTACACTTACTGTGCCTGTATTACAGTAATTAAACCTATTTTGTATTAGATTGTAAGCTAAATCAGTCCTAAATAAAAGTTGCATTTCCTTGGGTTTGGTGATATCCTGCAAATTACTATCCTTGGGCTGTTGAGAGTATTCTGTTGGACATAACGACTTATATCCTTGCACTGATAATAGTACAGCATCTAGAGATGGTTCACTCCTCGAGAGCTACTATCCTGCAACAGCTAGATGCATCCCTTCTCCAATACACCTGAATTGAATGGCTGAATTTCCTCCACAGCATGTCCTTCAGATTGCAGAGACCTGGTAATGACCCATTCATTTGATTCAGGTGTGTGGGGATGCATCTAAAAGTTGCATCATGGTAGTCTTCAAGGACTGGATTTGGGCACCACTGATCTAGAAAGAAACCGTAAGAGTAATGAACAATGCTTTTTGCATTAATTTACAGTCCCTGAAATAATATTTACACCTCTTGAAGTTTTTAACATTTGCTGAAGTTACAAGCACTGGATTGTATTTAGAAGTACTGCTCACTACATGGCGCCTTGCTCACTGCACTGCACTGTAATTTATAATATGCCCTGAAACATTTTTAGTGTTTAGAGTTGACAACAAAGGTTTTAAATTTAGATTTAAAACATACTTTCCCAATGATAGAAAAAAATCCTCTAACTCAGTGAGGAAAAAGAAACCCTCCAAACACAATTTCTTTATAGTGAAGGAGTCGTGTCAAGTGTTCCCAAAATGACTAAAAAGCCAAAATAACACAAATTCAACATTAATAGGTGTTCATCTTTTACTATTGTTTTCTTTCAAATTAATGCAAAAGGAGCCCTTACTAAGTAATATGTACATGAAAATCATTTTCAATAGGCGAACATTTTAGTATGTATGTAACATAATTATCAAATACACTGAATTTTGGGGTTTTATTAGCTGTAAGCCATAATTGTCACAATGAGCACCCTTAATATTTCCCTCTGTGTAATCAACCTTGATAATATGAGTTTTACCTTTTGAATAATTAAATGGTTTACTCATTATCCATCTGAGACCCAGCTAAGACCCTTATTGGGTGCCCAGCTGAGTTTGCCCGAATTAGTTATATTTCGTCAATTCCAGTGGGCCCAATATGCACAGTACATTGAGAGCCCAGACCCACCCCACCTTAGAAAACCCAATGTGTGGCCCACGTAAACATGTTGGCTGGGACTTAATCCTAGATAAAATGTTTTCATTACTGGCAGAAGGTCTAGCTGAATTTTTGATCATTTTACAAAGCGCATCTCAAATATGGTGAAAAAAGAAAATATTTGGGTCATTTGGTTATAGACGATTTATGTACAGCGTCAGGAGGACTGTAAATGGTATGTAGAAGGAGATGTGCCGAGCAGACATATTTTAAGTGCACTGAAGAGATCATTTTTGAGAGATTATTGTGCTCTCATTCATAGAAGCTATTTATTTTTAAGCTAAAGTTAAAGTTAGAAAGCATAAGCTGACAGTTCATGATTCACTTCCCAAAGGCATGTTCCCACTTTTCTATATATATATGATTTCGCTGAACTCCTGGACATTTATGAAGTGCAAAACTCTTTACTTTATATGTGATGGCTTTCTCCTGTTTTAATCATCACTTTTTCTCTGTATGTTTGCAACATTTGTAAGACTAGGCAGCAAATATCAACTCCAGCTACAATCACAGCAGACCATGATCTCAACACTGTTGTTCACTAACAACTATGACTGCCACTGTTACAGACATTATTACAAAAGGGAAAAATCTCGGTAATAAGTCAAATAATTCATGCAAGATTTTCAGGAAATTAGAAATATTTTGTCCAAAATAGTAACTGAATGAAAATGTGTAATTTATTCAAAAGACTTATTTACTTACTATGTAAAAGCTAATTCTCAGATATATATTGCACCCACACAGAGGATTAAGATAATTAAAATTACGTCCTGCCGTTGCTTATAAGTAATCTGTGCACAGTCTCTCATTAACTGGGAGACAGTATTGATTCTTCTGCTGTCTGGTCTAGGACAGGGACTGCAAGCAGATAAGTTCCTGATGATGATTTTTTATCCAATTTGAATAAATAACAGAATCTGACTGCACTGTTCAATGATTAAGATTAATTGGAATGTATGTACCTGACTTTTGTGAAGTGCCTTGAGACGACATGTGTTGTGAATTGGCGCTATATAAATAAACTGAATTGAATTGAATTGAATTGAATTGATGATCTGAAAGTCCTGCATGGGCTTATTTTCAATAGAGTCGTGGTATTGCATAGTAAGCATTCAACTAGAAGCTCATACATCACTCTGTGTCCCCAGTAAAGCGTTTCAAAGTGAAGAGCCATTAACGTCAATTAAGCTTGAGGATTCATTGTAAATTATAAGTTCTTACATGTGGTAACCCTGCTCTAATAAAAAAAAAACATTCAAATACCAGGTTTGAGACACATCAAAACTATAAAAAACAAACACAAAATGTACTACTGTGTAAGAGATGACATAGATGTGTTTAAAAGCTTTGCCATCATCCTCCAAGCAGTGGACTTTATTTTAAATGTAGACATGGTAACACTAGCAGGCTGCAGTTGGTTTAAAGTCAGTACTACCTTAAAAAAGGAGGAAAGAAGTGTTGCCAACCTAATTATTCAGCTTATTTAAAATTCTGTACAAAGCTTATGGTAGGCTATTTTAATTGTAGGTTGATTCAGTTGTTTAAAGACGGAGTGACCTTAAAAAACGTAAAAAATTTGCCTAGATAATTAGCCGAGGTGTCAACCTCAGTATTGGGTACCAAGTCTGTATTAGGGTGTTGATTTTACTGAAAAAAACTGTGGTTCTCGTAGCTAGTGTCATACATTTGTTTACAGGTGACAAAATATTGTTGGCCTCCTAATTATCCAGGTTATGCACCTTAAGCAACAGCCCAGCAGAAGAGTTTGTTTAACTGAATGGCATAGTGGCTGTTGTGGCCAGTTGTGATTCTGTGTTTAAACACTACCTTAAAATGCCACTAGAGTTAGCTAGTGATTTTTTTTGTCAAGGTATTTACATCAATGCCTGTTACTTTTGAAGAAAGAATGGATAGTTCTGTTACAGACTCAGATGGCTGTCCTGTTGCACATTTGTCACCGCAGACAGTCTGTCTAGATCTTTAACCAAGTGGTGGCATGTTATTGTTCCCTGTTTTCACAAATGGTGGTTGTAGAACTTCAGGATGTCTGAACAAATGTTTAGCTTCCTGTGCAACAAACTGACTTACAAAGATTTTGACAAATAAAATGCTAAGAGAAGAATGCTAAAAATAATCCAACATTTGGATAAATCACTTTTGGTTTATTCAGTCATAATGGATAAATCTTAATGCAAGCTCAAAAGTCACAATTTAGTTTATTACTGACAACATAAAAAAAATGTACTTTTTACAAGAAGCAAAATGGGACAGCCTCCCTTACAACAGATCAGGGGAACTTGGGTGGTCCAAATTAATAGAGCTGGAAGAATAGCCCTTGCATGTGAAAAGAGATTCAGGAACAAAAAAAATACACACATAATTACAACAAGATACAGCGAGCGAAAAATAAGAGCAGAGCACAATAATGCTAACTAGATATTTATTGTCTTCATGTGCAAGGCAACGGCTTTACTTTCAAAACAAAGTATTTTACCACCAATTGGTTAACTACAGTGGCGGCTGGTGAGAAATATTTTTGGTGGGGCTGATGTTACAATACATTTCTCTACCTACACCAATATATGGAATGGAATCAACAGTGAGGTGATGCATACAATTGAAAGCATCTCTTTCATCATGCCTGCACAATGCCAGTTCAAAAGTACCACAAAACTTAATACAGTCAATGAGTTTAGATAAAATATGACGATTCTTATCAGCCTCTTCATTGTGCCTTCTTACCTCAATGCAGTGTCCGTCATCCAGCTACACTTGCGCTCAAACCAACTCTTGTAAAAACTCCGGTTGTACACTTTTTTTAAATTTTTCTCCCGACTTCGCGTTTTCAGCCCGACTCAGCTTACTTGGAACCCAGGCCAAGGAGGTACTAACAAGGGGCTGGTGCCAAGTAACCGTTACTAGTGGAAATCCCTAAAAAGTGAGCAGAGTCAAGTCGAGCCATGCTGAGTAGGTACTAATGGAAAAGGGTCATAATGTGGTTCATAACACAGCCTCTATTATATTTCAGTGGCTGAGCTACTAACAGTTACACCTATGTTATTCCTAAAAATTTAACATGAAGTCACAAAACACACATTTTTGTTACAAATCCCCTTCTGTGGAGGATAAAAAAAACGTGTAAGAAGTACTGCACATGAACTATAAAAGCATGTGAGCAAAGCACAGGTTCAATAACAGAGTGCCATTAATTTTCCATGAGAGGAAATACACTTAAGCCGTTGACATATATATACTAAAATAGCACAGACATCAACAGATATCACTCAAACCCAGTTGAGTTCCCAGTGTAATGGGGCACTAACACAGATAGCTTAATACCATCTTGAACATATTTTGATACAGAATCTTGAAATCTCCAGTGTCTATCCTTTCCCTTGCAAGAGGTATTTCAAATTAATATAGTTTCATTGTAATTTAATGGAAACATTTTATAGTTTGTAAACAATTTCAAGACATTTCTTTTTCAAAAATGCTTTCACTTTAGAAGTACAAATTGACAATGAAGCGAAGTCTTTAATAGTAAATCAAAGTTTGAGTGTAGTACACATTCTTTAGGAATCGATGTTTGATGAACACTAGGTAAAGCTTTTGTTATTAATTTAAAATCTACATCATTTGTGTTTAAATACATATACTGTCAAAACTATTGGGTCACGCCAGCAAATCAATGAATTCCAGTGTTACAATCACTTCCATGGCTGCAGGTGTATAAAGTTTGGCATGGAGAAACCTGACTGGCCTGCACAGAGTCCTGACCTCAACCTTCTTGAATACCTTTGGGCGTGAAGTAGAGCTTGGACCTTACAGATTAAGAACAGAATGTCATCATATTTCATGTACATGCAAAAGTAGACAGCAATATACTTTTGTCATTATATTGTAATGTCTGCAAAGGTTCGTATCATGCCTTTTTATCGTTAACATCTTTCTTCATCTCCAGTTATCATAAAGGTGCTTCCTTTCAATTAGATTGAATAGTTCGGGAGGCTTATTTTGTCAGCTTGTCACAAATGCTTGTGTTAATTAAAAACATTCACTAATTCTATGTTCAAAGATGTGAAATGCTTTTGTAGTCTTCTAAAAGAGCCAAGGGCAGTTTTTGCACTTTTCGAAATTTTCAAAGGCCTGGCAAAAGAGGTTTGCAGGACAAAAACACTAAGCTGGATAAGATTAATACAGAAATTCAGTTGTAAAGAGCCTGATAGAATGGACTCTATCAGTAGCTGAATCACATAGCAGGTAATAAAGGATAAGCAAAGTCCTCGTTAATAATCCAAACACACAATAAGTGGAAACATCCAGAAGGTACTCCACACAGGCCAGCAAAATGAAATCCCAAGCTCTGGCTTGAAGGAAACAGCTACCAGCAGTAATTTTCTGAGACTCTCAGATCTTCCCCCCAATATTAAAAAGGGTCTGCAGGCTGTTCTTTGCCCTCAATGATAGAGTTTAAAGTTTTTCAACAAATTGCTTCCCAGCTGCCAGAGCAATAGATCGTATCACAAAACGTGGGTTGGTGAAGAAAAGACTTTTGAACTTGTTTAATAAGGTTTTACCCACCTTGGTTTGATTTGGATCGGTTCTCACCCGCTATTAGGACAGGTTTAGGCAATACGGCTGTTTAATTATGTTTAAGAAAAGGTGTTTCCAATTTGCAGTTTTGCTAACTTTTTTTTTTTTACTTTTCTTTTTTTTTTGTCTGTTATGATATTCATACATTAAGGACATGCCTACTGGTAATGTTTTTTACTGCTGCACCTTTCATCAGACGAGGCTTCATCTGTGATGCCAGATAAAGTAGTGCCTCCCATTGTTTCCATACCTGACCACATTCTCAACTAACAGAAAATTACTAAAAAAGAATGGTTAAATACACAACTAATATGCTCTTATTGATATAAAAGCATAGTAAACACCTCATGAATACCAAATGAAATTATCTCTTCACCTCTGCTCTAGCAATGGGTTTAACAATGCAGAGAAATATGGTGGTTATTGTAATTACAGGCAATTTTTCAGCTCCCAGCCTTCAAAACAAGAGACAATAATATCCCGTTTAGGAACTAAAGTAATGTGTCACCAATTAGTTATTTATTTTTGCTCTATTTGTATAGATTTGAAAGTTGCCAACAGAATTCCCACAATGTACAACAGGATCAAGGAATAGGGTGGATGAAATGAAGCACTGAAGGGTCCACTAACACCAACCTGCTTCAGCTTATAACATTAATTTGGGTCATTACAAAACTCCCAGCATGCATTATTCAAAACAAGTATGAGACTTAAAACACATACCAACTAAACTTCCACACATACAGTGACCAAGAAAAACACAAATACATTAAATTGAGTAAATGGATGGTTCACTTGCAAAAAAATTACACAAAGTCTTCTGAATTCAAAGCAAAAAAAAATATATATTGTAAAAACATAAACGGTGTAAAAAAGAACATGACCACAAGCAGTTATGATAGCCTGCTAGCCTCCTGGCACTGGTTCTGCTTACATCTCTTTTGATGGATAAACCTTGTTACTCACCTCTACAGACCCACTACTGTTCCTTTTAGTCTCTACTTTGGCCAGTTCTACTTACACTCAACTTACCGTTTTGAGACTGTTTCCATTACTGGCTTTTCCAGCCCAGTACTGGCTTTTTTGGCACCTGGTCAGCAGCAGGTCTAGTTTAGGGCTGAGCAGGTGCAAAATGTGAAGTAAACAGATTGCTGTTCACCGATTGGCCATGGGCGCTGTCAACTGTATGAGTCTGGCAATTCGATGGGGAGACGCTGTTGGAGGACAAGATGTGCGAGGGTGAGTGTTTATTTTACTCTGCACAGCACAGGAAGCCCCAACTCCAGCTGTCAATGGAAACACAACAGGTTTCGTGCCAAGTAGAGGGAAGTTGAGTGGACTGGAACCGTACGGTGCAGGAACCGTGAACGGAAAAGAGGCGTAAATGGCTGACTCAAAGTTTGATATCCTGGGTTGAAGCTAGGGCTGCATAATATATCCTGAATATATTGACATCGCAATATCAGTGTGTGCAATATTGATATCGCAAAGGACTATTTGATGGCCAATATATTCAAAGTGTTATGAACTTGCATCATTCATGCTATTATTAGGCTAGTTAGAAAGAGTCTCACAGCCAAAGATGATTACAGTGGGCACAAATGACGTTGCCCAAAATGCTAAAGATCACAGAGTGTAACAAGCAATAATGAGAAAAAGAGGACAGAACAAACTAGGTATATATCGCAACTGATATGTTTATTGCAATATTTAGTTCCCTAACTGATAGAACATAAGTGAATGCTACTTAATTACTTGCTAGCATTGGCAGCAAAGAACTGCAAAACTTAAATATAACAAATACGAGGATTCTAGGAATAATGCCTAATGATAACTGCTGCATCCGGTACAAAGCCCGTTGTTATTGTTTTCAAGATAAAGATTTTAGGAGATGTTTAATGTCTGGCACATATTGCATCAGAATCTATAGTTATGAAAGGGATAAGATTATTTGGTCAAAACCAAATATAAAAGCTCTGATTGGTAAGGCCCAGGAAAAACGCCTGGAAAATTAAAAAACTAATATACAAAAATGTAGAGAAACATACAATGGTAATTTTTTCTAAAGTTCTGAAAAAGTAACAGAGTTTGAAATATAGTTTTAGTTTAGAATACATATAACATATGATACCATGCATTGAATGCACTCTTTTGCATATTTGCATCATAGGTCAAATATGTAATCAGAAAAATAAAAAAACAAACTTAAGAAACTTAAAACATAGCAAAAATTAGGATATGTCTTCGGAATGTAAGAAAAACATTTCTTTAAATTATTCTGGCATGTGGGGAACTATTTGATGATCTTAACCGTGTTTAACTTTTGTTTTCAGTGTATGTAAATATATGGTTTCAACTGCATGTTCTCCCTCACATAAAACATGTTTTTCCCCAAATAGGTTCCCTTCAAATCAATTGGACTGGGTTGAACAACCCTCAGGACAGCCCAAATATGAAATGGTTGTTCTCTTTCTAATCAGCCGTTTATTGAAATTTGATGTCAGACCTTTCTTGTACTTTTGAGATGAGAAGATTAAATCCTAAATTGCTTGCCATAATTTGGCCATTTCGTGTTCAGATGAGTGAGGAGAATTGGAAAAAATGCAATAAAAATGCAGATCATTTCTACCTGAATCCATCTGACCAAAATTGGCTTCTCAGGAAAATTTAACATTTTTTTGAAAGCTCATCATGAATGCCCAGCACTGTTATCCAGAAGAGCGACGTGTTTCTTGAGGCACATACAGCATACCGCTAAAAGATCAACATAAAACTGGTCATTTATGGTTGGATTCCACACAGAAAAATGTCACACGGTGCCGGCTGAAAATGCTCTACCTGCCATTTAAAATGTAATGTGCACCCTGCTCTTCTCTCTGCTTCGGTTTTCTCTCCTCCTCGTTCCACAGCACTGCACCTTAGTGTCAACGCTTTCTCCTTGTCACACTGCCAAGTGACAGCCTTCCCTTAAATTGTTCTTGGTTTCATTACGAAGTCACAGAGGTGAGTAATAAATGCCAACTACGTCTCCAGCCTAATGTCGTTTTTAGCTGGCCGACAGTTGTTCTCCCACCCTGGCCAACAAACACACGGTGAGCATCAATGCAGTCCTGCAGAGCTTCTACTTATTATGCCGCTGTGTGCCCTTTCACGCTTTTCTCACTCCCCGGTGCTCTTTCTAGGATCGATAACGGCCCCAACTATTGAGGGTGCTAAGACCTTTCTCTCGTTAACACATGTCTTATTTTAGTTAGAAGAAACCCTGCCCACCTCATCCCAGCAGGCATCCAAAGGACTGTTTTGATTTTCACCCCTTTTCAGGATAGGTCTATTATTCCCATTTGTGGGGAAGTGTGCCCTAGTTTTTGCGGATGTCTAAACCCCTTTACATCTGCTGGTTTGAGATAGTGGAGGTTTCATCCCATGGCCAAATGGGTATTGAATAAGAACGTGAGAGTCTTTGAACCTCCCAGGATGTGGAAAATTCTGACGCTTCTGTCACATGAAGGGTGTCTTCAGGATTATCAGCACCAACACTTACCTCAAGCATAAGAAGAGGAAGAATGCAATGAGCAGGGCCACCATGGAGATGCAATGACCCAGGAAGTTTATGATGACAGCGATTTGGTAGTGCATCTTGCCTTTTTTCTGCAGAACAAGGAGAAATGAAAGATGAATCTTTCGCGTCTTTATGATTGACAGCGTTTGCATTTTACAGATGGAGAGGAAACAAGATGAATAAACCCCATTTTTTTCAGTTTTTGGGTTCTGCCTACTGCTGTGATTCTGAACATGAGTGCACAGCAGGAGTGCCAGGACTCACACTCAAATTAAACTCCAAACTTGGGCATTATTATTAGATGAATCTACACTTACAAACTTATACAGCCATATTTTGCTTTCTATTTATGTCTTTCAGAGTTTTGTAGTTGTTTGTTCTCTCACTTTGGTCAAATTCTGCCTCAGCATTGTTTTGATATTATTGTGTGGCTGAATCCACATGGTGCTTTACAGATTTAGGAATCAGTTTCAGCAGTTTTGCAATCAATTAATGTGGTTATTTTGGTATAGCCTATTTGCTATTTCTTCTTGTTAAAGAGGCATTCTGCTTAAAAACAGAGCACAACCAGGGACAGAACAAAGTCAAATATAAGTGCAGCAAAGTTTCACAAAGAAAAACGCTGAGTCATAAAAAGCAGATGAAAATACATCATTTTAGGAACAAGCTGTAATAAAGAATGTAGTGTTTTCTGAAAAAAAGCTATTTTGTTTTTTATTATTCGACTGTGCTGCCTCACGTAATTTGTTTTCCTCTTTCAAACCAAACATTTACATTTCACAGTTTTTACTAAATGCAGCATTTTGCTATAAGCAAATGTGACATTTTAGAAAATATTGTGAAATAAAAAAATGTAAGAAAGAGAAAAACATACGAAAGCAGAAAAACACAAGAAAAAGGATGGAAAACAGTGAAACAGAAGAGAAACGAGAGTGTACCTTCTGTTTAACTATGTTTTACTATGTTCTTCAACATGTTGCATTTTTAATTTCCCCTTTTTCTTAGAGTTGTTCTATTTCACAAAAAATATAAAATATTGAAAAACACTGAGAAACTGTTGTTAGACAAACTTCAACAAACTTATTTTCAAAACTTTGCATTTTTTAAAATCCTTGCATTTTTCCATTTTTAAGATGCTGAATTCACCATTCTTTAAAAAAAGGGGCCATTTTGGTCAGATTTGTTGTTGGGTTCCTTTTTTTAAGTTTTCTATATGGCGGAGTTGTAATTTTTGCTATTTTAAAGTCTCAAAGCTGCTGTACCTTGTTAAACCTGCTTCTGTTTTTATTTAGCTGATTTTTTTGGTCGCTTTTTGTGGTTCTTTTCTGTTTGCATGTTATAGTTCTGAAAGAATAAAACCCTCCAACAGAGAATAAAAACACTAAATTTGAACAGATGATAGGCCCAATCATTAATCCACACATGATCCTCCTAGCCACCACTGAGAAAAGATCAGATTTTTAAGATGTGGAGTTAAAAACAGAATACAGAAGAAAAATACAGACAGCCTCTCATCTGCAAAATCCATCCAAGACCAATTTATAGGAGTTTAAACAGAAGAAATTCACATCTTCCTGTAAATTGGAGCCTAAGACTGCTGTCTGCGACTTAGATATCCATTGTGATCGGATTTGGCCCAACACTACCAGCAGTAATCTGTGCTGTGAAAGAATTTACGTAACCTGCTGGTGTCTATCCTGGGATTAAATGCGGGCATGTTTAATCCCTACCCCATCCACTCTGAAACAAGTCATCTGTTTCATTGTGTTTTGGTTCCCTAGCTCAAAACTGTGACTCCTAAGTCCGTTGTGGACACAGAGCAAGATGTCAACTTTTCTTTTTGATTTGAAATCATCCCTGATATCTGCTGGATGCTTTAATAATCAATGTAGGAGGAGTTTGGAAAGTGAAGCTCTTCTTGAATGTATCATCGGATTATAATACTATCGGGGTCATTGTGAACACTGTTAGTTTCCTAAAAAATGCAGACAAATCCTTTTTGAGCAGGATGAACAAGAAATTATAGGTTTGAATTGATTTCAAATATATTATAATCCAAAACTCACATCACATGTGCAGTTCAGAGTGATAATCAGTTTTTGCTTTCAGAAAATGTATATTCCCTCTGGTTTGACTGCTGCAGTATTTCTAGTGCTTGTTAAGGTCCAGTGCCAGTTTGTAGCTTGGTTTAATGGAAAACCAGCAAAGAACTGGTTTGATTTTCCACAGTCAGATGTCCAATACATAGCCACATCATTTCATCCATTCAATATTTATTCCCACACACTCTTTAGCCTCTCTAGTGAATTCTAAGCCTCATTAGAGGATGGCAGGGCAGAATAGTTTCTCAGTGTTTTTGCCTTACTATGCCTAAAAACAGATGTTTCCATATCATTAGATTACAAATGTGCAATGCAAACTGGCCTTTTCAGAACACTGAACCACATTTATGGATGATGCCCAAAATGGGATTCATGGAGTTTATTTTTAGCAGCATCTAAGGACTAGGTGGTTATATCCAAACACTCAGAAATGTTTGTAAAAGAAGTTACAAATTATAATTATTGTTTTCCAAATTTAATTAACAAAGAAACTGGTCATGCATCTCTCTGCCTTTTTTTCAGAGTATTCAAAATCATAACTTAGAAAGAGCAGAAAGTTTTATTGCTTCCTGGAGTATTTATTAATAATTATCTTTTGAGTTAAGGGGAGAAGTTGCCATAACAATAAACAGGGTCAAAACATTTCAATTAAACTGTTTAGTCTTTGTGACCCTGTCCTCAGCTCTTATGTAAGCAGTGTCTTTGTCCCACAAGAGACTTGGGGCTGCTGTTGTACCAGCCTTTTGTTCCTGGAGCTGCTGGAATGGATTTGAGTACAGAGAAATAAAAAACCTGATACCAGGTTAGAATTAGCACACTTAGTACCTTGGTGTATAAACTTCTGTTTGTTTTACCCAGCCAAAGTGATTTCTTCCAGCTGAACCTTTTTGACTTGACCTGGCAAACGTGATCAATTTGAGTGCATGGTTTAATATAGATGTAATTGATAGCCTGTGACCTCGCAAAGGTATGCAGTACTCTTTGCATATTTGGCTGATGTTACAGCGAGAAATTACAATGGGTTTTATTCAATTTGTATGTGATAAATCAACAAAAGTAGAGATGTGATGTGGAAGTTTTTTTAAATGTTTCACAAATAACTAATTAGAGAAGCAGCCAGGAATCCCAAGGTAAATCTGTGGGAGCTGCAGGAATGTACAGCTCAGGTGGGAGAACCTGTTAGCTCAGCCTTTAACGTAGCACTCCTCAAATCTGGTAATTTTGAAGAGAGGCAATTAGAAATCCACTGTTAAAAGAAAAAAATAAAAAGTTCTGTTTGCAGTTCTACACGAGCCATGTATGGGACACAACAAACATGTGGAACCAAGTGCTCTGATCGAGACTAAAACTGAAAATTATGGCCTACATTGAAAACTCCCACAATCTTAAACACACAATCCCCAACAAGAAACACAGTGGTGACAGCATCATGCTATGGGGATGTTTTTCTTCAGCAGGGAGAGAGGAGCTGGTCAGACTGGATGGGAAGCTGAATCTAGCTAAATGCAAGGCAGTAACAGAAGAAAACCTGTTTAAGGAAAAGACTTGAGAGTGGGGTGCAGGTTCATCTTTCAGCAGGTCAACAACCCATGTTCAATTTCTGTATTTATTTGGTCTCTAGTATTATTCTCAGGAAGTTGCTGTTTTTTATCTCAAGAAGGATATTGTGAAGCACAGTTTGCTCCTGCATTTTCATGGTATAAAAACAGAAGTTAGATTGGGTTGTCTCCTACTCCCCCTCTCTCCTAAAGACGGGAGAACACCAAATAGGCCAGTAACAGACACCGCTTCATGCTGGGCTGGCCAACCCCTCAGGACATAACGCAAGAAAACAGGGAACTTTAAAATGCATAGCAGAGAGCAGAGATGAGCCTGAGAGAAGAGGAGGAGTGGGATGACAAGAGGATAATATAAGACCATTTTACCACCAGCCTCAAGACTCACAAAATATGTGGGCCACAAGAGCCAAAACTAAACCTGACACACTTTCTATCTACAACAAAGACACTGAGAAAATAACCTCGAGCAGCACCCAAAAAGGGAATGATGGTTTTATATTCTCCTCAAACAAACTTCCTAATAAGCGTTTGATTCACTCACTTTGTCTGCCTAGAAGGATCTTTGAATATTTGCCTCCTTTAGGACATATTTCTGCATTTCTGCACCAACGAGCTTATAGTTGCATTGGTAGCTTTATGTGCATGTGAAACAATTGACAACGCTATTAAAGGTTCCTGACAACGCTATTAAAGGTTCCAAGTGCAGCTGAGATTTCTGCCACACACAGAACCATCTTCTTCCTCCTCTAATAAAAAGAAGGATCAAAGTCAACACAGTCGTCGTCCTCTGACTGTTTTTGGTTCTGTTTGTTCAGATCTAAGATGCCCCTGACATTCAGCTATTTAAAAACGTTGAATCCTAAACCTTCACAGAGAAGCTACTTCCCCTTCCTTTTCCCCGGCGTCAGTCACACTGCAGCTGCAAGCTGGTGATTTATTTCACGGCTACAAAAGCAAGAAGAAACAAACAATTTTAAAAGGTCAGACACTCTATATCCATCTTCTGTCTGGATCGATTGGACATCAGTCTGACTTTTTTGAAAAAGCACTAACTGATGGGTTTCAGTAGGAACAGCGTTTCCACATCTCCACAGATCTTTGATGACTGCAACCAAAGGACATGCCTACAGTGTGAGGATAAAAATATCAAAGGAACGCGGTGATATTTTATATGCTTCTTACTGTCAATAAACCAGCAGATGGAAACCAGCACAGTCTTAGGCTCCAATTTGTACTGATTCCACAACCCCTGACATAAAAATATGAAGTCCCCACTCTTAGTAATATTGTTCCCTTACTTCAAGGGCAGGGAAAGTCAATCCAACACATCAAGAATGTAATTGTTATGCAGAACGTGCATGCTTGCCACTTGAAATTACATGCTGCCAAATATTGTTTCTAAGTACCAATTTGTGTTTCTAATATTACACTGATTTTGCAATGATGATTGGGATTCAATATATTGTGAAGCTCTACATAAAACCTATAAATACCATATGTAGGCAACATAAATCTGTCATAATTGGCCTCCCGATTGTTTGCCAAAGCAGATAAGTTAATTAAAAAGCCTTTGTAGCCATACTTTTCTAAAAAGCAAGAGGAGAGTAAAAACCTTTAAATGGAAATATGTAGAATGGATGAGTGGTTGCTTACTAGCTACACAGAAAAACAATTGACGAGCATTTTGCTATAAAGAAGAGGACACAACATAGTTCATGCCACAGTTAGGACAGATAAGTTGAGCATGCAGTATGAAGGCAGACCAATGGGGCAACTGAAGCTTCTATTTGCAAGCGTCAAGTTCATCAGGTAAGAAAAAGCTTTCTTTACCAGCGGGTTTTACTTTTTATGTGCCCTCTGTCATTCAAAAAGGTCAGTTGACATCAATTCAATTCAGTTTTATTTATATAGCGCCAATTCACAACACATGTCATCTCAAGGCACTTCACAAAGTCAATTCAATCGAATCATACAGATTTCAAGTCAGGTACATTCATTCCAATAAATCCTAACTATCGAACAGTGCAGTCAGATTCAGTTATTTATTAAAATTGGTTAAAATCTTTTTCTATCTAAAGAAACCCAGCAGATTGCATCGAGTCAGTGACTTGTAGCATTCACTCCTCCTGGATGAGCATGTTGCGACAGTGGAAAGTCACTGGCGTTGACTTTGCAGCAATTCATCATACTGAGCATTCATGTAGCTACAGTGGAGAAGAAAACTCCCTTTTAACAGGAAGAAACCTCCAGCAGAACCAGGTTCAGTGTAAGCTCTCTGTGTCTGTACCAAATGAAGGAAATTATGATTGATTGCAGCTGCAGTATGATTATAAATCAGTGTTTTAACTTCCGTCCATCCGCTCACATGTGTAGCATTAGCTTGAAGTGACTTTTGAGGGCTAAACCACATTTCGTTTTGGTACCGAGTTTTATTAACAGAGTCCTTCGTATAACCTTTTGACAGCTAACTGTAGCGCAGTTAACTCCTGGCAATTAAGAGATAGACTGATTATGTGGAGAAAAGTGAGACAATCACTGAATGTCTTTTTGACATAAATTAGATGTTGTGGACAAGACAGTAGATATGCAACGGGCTCCAACAACATAAGTAGGAATCTTTGTGAGAAGGTGACAGTTGTATAAGCAATCATTTGCACATGTCAACAAATATTTAAATAAACCTAATTTGCCCTTAATTGGAAGCTCTATGCAAAGTCTTGGCCCATGGGGTGAGGATGATCATGAGACAGGTGAAGGATCAGCTGCTCAGGAGGAGCTTGTTAATGATCTTAAGAGTAGCTGTAACAACCCTGTTTGGAAGAAGAAATATGCATTAGTATGACCTAAAGAAGACTATATCCACTGTCCAGCACAAAAGAGGAACGATTATGCTTTGGGGTTATTTTTTTGCTAGGTGAACAGGTTGACTTCAATCGAAAGTGGATGTCCAGTAAACTGGGTCATGTACTGTGAAATCTAGGATGAAAAACACTATAGGTGGGTCATGAACCAGTCTTCCAGTATGACAATTACTTGTGATGCTCTGCGAAGACAAGAAAATAGTGACCAGGCAATTAAATAAAGGTTATAGTGGCCTAGTTCGTCTCCAGACCTCAGTGTTAAGCAAAAATCTTTTGAGTAGCAGACAAGAAAACCAAAGGATTCAAAGAAGATTCTGTAAAGAGGAGCAAATTTAAATCCTTTGTAAAGATCTGAACGGATCCTACTGTTGTGCTTGCCAAAACAAGCCCATGATCAGATCAGCTCAATGATGTGATCAGATACAGTATGGATCTCAATCTACTGGAATTTTTGGATGGAAATTTGGCATATGAGAAGGGTCAAAGCTTCAAAGCTGATCTGTCATCTGCTATATGATTATGTTAGAATTGGGCTTATTAGGAATATTATTTTGGATTAGTAAAGCCCATGCCTCGAAAAATTCAAACTATCAGAAGGGCCAAAGAAGATGCGAAAAAATACTAAGTTTAATGCTTTTTGGTTCAAGATTCCAATTTTTTCTCAACAAAGCCACAAAGTTCAGTGGATGGCAGTGATGCTTACTGTATGATTATTTAATGTTACAAATGAAAAGGACTAAAAGAACATCCACCAAGAGCAGCAATCTCGTATTTTTGCCAGTAATGTTAGCTCTAGAGTTTTGAATATGCTGAAAAACATAAACCCAGTAAGGTTTTGCTTTGAATTAGATTCACATTCTGTGCACCTCCACAGCCCTGCTCCAGATACCAGAAGCTGTTAATTCATCATTGATTTATGGTCACAGAGGTAGCTGTGAGGTTAAAGAGCTCACAATTCATGTGTTGGGAAAGTGTCATTAAATCAACATTTGATCAATATTCTTTGGATGACCGTGCCTACTGCAGCTTTCTCAAAGGAATATTTTAGATCAGATGAGGACTGGAGAACAATCTCCTTTTCATCCGACCTCTGAACCAGAGCAAACATCTGATTTTCTCCTGTGATTTTAATAAGAGCAGCACTATGCTCATTAAAGTCGCTTTTCCTCGAGGGAAAAACAGCCGATGTGAATTTAAGACAGTGAATGGTGAATTGTTAAAGCCAGAGAAATGGCAACGGTAAAATCTGAGATTAGTGGAAATGAGACAGAGGCAATTTTAAGTTTAGTCCTGTATTTTGCTCCTTTTCTAATGCTCAGCTGTGGTGGCAATAGAGAAACTTGTTCTGGTTGTTTCTGGACATTTTTATTATTTTATGTTTTTGATTAAATTCTACTTTCTTTTCTTTGCTCTTTTAGTTTTCCTACTTTTCGATCTCCTCACAGATGGTCTCGGTTACTAATCAGCACATGTCCTTTGTTAGTCTTTAAATCTCTCAGCATATTTTGTCACTTTTTTCCTCAGTTTTCCTACTGTAATGTTGTTTTATCCCTCATGTTTTGTTCCTTGGATTTACCACTGTGACAGCTCCTTTTGTTTTCAGTTAATTTAATATAGTCATGTTGTTTCACATCCATCTACTTCCTGCCTGTAGCTGGCATTTGCCCCCTTTATCTTCAGAACTGTTGCTATATTGAAACGGCAAATCTCCCAGCTCACGTATTGGAATGCCACAGGGTTCCCATGACAGATTATAGCTAATATTTACCAAATTTTCTGGAGGTGCTCCAAGCTGGACTGGACTTCTAGTGTAGAGTATCTTCTGTTCAGAGGTTTGATTCGTGGGGTTTCTTACAATTGGAAAGAAGAGTGACTCTTCCCTCTGCTCAGATACCATCTTCTGATCATAAAAATAATCCATTGAGTTTCTGATCTCCTGTCCTGTCTGTGGAGACTGGTTCAGATTTCAGAAGTTTAACTTGTGTTCAGCCAATAGAAGGGCTGATATTCTGTGGATGAGTGAATCAAACAAAGTCTGATAGCTGAGGACTGACTGCAAAATGCAACTTCTGGAGATAAAACTGATCTGATCTTTATCAGGTTCTAACATTATTCAAATCTAACCGAAAGGAGACAAGAATTCCACACTGTCCGTATCTATTAAACAAAATTAGAAATAATCTAAACGTTAAAAAACTAAAAACAAAGCACACCCTTGCTATTTCACAGGACTTCGAATGAAAGCAGAAGCCAGGTGCTGCTAAATAGCATCAGTATGAGAACCTCTAGAAACAGGAGTTTGTCAGTTTGCCGCTCTGAAACAAAGAGGTGTGTTTTGGCACAATGCCAAGAGGGAAAGACAATAATCTTAGAGAAACAGCTGTTGCTGTCCATCGTTCTGGTAAGGGTTATAAGGTAATTTCCAAACAATTTAAAGTCCATCATTCTACAGACAATAATAATAAAAAAAACGTATAAGACAGCTGCCAATCTTTTTAGGAGTGAACGCCCCTGCATCTTCACCCCAGGGTCAGGCTATGCAATGTTCAGAGAAATTGCAATAAAACCCCAAGAGCTCTGACTCTCTAGCATGGTAAATATGAAAAATAATGACAGAAAAGGCTGAACAAGTCTGGCTTGTTTAAAAAGGTGAAGGGACAGAATCTTCTCTTGAAAAAGACAATGGCAGCATGATTTAAGCCAGGTTAAAACTGAGTAATAATCAGCTCTCTTAGCCAAAATCTTTTGTCATGAAAGAACATATCTGGTCTGAAGCTTGAATTGGTGGTCTGGGTTTTTTCAGTTTGACAGATGCACCCACTGCTGATTAAGGTATTTTTGTGAGGAAAGATTTACTATGACAAGATCCACACAGGCTCTCTATCCCTTTCTCACGCAATTGTGCTGCAGCAACAAGCCATGTAGTTAGGCATTGTCCGTCGTGCAGTGTGGCAGGAGCTTATGTCATATTGCTTCATGTTTAAGTCCTGTATGATCTTTTTAAATTAAACAGTGTGTGCCTGTCTGTAGGCTTCTAAAACAGTGTCCACTTGACAATGTAGAGATATTTGGCCATTGTCTTGTATCATATTATATCATAGTGTGCCAAGCCTAGTAGCTCCTGGAAAAGACAGCAGTTTAAAAAGGTACATCCTTAAGGTTGAGCTGGTTAAATTTTTAAAATCATTTACTGGACACAGTTAACTTCAGAGACTTCTAAACATTGGTTTAGGTTGGGGCCTGTTTCCATTTAGGGATGCATTCACCACTGTCACTTGATGCCACTGAACACTAGATGGAGTTGTCTAGGAATAATGATCAATGAACATACACTATTTGCTGAGCTTGTCTGTGCAACATTTTGGATTCAGCAGATGGCCAAAGCAAACACGCTGAGTCACATGTATCCATCATGTAATTCTTTCTTTTAAATGCAGTATAAATCCATCTGATGTCTTTTTGTCACCGCCTGATTTGGGTCAGAGCGTTCAGTCTGCAGCTCAGTCCTAATTAAAATAAGCGCTCATCACATAATGACAATGAACCATCCAGGTGGAGGCTGAGACAAAAAAAATATGCAAATAGATAACAGCAACATGTGCAGGGATAAAAATCTGGAGCAGAACAGGATCAGAACAAGAGAATTCATGCACCTCTCCAGGGCAAATGCTTTAGAGAAAAATAATCGCTCCTTGTGTTCATTTTAAGAAATTTAGGCATAAAACATTTTTATTTGTTTTAAAGAGGAGGAAATGTTGATTAAAAGGACTTTGAGCTCCCACTAACACATGAAACAAGCATGCATCTGCAACCTAGGGCAAGATGACACTAAAATCATCCAATGCACATTCAAACACACTCATTGTGCTTCGAAGCGGGTTCCTTCCAGTGATGCTCAGGGGCGATACACAGCCAATGCTTTTATTTTTAGTTTCCCCTTGAGAGTTTCTAAGGATGCAATCTTTGAGACACCAAACCCTGAGTCCATATTTACTATAAATAAGCCTGAAGCCAAACTTCTTCCAGTCTTAACCTTGCTTTTGTTGTTGTTGTGGAGGTTTTTTTCTGATTAAAGTGCAGGTCCCTGCTTTGAAGCTAAACTCCAAAAAGCCTCATTAATCAGGAAACATACATACAAATAGCACACTGTCAAGTCTTACCTCCTCGTGAAGTATGGCCTTACACATGGAGTAGTTCCCCTTCAGCGCCCACGTACCATTTGCAAGACATTTCCTATAAACGTTATCTGCACAGAGAGCGAGACAAGAACATACAAGAGATTATTAATACGGGCTGAAGTGACTCGTTTTCTGTTTGACTAATATTTTAGCATCTAGTTTAGAAATGTAATATACACCAAGAGACACATTTAATGACACACTTAATAAAGATGTGTAAAAATCCTTGGAATAAATTAATCTTTAATTCCAGCAGCATAATCTCACACTAAAAAATGCAGAAAAGTTGAATCTTCAATTTGATTACATTTGGGTATGAGTGTAAAGATAAAAGTAAGGGATACTATAGTTTTATTTAATCTAAGGAAGCATATCCTCCTATACCTTTAATGAGCTAGTTATAGTGTGGTAGGGTATAACTATACACTTTGCAGATTTTTTACTTCTCTTACCATTCTCCTAATGTGTGTGGTGGCAAGATGGAAATGAGTCATCCAGCCTAGCTACATTTTTTGAAATTTGGATCCTTTCCGTTGTACCCAAACAAAGCTTGGAAGTTTTCCATGTATGACCATCATTTTAAACAGACTTTCATTTTCCAGAGAAAAATCGATTTTATTCAGCATGTATTTTCTCTGTGCACCCGTTCTGCATAAAATCCAGGTGGTGCTGCAATAAATGGTAAATTTATTTAAGGTTTTTATACATCTTTACCAATAAGTTCAATTTTGCTCTATTTGTGTCACCGTGACCTTTTTATGCTTTTGATATTAATAAGAAGAGATGTCATTAGAGGTATTTGTAAAAGCTGTGAATTTTAACATATTTGCTGTCAGGGCAGTGAACCACTATGTGCCTCAACTCTGCCATTAAACTGTACATTTAGCCCTCATTTATTTACAAACAACCTGCATTAAGCCTGCATATTTGCATCATTTGAGCCTCAATTACTGTTAACCTATTCCCAAAACATCTTAACATTTCAATTTGAAGAAAGGACAAAGAAATTTGAAGACAATTAACAAGCTTAAGTTTTATTTGTTTTCCGGCACAAAAAGAAACAAATGCCCAGCATTGCTGGATACATCGACCTGAATATTGGAATGAGTGGGAATGATGGATGTAACAAAGGATAAGAAAGATTTTAGTTTTGAATCAGGCTTGCTGGATCATATTTTAGGATAGGCATTACATGAAAGAAGTGAAAGAGGACATTGTGGAAATGAAAGGCATGGAAAGAAGTAATCTAAAGTTAAATAGGAAGACAACTTTTTTTAAATGTAACCAGTAACGTAAACCAGTAAATTCCTGGATCTGATGTTTCGTGAATGAAGGTCCTACACTGCTCTGGAAAAAAATTTCCCTTGCAGATTTTTCCTGCTTTTGCTATTTTCTTATACTTGTGTGTTATGTTTCAGAAGAAAATCTTATATCAATATATATAACCTATGTAAATAAAAAAGCAATTTTCATATGATGAGCGCAGGAGTTAAAAGGCAAAAAGTTACAACTGCCATCAAGCATTTATAACTGACAATGAGTCTTTAACATCACTGTTGAGAAATTTTGGCTTATTTATCTTTGCAGATTTTTTTTATTCTAGCCACATTGGTGAGTTTTTGAGCATTAACTGCATCTCAGTCAGATTTAAATCCAAACTTTGACTAGATACCTCCTGAATCTTAATTGTTTTATGAGTCATTCAGAGATAGACTTGCTTGTGCCAGTTGGATCTCTGTCCTGATGCATAACTTAGGCGGGCTTGAGTTTAAGGTCACAAACTGATGGACTCGGCATTCTCCTTCAGGATTGTCTGCAAGAGGGAAGATTCATGGTCCCATAAATTACACCAACTAGTCCAGGTCCAGGACCTGAAGCAGTAAAGCTGCCCCAGATCATCTCTACTACCATGTTCGACTGTTGATATAATGTTCTTTTTCTCAAATGATGTAGATTTATGATAGACATAAAAGTACTCACACCTCACACCTAAAGTCCCACTTTTGTTTCGTCAGTCCACAGAATATTTTATCAAAAGACCATCAATATGGTTTCAAGCAAATGTAAGATGAGTGTTTTCTCTTTGGTCAGCACTCTCAACTCTCTGGTGGATGCACATTTTGGCCAGTTTCTCTCTTATTATTGAAGCATGAACTCTGACCTTAACTGAGGCAAGTGTGGTCCGCTGCGCTTTAGATGTTGTTCTAGGGCAGGGGTGGCGAACCAGTTCAGCATTAAGAGCCAAATAAAGCCTATTATCACCTTAAAGAGCCAAACAGCAATTTTAATATTAGTTACATAACACATTGCATGCTCAAACTGTTTTTTTTTCTTTCCTTAGGTCTTTTTCTTAGTCCCTTAGGCCTTAGTGGCTCACCTAATAGTCTTTATTTTTAACAAGTTTGGCTTGTACTGTGTTGTGGCCACTCGAAGCAACTTTTTCACATGTGCGTCAGTAAGAACAGAACGATGTTTAGACTTCACTTGCTTAAGTGTAGAAAAACTGATTCACAGACATATGTTGATGCAAACATTGGCATTGGCTTGAGTGCAGCCTGTTTTATGTTGGGGTATTTGTCTGTGGGCATAATTTTCCAAAAATCTGTGGTTCCTTCTCTCAAAGCACATTTCAGTCTGTCATCCTCACAAAGTTCATCTCCAACTGGGAGGCTGCTTCATCTGTCACCAAGGGGGCCTTTAAACAGTCTGAGTCTGCAGTAAATGGGTTGATAAGAAATGTTATCTGAGGTCATTTTTGTTTCAGGTAATAAAACCTTGCCTCAAAACCTTTCTGCAGATTTTTAGTTAGTGTTGCATAGCAGGCTGTTTTCACCTCTGATCATGCAGTTACCTTTGACAAGGATGGAAAATGGGTCAGGTCTCCCTTCTGATAATGGGTAGAGAAGAGCTTGAGTGTGCTGATAAATGTGAACACACTTTGAACCAGGTCAGGCAGCATTTTAAGCTTTCCTTGAAGATCTAAGTTCAGCTTGTTCAGATGATTTAACATGTCGACTAGAAACCCCAAATCAGAATTCCACTGGGGGTCACGAAGCTCAGCACAGTTCTTCTCTTTCTCCTCAAGAAACAATGTTACTGGTTTCAACAGTTCAAAAAAACTAGAAAGCATGTCACCTCTTGATAGCCATCTGACAGAGCAGTGGAGATGCAGATCACTGGGAAGGTCTTCATCAAGATCAGCGATTAAGTTTTGGAACTGTCTGTGGTTCAGAACATGAGGGCGAATAAATTTCACAATTTCCAGCACAGGTTTTATGATATGTTCCACATTCTGCTTCTTAGATAGCAGGTGCTCTTGGTGGATGATGAAGTGGAATGTCTAAAAATCTGGGAATCAATCATCAGCTTTGCACACCCCTACAAGGCCAATTGAAGATCCCAACATAGCTGGTGCACAACCTGTGGCTATTGCAGTAAATTTTGATAACTGCAAATTAGCTTTTTCAACAACAGTCATGAGTGTGTCTTTCAGGTCGATGCCACGGGTCCTTTCTTTTAACAGCACAATGTCAAGCAATGCTTCTCTAATTGTGAAATCCTTTGAAACTATCAAGGTTTGTGTAGCGGAGGACCCTGGAATGCAGACGAGCAGGCAGCATGACGGTAGGAGAAATTATTTAATAAACAAAACTTTCTGAGTGATGGCAAAAACAGACATGGGCAGGCTGGCAAGACAGGCTTGGCATGAGCAGAAGGACAAAAGATGAAATGAGAGCGACAACCCACCCCCCCTGACCCCCCCCCAGGAGTTCGTCCCGAGCATGCACAAAGTTCAGGCGGGGTCAAGAACCCAGTGTTCAGAACCAGGGGGGTCGGCAACTTCAGCGAAGACATGGAGACCGCACTGGCCATGAAGGCGAGGACGAGGACCTGGAGACCGTGGAGGCCGACAGAGACGTAGAGACCTTGGCAGCCAGTGATGGCGAAGACAAGGAGGCCAGCAGAGACGTAGAGACCTTGTCGGCCGGCTACGGCGAAGACAAGGAGGCCAGCAGAGACATAGAGACCGTGGAGGCCGGCGTCAGCGGGAACCTGCTGGTTGGTCAGGAAACCTGTGGTGACTGAACAGGAGTGTAGGAGGCCGGCGACGATGGAACTGACGGTCTGGAGGTCGGCCGAGCAGAGTTGAGGACCCTCGGGATGGCAGATCAGGAGGTTCACCATGGAGAGTAGAGGACCCTCCAGAAACTCGCTGGAACTCCGGAGGCTTGGAGTCAGGCTTGGAGTCAGGCTTGGCCTTCACGGTGCCTGTCGATCCCTCAGAGGCTGAAGCAGAGCTTGGCGATCCCTCAGAGGCTTAAGCAGAGCCTGGCGATCCCTCAGAGGCAGATGCAGAGCCGACGGGACGCTCGGAGACAGATGCAGCGCCGACGGGACGCTCAGAGACAGATGCAGAGTCTGGGGGACCCTCGGAGGCCAGAACGAGGACAAGCTGCTCCTTGAACCCCTCAGAGACAGGATCCGGCGGCGCTTCCTCCACGAACCACCCGTCTCTGGGTTTAGAGGCCAAGACCAGGACAAGCTCCTTCTCGACCCGCTCAGGAACAGGCTCAGGCGCGGTTTGTCCTCGAACCCCTCGTCACAGGGTTCAGGAACCAGGACGAGGACCAATCTCTCGCTGAGCCCCTGGAAGGCCTTTAGACCAGTAGCAGAAGCTGAGGCGTCGCCGAGACCCTCAGTGGCATGTGCAGGAGCTGAGGCGTCGCCGAGACCCTCAGTGGCGTGCGAAGGAGCTGAGGCGTCGCCAAGACCCTCGGTGGAATGTACAGGAGCTGAGGCGTTGCCGAGACCGTCAGTGGCGTGCGCAGGAGCTGAGGCGTCGACGGGACCCTCAGTGGCTTGAGCAGGAGCTGAGGCGTCGCCGAGACCCTCAGTGGCATGGGTAGGAGCTGAGGCGTCGCCGAGACCCCCGATGACTTGAGTCAAGGCGTCACCGGGACCCCCGATGACTTGGGCTGAGGCGTCCCTCTTCCGACATCCTTAGTGGCGTGTGGAGGAGGTTGAGGCAGACTTAGGCGGCACAATGGTGCCGCTGTGGAGCCTTGGCGACGACTGAGCTGCAGCAGCACTCTGAAGCGTGGCGTGGGCAGCTCTGCAGCAGTGCCCTGGAGACCTGGCGTGGGCTGCTCGGTAACAGCAGAGCTCTGGAGACCTGACGTGGGCTGGACTGCAGCATCGCTCTGAAGACTTGGAGAGGATGGAGGTGGGCGGCAGTAAAACTGCCTTATTGCTGTCCGGTAATCTTCCTCCATCTCTCTGACCTTGGCCGTAAGCTCAGGAGAGGAATATAGGAGACTGGCTCTCCTGAAGCTCTTAATCTGGCGAGCATAAAACCTCAAACTCTACTCCAGCTCCTCAGGCCTTGCCACCGAACCCCGGACTGGAACGAGCAAAGACGGCATGGGCAAAGCCGCGGCCAAGACGCGGGAATACTTGCTGCAGCCTTCACGTCAGCTGGCAGGGAAACTACCGCTCCAGATGTCACAGCAGCGGCTATGGGAGACTGCTCCTCGCAGGGAAAGGCTCCACGCCGGCGTTTTCTGCGGCAGGAGAAAGATGCCGGCTTTACTGCCGGATCAGGGCACACAACCAGGGAAGAAGGCGGAGAAGGGCGCTGAACCGTCTCACGCTCCATTTGCTCCAGCAGCAGTGGAGAGGGCAGAACCTCCAGATCGGCCGGCAGATGTCTCATCTCGTCCTCCATCTGCTGCTGAACCCAGCGATCCCTGGCGCTCTCCTGCCTACCGTCCGCGAGGTCCATGTTTGGTGGAAACATTCTGTCACGGTTTGTGTAGCGGAGGACCCCGGAATGCAGACGAGCAGGCAGCATGACGGTAGGTGAAATGATTTAATGAACAAAACTTACTGGGTGATGGCAAAAACAGACATGGGCAGGCTGGCAAGACAGGCTTGGCATGAGCAAAAGGACAAGACATGAAATGAGAGTGACAATCCAAAAACACCCACAAATCATGACAAAAACAGTCCTTACAAAGACCGCCAACTGTGGCTTGTCTTGAATGTCAGTTGACTCATCTAAAGCAATGCTAAAATATAGAGATTTTTTGAGATCTCCAAACAACTGTGACTCTAATGACGTGTTAATGTCCAACATCCTTTGCTCCACTGTATGTCTTGAAAGCTGCAGGCCTGAAACAGAACGTTTCAAATTCTCATTTTCTGGAGCTAGGATAGCAATAACATCTGTAAGGCACGTCTTCACAAACTTCCCTTCGCTGTATGGCTTCTTAGCACGAGCAATGTTCCACGCCACCTGATATGATGCTAATGTAACAGTCTCCGAGTGTTTCATAAATTTCTGGAAACATTTTGTCTGTTTTTCTACTTGATTTTTCAAGCAGTTTACCTTGTGCTTACAAATTGTTGATTCTTTGGGAAACTCTTTGGCTGTGTTCGGATGGATGGAGGTGAAATGACGCTGTGGGAGGAGTGTGGGAAATTTCAGTATCGTCACAAAATAATTTTTTTATACACCAATTTTTTAAAAAGAAAAAAGAGCCGCAATGGAGCGGTCAAAGAGCGGCATGCGGCTCGAGAGCCTGTTCTAGGATTTTTTGTGACCTCCTGGATAAGTCTGTGATGCACTCTTGGGGTAATTTTGGTTGGCTGGCTTCTCCTGTTAAAGTTCTCTTATGTCCCATGTTTTCTCCATTTGAAGATTATGGTTTTCACTGTGATTCACTGGAAAGCTTTGAAAATGTCTTTTTAACCCTTTCCAAGCTGATGCATGTCAGTGACTTTGCTTCTATCTAAAATCAGGGCATGATATGTTGATGTTTTAGACCTTTTAGCCTGCTTCTGGCTTCATTCAGGTTCTTTTTAATTAATTTAATGATTCTAAGAATAACAGTTAAGTTATGATTAAACAAAGGCAGTAATGACTTAACACACAGGGCAAGGTTGGATTGGATAACTTGAAATAATAATCTAAAAACTGCTTTTGCATTTACTAAGGTTATCCTGGTCTGATATTTAATTGTTCATGACAAAATAGCAAAACCAGAATAAATCTGTAAAGGGGGTGTATACTTGTTATTGCACTGTAAAGTGCCCTTTGAATAAAATAGTTTAAAACCCAGAATGAATCCCTAGAATGCACTAAAACCATTGCTCTTCTTTAAAGCAGATATAGAAATGACATAAAAGATGACATTAAAGATTTAAACCTTTAGATTTTATTGTAAATCATTTCTTTTGTTCTCATACTAATCTCTCTTTTTCAGAAACAATCATAAATGTCATGCTGCTAGGGAGCAAATATTCCTCTTGGGCTTAGAGGGGCGTGAACAGGAATGTTACATCCGATCTTCATGTGATAAGTTACTTCCACCATAATAATGTTAGGCAGCTGCAGCATAAAAGATTCAGCACAGGTTTGACAGATGATTTATTTTCAGGTCAGGTTCTTTATCAGCCAGTGAGTAGTAAGAGCACGTACGCATGTGTCAGCCGGTTGACGCCTTGTCCTGCAGAGGGACATTTTTCACAGAGGTTTAATAGACAGTTCGGACCCTGATCTCATGGCCAGTCGTCTCCATGGGTCGTCAAATGTCTTTCTGGTGACAGCCAGCCTTTTTCTTTTTTTTGAAGAGGGGAAAGGAAGTTTCAAATATATCAAAATCAGAAAATAATACAATCTTTTTGATATACCCTCAAGCATTATAACAGCATCCCCTTTAGAGTAAAGCTCTTTGGGAATATATATGAAAAATCCCATCAGAATGAAGGTGGATACCTGAGATGGAAGCTGATGACCCTGAATGCATGTTTTAATAACTAGAAATGTTTGGGGCGAGCAGGAGATAAAATGGGATTGGGTTGCCTGAAGGCATTAATGTTCAATGAGCTGGGTAAAAATAGCAGGTTGACACTGTAAAGCGACTGTCAGACCCAATCAAGATTACCTGGCTTGTGATATTCCCTAAACCACAAATGCAATATCCTAGAGAGCTTTAAAATCTGCCTGTGAAGCATTAAGTCAAAGTCAGAATGATGTTGTCTTCTGAACGGTCTAAAAAAAACAAGCTCTCGATACAGAAAGTTAATTTTAAAAAGATTTTTAAAAGATTCAAGTACACTGAAGAAGTTCACAACCTCGTTTTTTAATCTATATTTTCAATTTGTAACCTCTTTATTTCCCAGAGACAAAAAACGTCTTTTTCTTCCTTTTTTTCCTTCTTCCTCTTCTTAAAAAAAACTGAATAGTAATTTGTATTAATCTGCTCCATAAATTCCTTTGGAATGTGTCTGTTAAACTTTTCTTAAATCCTTTCATATTCTATCCTCATATATCTTCTTTCATGCTCATATTTCTGACCTTCCAATATAACATGTTCTATTGTTTCATCTTTCCCACAGTGGTCACATTTCCCTTTATTATGCTTTTGCATTTTAAAGAGTGTATGATTAGGTCCTGTATGTCCTAAGTCTTAATAATCTATTCTCCTTTCTGCTCCTTCTTCCAGTTCTCATTTCCCCTACTGCCTTTTGATCCTATAAAACCATCTTCCTTTTTCTTTCACCATCCCACCATTTCTGCCATTCTTTCTTCAGTTTTTGTTTGATGCCTCACCTCTCATTTACTTGTATGTACTGGAAAGTTAATATGATTTTGAGTGTTTTTGTTTTCTGCTGCTCTTAGGTTTCTGCAGCCAGGAGAGCACGGCTGATTCCACTCTGCCTGTCAAGGGCAGAGTATAAACATGGGAGAGGCGCTGGTTTCACTACCAGTTGGCCATTTGCAGCATGTGTGCTGCTTGAGCTTTGTGAAGGTGTGGTTTGTCTAGTCCTAAGTTTTAGGGCTTGATTTGTAGCGTGCTGCTCAACTCTGGAACTGGAAATGGAGGTTAAGTGGTTTTTCTTTGTGGATCCCTTTAAGAGCATTGCCTTTTCTATTGCGGTTTGCTGGAGGACAGTTTTCTTAAAATCTGATTTCAAAGAAACCAAGTTTTTCTTACAGGTAACCTTTTTATGTGAAGTTACTTTTTTGCAAATAAAATAATATTTATGTTACTTGAGTTGCTGATGACTCTTTATTCCGGGACAATTATTGTCCCATACCCCTAGACTGCCTTGGGGAACACAGCAGAGCTTTCATTTTCTCTGTGGACAAGTTCTCCATAAAATCTATAATTTTCACCTTTTATTCAAGCCACATTTACATAACATTGAGTACACAACTTTCCTCAGGGCTGTTGCTCACACTTCATGCAAATAAATTGTAGTCGAAGCAATAAAGTCTAATTGTGTCCCATTTAGAAAAACAAAGATTGCTCACAAAGCAATTGTCTAGAAGAAAATATTTTTAAAAAGCAACAATGATGTCATTGAGGCATGTTTCTGGGAATGGTTTAAATCTATAGTGCTTATTAAAAAAACAAAGCAAACAAAAATAAAACATGTTTTGAAACCCACTAAAAATACAGTGGTTACACCATTCCTGCTGTCTGAATTTTTAAAGGAGGCTTGTTGTTTTTACCCAAAACAAGAGTTAGGCTCCCCTCAGCCTCTGGCTGCTAGAAGCTCCGAGTCAACAGTTTAAAGGAAGGGAATTTCCCCAAAAAATGACTTTTTTTAAGGTAATTGTTAGCACCCTTTGGTGTTAGATTTAGGTTCTTATTTATGCACATTTTCAATATTTTCCAGTGGTTTATTATGTCATATATTTGCTGTGTTTTTCCTGTTCCATTCCAGTCAATTCGATAAGTCACACTGGCTCCGTGGTGCTGCTGCATGACAGAGAGCTCTCCTCCACAAGGTCAGCTTCCTATGTGAACTTGCTACTCTCCTGTGATCTTGAGAGCCCAGTTGACTCTGCTGTTGTCAGATGCATGAAAAGATCTTAAATTGTATCCAGAGTGAATTGCCGCACGGCACAGTTTGAGACAGATGTCAGAACAGACACGGAACGTAGTGAACTCGGGGTTAATGTTTCTGTTTTTCACTGTTCAGCTCCTGTAGTAATTATTCTCCCTCTCCCTCAGCTCCTTGGCTTTGTTCTCCTCAGCTGTTTCTCATTCTCACCTGATTGCCACACCTTCCTCCACACTTCTGCCTGCATTTAAGCTCCCTGGTAACCATTATTCTTTGCTGGATTCTTCCGTTGTCTTCATGTTTCCTGTTTCTCTGCCAGTTTTCATGCCTTGTATTGTTCGTGCCACCTTGAAAGTTTTCTTTTATCAACAAAGGACTATTATTCACCTCAGTCAGACTCTGCACTTGGGTCCTTTAAATCAAACATGACAGTAATTCAGTTTTGAGAGTTACCCCTACGAGTAAACATGCAGCCTAAAGCAGGTTTCCTCACCAGCAGATTAAGTTAGGTCAGCTGGCTCTCAACAAAAGGTGACTTATAGATCAGAATGGCAGAAAAGACATTCTGTGCATAAGGCACATTTAATTGAAAACTACTAATGTACCTAATGTTTAGTCTAAAAGCTTTTTGTTTGTGTTTATTGAAGTTTATTTCTTAAATAGATGTACATACCTTTAAATTCCAGCTTTCAAAAAATATTCTGGACCTATCGGGGTCGTATGCTTGGCTACAATTAATTCTTTATATGAAATTTTATTTGCAAATGTTTTTATTTTGCCTTTATCTTTGTTTCAGAGAGAATAACATGGTGGAATGTGTTCTTATCTTGAAGGTAGATTTTAATACTTTTAAAACCTGGTAATGGCAAGATTATTTAAAACAATTGCAAAAAGCCTATTTGTAATGTTGCACAGTGAAATATTGTGGATGATTTGTGCTGTGGAGATGTTTTTCTTCAGCAGGAAGTGGGAAACTCGTCAGAGATGAATGATGGAGCTAAATAAAGGACTATCTGGGGAAAAAACGCATAGAGATTGCAGAAGACTTGAGATTGGGGTGGAGGTTCACCTTCCAGCAGAACAATGACCCAAAACACACAGCAGGAGCTACAATCGAACAGTTTATATCAAAGCATATTCATGTGTCAGAGTGGCCAAGCCAAAGTCCAAACCTAAATCCAATAGATAACGTGTGTTAAGTTTTAAAAAAATGCTGTTTATAGTTGCTCTTTGCCCAAACTGACTGACCTTGAGCTTTTTTGCAAAGAAAAAGGGGCAGAAATTTCTAAATGTACAAAGATGTTGGTGTCAAAAATATTTGCAGCTATAATTGCAGCAAAAAGCGGTTTTACAATACATTGCTGCAGGAGGGCTGAAAACAAATCCATGGCATACTTTTCAGAGTTCTATTTGTGAAAAATGTAGTAGTGTGAAAAGAATTAAGACATCCTACGACAACATTTGTGTTTTCTAAGATAATTGGAGATGCAAACAAAAACCAAGCTTACCAACACTGAAAAAATTTAGTAAAATAAACAAACAATAAAAACTGATGTAAATGTACGAAAAAAATCAGTTTCTGGTAAGGAATAAAACACTGCAACATTTACTCCCACTTAAAATGGCTAAAATCACATTAGGTGTATATGTAAAAACATTTGTCAGCATTTAGAAGGAGGTTTGCCCTGTTTAAATCTCAGACATTTAGTTTGGTGCTCCTGACTGTTGAGGTGAGAGTAAAGATGTTTAGAAACATGGTTAGACCTAAAGAGCTGTCTTAGGCCCCCAGATAGATAATTGTAGCAGTTTACTAGTCTGGTAAGAGATTTTTAGATGACTGAACTGAATTTGAAATCAGCCAATCCTCTGACCAGACAATAGTCTACAAGTCGAGGACTGGCAGACTATTTGCCCAGGTCTGGGCGTTTAAGCAAATTCAACCTGTAAGCAGACTGCAAGTTGCTAAAGGAAGTCTCCAAAACCCCTAAAATGTTATCACAGGAGCTACAGTCGGCTAATACTTCTATTGCTATGAAAGTGCATGACTATGCAATCAAAAAAAAGCTGCACAAGAGGTTTACCAAAAAGAAACCTTTCCTCTCAAAGAACAATATGAAGGCCAGACTGACGTTTGCCAGAGAAAACGTAGAAACAAATCAGGAATGCTGAAATGGTCTTTGGACAGATTAATTTAATTATCTGGACTCCAGACCAGTGAAAATGTCTGGCATAAACCTAAGTAAGCATTCCAGGAAAATAACCTCATACCGGCTGTGCAGCATGGAGGTATAAGGGTCATAGTTTGGTGATGCTTTGCTGCTAATGGACTTGGCCACCTCAACATCAGAGAGGCTGTGCATGCAAGAAACCCTTCAAACACCTCACAGCTTAAAGTGAGGAGTGGGACAAACATTTCTCTGACACTTTGTGTTATACCAGTGTCAGAGACTGGTAGATGGCTAAATGAACAATCTCACTGGGGTTAGTTCAGCGAAAGGGGTAAAATTATTGGATATGGTGTCCTTATTCTTTCCTCAGCTATGCCTTTTATTGGCACCTTTTGCTTAATGAATGGAACATGACATTTGTTGTGTACACATTCTTCTCCAGAGATACATTTTAAAAAGGCGAGAAGGAATCCCTGTCATGTGCAGCCAGAAGCTTTGAGGAACAAATGTTGGAGCTTTCGAAGGAAGCAGTGGGTCCTTGAATGAATTCTTCCTGGCACTGCTCTCAGAATGATTTATTGCAGTTAAACATATGCAGTCTGTTCCCCTACGCAGCTCATATGCAATAAGGTAATGAAGTGGTCTTGCTTTTTTTTCTTGACGTTGTCTGACAGCTTGCATCTGAGGAAAGGAGAAGGGCTTAATAGCAGCAGCTAATTAAGATTGATTTAACGACAAAGGCAACAATTTAATTTTCTACTTATACAATTAGTGGTTCTTCCTGCTGCTGCAGATGTGAAAGATCTGAGCTGTGTGATTGGGAAATCTTCGAAGCTTCATAGAGGAAAATTAGGCAGAAGATTTATATCACAGTGTTGTGTGTGTATGTCAAGTGCTGATTACAACATCTTTGGCTGAGCAAAACAGAAGGAAGCAGGGGGACACGGCAAGCAAAGAAAGTAATAAACAAACACTTCTCAAGCCTAGTAGTGCATCTTTACAGGTTTCACTATCAAAAATTGATTATCTTTGCAAAACAAGGAAACACTGAGGATGCAACAAACAAAAAAAAATCTAAAGAAACAAAAATGATGATGAAAGGCTTTGGACAAAAGGACTGAAGCTGCACTCTGTCTTTATAAAAAAGTTGACTTTGTGCAAGATATAAATGATAAGAAAAATAAACATATTTGAAACAGGGACAAAAAAACAGCAGAGCTTTGTTATACAATTAAAAACATCTCACGGAAAATCTTACTGGTAATTGTGTTAACTGGTATCAGGACAGTCACAGGATTGCTTGTAAAAACAACATGGAGCAAAGGCTTAGTCGTATAAAAAGATAGATGGGGAGGGTTTTATATCCCTGTAAAGGTTTGTGTGAACAAATGGATCCCAATGAAAACTGATTTCATCATGTTTTGCCTAATAAATTAATTAAAAGAACCGTTGTTACTGGGCTCATGGGAAAAGCCTGAAAACAAATACTGAATGCCAACCATCATGAAGCCTTCAGGCATCACCACATTAAAAACAGACACATATCTGTTGTAGATATCATCCCATGGGACCAGTAAGACTTCCGAAAACCAACCTCAGAGAAAAAAGGCTCAGTACTGTACCCATAAAATTTAATTAAACCTCTATCAAACAAGGAAGAAATATTTAAACCAGACCTAGAAATGCTTCAATGCTTTCTGAGTCTGAGTTAGTTTAAGTTCAGGCATTGAGGTGAAACAAAACGTTATTCAGAATACAGGCCACTCAGAGTGCAAGATTATACTAACACTTTGAGTTCTTTTAGCTGAAAAAGAGAAAGCTCATTATCTGAATTCAGAATCTGGTAAAGGTAGAGAGGTGAAGTATTGTACATTGCATGGCTAACTTTCACATATGTGGAAGCTTCATTAATGCCGTTCTCCTTCCTATAAAAAAACAGGTCTCTTGTTTGTGTGGGGAATTATGCATTTTAGGAATACACAAGCTTCAGATGCACCGATAAGGCATTTTCTGGTCATTTACTAGTTATTTTAAGTTTTCTTTGATATTTCACCTGCTAATTCCATCTTTGAGGAACTAGACAATAACATGTACATAAAACTAATTTGTATAAAGTATCTTTTTATTTACCAAATAATTATTAACAATCATTGACACAGAAAGAAAAAATGTCCTTGGTTCCCTGATCAAAAGAATTGTTTTAAATCCACTAGAAAGAAAATTATCCTCAGTTATGCATTAAAGTATTAATGCATTAATGGCTAAACCTAAGCTTAAACTTAGGCTACAGAGGAGAAAGTGTTATGTTTCCAAAAATAACCAATATCATTACATACATTAACATAGTAGGATTGTAAAAAAAAAAAAAGAAGTTATTTTGTAAGGTTGTTTCAACATTAATCATGATGTTTTGTAACCCTAAGTCCTATAGAAGTGGTCAAAGTGTAGCAGTTGATTGTCCACAAATGCAACCAATAAAACAGAACCCATTAAAGTAGTAGCACTTAAGAACAAGCATGATGACAAGGTGTATTTTACCATCAATAATGGTCTATTTTAACCCTAAACTACCACCCTAATGTTGTTCTATTGACTACATTTAACCAGAAATTAACAACAATGAAGCATGTTGATAATATCACCTACATCACCAATAAAAGTGCATCAATTTTAAGTAGTGGTGTTAAAAAAATTGATGTTGTAATAGCATATTTTAGCATCAATAATGATATATTGTAACTCAAACCAAAAAGCTCCACTGGCTAAACTCAATTTGACGGTGCCAAAAGTGAAACACGATGATATTTCACCAATACATCCGTCAGCATATTGGCATAAAAAAGTATGTTAAAAAAGCATATTTTAGCATCACAACATTTGTATCCTGAACCATGTAGTTATATTGGCTAAATTCAAGCAGGAAGAGCAGAATAGACTGAACTGGAGACAAAACAGTGAAGCCATTTACAATAAGGGACAGAGCAGACTGTACTTCTTAAGAAAGCTTCAGTTCTTTAGTGTTTGCTGCAAGATGCTCCATATATTCTAATAGTCTGTTGTGGAGAGTGTGATCTCTTCTTCAATCATCTGTTGGGCTGGAAGTACCAGAACCAGGGACTTAGAGAAGCTCAACCAGCTGATAAAGAAGGTCGGTTTTTTCTGGAGACTGCTCTGGAACCTCAGGAGATGATTACTCAAAGAAGGATTCTTAAGAAGAAAACAAGAACATGAAGAATATAGACAATTCAGAGTATTATCCTCTTTACTGTCATATAAGAGTGTTTTCAGTGAGAGGCTTCTTCAGATTCAATGTAATGCTAAGCGTTACAGGAGCTCGTTCTTTCCCACAGCCATCACCATCTAAAAACACCTCTAATAAGAGGTACAACAACATTTCTTTGCCTTTAAGTGTAATGAAGTATTTTTAAATTGAACAAGTTTGTATCAGTAGTCAGTAATGTGGCAGCATCTAAGGGCTGAATATAAAAAATGATTCAATGCAGATTGGTATCATGCAACCATTGTATCCCACAGCTTTTATAACTGATCCAGCAGAGTGTTGATGGGTTAGAGTTGAGATCTGAGCTGATCGCACAATTGTGTGAAGAAGAACAGATTGGGGGACCTTGTTGGTTTTGCCTTGTTAAAGAACTGCACCAGGGTGCTGTTACAGGTGGAGTAAGACATGCGGATGAAGGGTGTCACTGATGTAGGGCTGTGCTGTCAGGGTCCCTCATGACCAGAGGTGACCTACATCATGATCATGAAGTAACAGTAGTGTATTTCTCCAAACCAGTTCCAGTCCCATAGTACTCCCTTGGTGTGGTCTGTCGTGGGCAGCCATACTGCGAGTCCACTCACATATCCATTAGCAATCTAATAACACATCACTCCACAGCTTAAAGTCACAACTTAATGTCACAGCCTATGCATGCTGGTGCCTGTTTTAAGATCAAATAATTTACATACCCGTCACTGATTCTTTTCCAAATCTGATCATTCCTTCTGGGTGTTTAACTTCTTTTCTCTATAGGTGAATTTATAAAGCTATTCTTTTAAACTCAAACCTCTAGAATACATTCTGCCCGAGACTGACCTCCGTACATACAGTATATCTAATATTCCAGTGGATAAACTGCTTTATAACCTTATACAGACCCTAACTTATGTTATTGAAGAAACTTGTCTCTGTGTCGTCACCACATTTCTAAGACAATTTGGTGTTTGTGTTCTAGTGAGTAAAACAGCTGAAGCAAATTAGGTGGATTTAAAAAGAACTCTGAGAACAGTAGTACTATTGTTACTGTTCCAGCAATGTTAGTAAGCCTGGCTTCCTAGCCCAAAAGTAAAACTGAAAATGTTTAATGTATTAAACCATTTAAATAGTAAAACAGACATTTATGTCAGTCAACTGCAAACAGTTTCTAAGCACTCTGAAGGCCATTGCTTAATAATGCCATTACTTCCATTACAGCTGCAAACAGCAAATACAAGATCTAACCTCAATGGAGCCCGCTATGCAATAGGAACAAACTCAGCTTTTTACAAAGAATACTTATAGAGCTCTGGATTTGGTGCTTTGGGGACCAGAAAGCTTGTAAAGGGACCCCAGCAGTCCAAACTCCTGCAGAAAACCCATAAAGAATGCCTCAGGGGAGCATGGTCATTGCATTCTTCAAATCCATGAAGCACATGTGGACTGAGCTATCAATTTTCCATGACCCACTCATCAATGCTGCAATGATAAGGGTCTGTTCCACAACTTGGGCAAAAACCACACAAATCTTTGGTAACCTAAGCTTTGAATGTCAGTTGTAGTTTCCTGTTTATGAGAAAACTTTTCTGTTGATGAGGGAAATGCTCCTTTCCAGTTGTCCTTTTAAAAAAGCTCCTAATAAAAACACCACTCTGGTCTACCACAGAACAGTTGTTGTTGGCACTGCACACGAGATTGAAAAGGTGCGTCAATCATGAGAGCCCCACAGTTTTCAAAGCCTTTAACATCTCAGGACAAGCCCTGCCACCTATCCAATGTCAGTTGAGAGATTTTTAACTATCCGGTGACCTCTGCCACAGTGATTGACCAGCATTCTCCAGAGTCCTTAGACGGTTCAATATGGGACATTGTGACCAGATTAAGGAGATCCTCAAAGGGCTTCCTCCAACGATCACCTTGTCAGAATGTCATTAAGGCCAAATAAAAGTCCTTCTCCATACACTCTCTGAATCCCTGCCACTCTTTGATTAAGACAAATTTTCAGGCATCTGGACCCTATAAAATATGTACAGTCTGTACACCAGAGGTGGGGAAGTAATTTTCCCAATGGGCCACATGGGTAACTATGAATGCTTCTGAGGGTCAGATCATTGGCTGAACTCAATTATCCTCAAATATATGTCATAATAAGCTATAAATATGACTCTTATCATATGCTGGTAACAGTGGTCGTTGCAGCTGAACAATAAAGTGTGACATGTCAAACTGACAGTTAAAACTTTGTTTTAATGTAAAAACTGAACAAGTTCTTGTATTTCACTATATGTTTAGTCTAAAATGAATTAATTTCTAAAAATAGCAGTCTGTTCTCCACAAACAGAACCACTTTACTTTTGACTTCACTGAATAAGCTCTTATGTTTAAGAAGAGCAAGGACAAAGTGCAGAGCGAAGTAGAGGTAACTAAAGTCTTTAATATTTAAAAAGAACTTACAGGGAGAACAGGACACGGAGCAGTGAACCAGGCGATGACATGCAGCATATGGCATGGAGCAGCGTAGCAAACATGAAACAGGCAGGCAAACAGTAGAATACAGCAGTGGGCAATGGAAACCAGAGAGTTTAAATACAGAGGCAGGGTGGAGAAATGACAAACGAACAGATGAAATGTGGAGCAGCTGTGGCGGGAAGGAGGAAGGCTAATTAACACAGATGATTAACACTGAGGAGTCCAGGGAACTAACTGAAATCTAATAAGAAATATCTAAATATTACAAGACACAATGAATTAACTTAAATAACAGCAACTAGAGAATATAAACAACTGTAGAAAAACAGACAAAACCCAAACACTTCAGGATCATGACATAAATGCTAAGATTATGATATAATAATTCCTAATTATTATACGATTATATTACGAAAAGGGATAGCAATGTTTTTTTTGCATTAGTCACTCTAATATCTTTGTCAGTTGTGACTGCACCCAAAGGCAGAATATCATACTGGTGGGCAAAGTGTGTACACCTGACAATACCAACAAATACTAATTTCCTAACAATCCCAGACAGTAATGATGATGAAAGGATAATAAATTGAGCAGCCCTTACTTTGGGCCTTAAAATGTCCAGGTCATACTGTACAAAGAGGTGAAAGAGGGAAATAACGGCTTTATAGTGAGCCCGAATCTCTCTGAACCTTTGAGGCATTTAGTAAATTTTTATAACTAAAATGAAAATGAGCCTGGATAACTTTTCTTTTTTGACTGTGCTATGCTAAGGCAAATAGTATCTTCGCTATGCTAAGATAAACTGTCTCTAAGCTATGCTAAACTCAGATGAGCTAGGTTATTCATCCTTAATTTTAGTGTGATACTTGCTAGAATGCAAACAAGTTTTATACCTGAAAGCACATAACTAGCCAGTTATAACAATGTTTATCTTCAGTAGTAAACCAAATGATAAAGTCATTTAGTGTTTGAGTCCAGATGGAACTCCATCCCCAAAGTCCATTCCTTGGCCTCACTTTATGAAATTTACATGGTGTACTCTCAGCGGCCCGCGGACCATGGATGAAATAAAATTCTTACAGTGCATTTTGCTGAGACAGTGGCAGCAGCAACACCTCTTTATTAACATTCTCCTGCAGTGCTCTGAGGATGTGAGCCACTGACAGCATCGTAAAGTGCCTTCACAAGAGGTCACAAGCTCAAAGTCCCTAAAATAACTACTGATTTTATGTGGAGGCTGCTGTCAAACTTGACTGCCAGTGGTTTCAATCATAATAGCCTAAAATCTCTCCAGGGAATCTTAGAAGGCTCACACTGCATTTTATTCTTTGAGGAGATGTAAACTAAACTGTAAATATGATTTATATTCGCTTTCTTATCTGCTATTGCATGAAAATTTGTATAGCAAGAGCCAGGTTACAAATCCTACAGGAGCACCGGCTCCCCCCTCCAAGCTGAGGCCAATTTATCCTCTTTGCATTTTAATTCCAAACATTATGCCAGCCAAACAACCAAGCTGCGCGGTAACAAACATCATCTCACACAGAGGGTTATCTCTGCTGCTAGAAAACACGAAACAGAGCAGAAATGTGGCTGTATTTTTACACCCCTTGCAAGCAAATATGCTGACCCAAATTTAGTCACAGTGGCTTAGTGCTTCAATATTACTGGATCAATGGCTTCAGCTAAGAAGCATCGCCCTCCACTGTGCATCTGAAGCAGGGGTCTAATTAAAGCCCAGATCGGCGCAGAGGAAAGAAAATGGTACCTGCACTAATTGAAAGCAAACTGCTGTTTCTCGCACAACTATGGGGGCAAAACAAACTATGCAAATCAAACCTGTTTACACTTGCATAAAGGGTGTTTCATATGAGTCACACAAATGATCATCAAACAAAGCCTGAGTCAGCAAACATAGATACAAATGTCAGAGAAAACTAAGAAAAATAGATAAATGACAAGCAAGGTTAAAGAGGTTTTGAGGATGTTTTTCTATTCAATAACTTGCCCTACTGTTGGAAATTAAATCAGACTAAACTTTACCAAGTTTAGGTAATTTAGTATGACTAAAATTTTTAATATTTTCATAATGAATTTTTGGATACAGAATAAGATTATTATACCTGTAAACAATTTATAAAAGTGCAGATGACAATATTATAGCTTTGCAATGTTCTGATGTATTTAAATGCAACACCAAAAACAAACGGCTTCCTCATGTGACATCATGAAAAAACGAATTCTATATCCTTGGATTCAATTTCTAGAAGCACTAAGATGCTACATTCATCAGTTAAAACAATGTTTTTCGGTGTGAAATGTGCTAATCAATCCTAAAACAAAAGAAAAAGACATTGTGAACATGCTGGTTAAAGCTGGTAAGAGTGTCATTATCCATAGGTAGTACCAACAAGGGCCAAAAAGCCTCTCAGCGAAGAAGAAACCATTCAATCCTGTAGAGACTCACAATAAGAAACACAAAATGCGATTAGTGAAGTTACACGATGGATGTTTATTTGTTTGGCGCTCAGACCCCAGAAGAAGACATGAATGCTGATAATGCATGAACTTGATGAACATCTTAGAATTAGAATTGTCTTCCCCCGGATCTGGTACTGGTGATGGAGAGGAGGCCTGATGGTAATGGAACTGAGAATCCGATGGAGGCGATGGGGTGGAGGAGGGTCGAAGCTCGGCTGACAGCTGGGAGATCCATGAATGGGAGACTTTAAATGCGGAGCCTTGAAGGATCATTGGCTGAGGATTACTGCAGAGTTGATGCTGATTGGTTGGCGCGGAGACACACGGAGAAGCCATTGGAGGAAGCTGGAGGACTGGGTGAGTCTCCCACATTGAATTTTCATCATTACTCCATTTACTCCAAAAGCTACGTATAAAACAAGATTACTGTTTGCAACAGCAATCAAAAAAAAAATACTTTAATTTTTGGAGACATGTCCTCTTTTGGGAAGCTTGCAACACTGAAAACACCATCCCAGCTTTAACGTATAAAGTTGTTACCATCATGTTGTCTGGGTGTTTTCCAACAGAAGAGTGCATTTCATAAAATAGACGGCATCTTAGGAATATACCATTATGTGTTACTGAAGCAACATATCAAAACAATAGGAAGTAGGAGCACAAATGGGTCCTCCAAATTGACAATCACCATACACATACTACCACCAAATTAGTGACAAAGTGGATTAAGGTCAATAAAGTCAGTATTTTTTAGTTGCCATCACAAAGCCCTGAGCTCAGTCACAGAGAAAATCGGCAGAGCAGAAAATGTGTGTGTGAGCAAGGTGAACTACAAACCTGACTCCAGATCTATCAGGAGGAATGGGCCCTAAATTCCAGCAAACTATGGTGAGAAGCTTGAGGAAGAATACCAAAGACCACTGACCCAAGTCATACAGTTCAAATCAAAACTACTAAAAACTAAGTAAAATGTTAAACTTCTGAATTTGAAAAAAGTAATTAAAACATTCTCTAAACAAATCCACTCACTCTTTGTTCTGGGATTTCACAAATAGAACCATTTTGCTAATATTATAAAAATAAATGACAAAAAAATGTATGTCTTTTTTACAGTGTATGTAGACATTTAGAAATATTCTGATAGGTTACAAAAAGTTAGTTAATTTTTAAAAGAACAAAAAATATATATATTGGCATTGTGTTTTAAACTTCAATTATTGGATTTTTTCATATATTTTTATTCCTGAAACATATATTTGTTTTATTTAATTTTCTTAAGCTTAAAATGTAAACTAATCAGTGTACGCAATGTTATGGATTACTTCACATAATAGCCTTACATTTATAAAGTGACACAGTGTTTGTCAAAAAGAGCCACAACAATAATAACGAGGGTCTTCAAAACACACAAAAAAGATGTAAAATTGGACTGAGCTCTAGTGTAATTGACTAATTATAATTAAACTGAAGCTCATGGCTATCTTTTCTCAAACTTTAAAAAATCAAATCAGTTTCTGCTCTCCATAAAGTCAAATTAGAATCCAGGTTCAGTAGTAATTTTAGAGAAACCTTTGTGTTCTGTGGGTAGACAATTAAACAACTTTTATTTATAATTTTTTTAAACTGCAATATCCACTTTTCTTTTTTGAAAAGCTTGTTGATGTATCTGTGCTTACTGGGCCTGGGGCAGAGATTCTTGCGGAACGATAATGACCATAGAGATGCAACTGATCAACTGGAGAAGCATTATAGGGCCATGTTCCAGCAAATTTACTCCAAGTTCCAAAAAGCCAAGAGCTTCATCTCATACTCTAAAGGCTTCAGTTAGCATGTTATATCTTAAAGCTCATACAAATAACAAAGTCTGATGAAGTATAGTTGGTTTAGCTAGGTGGAAGGTGCAAGCGTCTTCTCTCTAAAAGAATATGGCAGCACAAATCAAATTCACAAAGCTTCAACCGAATGCACTTCTGAAGACTTCTGAAACAATGTCCTTTGGACAGATTAGACCAAAGCTAATATGTTTCACCATGATGCAGAACACCATCTGTGGAGAAAGCCAAACACAGCATATCAGCACAAATGAATCATGCCAACTTTTAAGCATGTTGATGGATATATGATGATTTGTGCCTCTTTAGCAGCCACAAAGCCGTGGGCCCTTGCAGTCATTAAGTCATCCATTAAATTCTCTGTGTAATAAAAATTCTAGAGTCAAATGTGAGGCTGTCCGACAATTGATGCTTGGCCCAAATTGGACCATCAGAAGGACGATGATCCCAAATAGAGCAGCACATCTACAAAACAAAACAATCGAGGTGTTGCAATGGCCCGTGCAAGATGCTGTGGCTGCAAACCTCAAAGAAGGAAAGTTGGAAAGAAGATAAAAACTCCTCAGAAACACTGTGGCTAAAAAGATCACAGAGAAAAGCTCTATTTTATTTTCATTCTAATATGTATGTAAAGTATGTATGTATTTTGGAACGGTTCTGTTGCAACCGACTTATGATGCGCTGCTGGTCCACTTTGAACCTCATTTTTAATTTGCCAACCACATAAAAATAAATAGGTTTGAAAAACCAGATTGTTTGAAAAACAACGGAGAACAATTGAAGATTTCTCTGACCAAACTGCATGTCATCAAAAACAGTGTTTGAAATAGGCTTCAGTGAAGCATAGTGTACCTGACAAACAGCATTTCCTGCCAGCATTACATTGCATCTATGTGCAGAAAAATAATTAAGGAAGACGGACAAACAAGCCATTTATTTAATTGTCACATTCAAAATGTTACTTACTTGGAGACCCCATTTAACAAAGCAAAGGAAGAATATCCAAGAAAGAAAATTTAAGGTGAAATGTAGCAATGGCCTCAGATGTGCCGCTGTTCCAACACGCACAATTCAACGGATTTATTACTTCCTCAGCAGGTCATCAAGCTGAGCAGATGTCTTTTAATGATCCATCAGTTGAAAACAGGGTTGTTTAAGCAGAAAAACATCAAAATTTTGCAGAGAAGAGCACCTCCAGACCTGCAGAGAGAAACTCTGTTCTGAAGTATAGCTGTACCAACATTGGACGTGGACAGTCTTTTGGCAGGGCTGTTGTTAGAGCATGCTTATATGTATACAAGCATTGTGTATCATTAGAGCAGGCTGCAGATCTCAGACCAATCTAAAATTACAACAGCTGTTTTACATTCTAGAGTGTTTATGTGCAGAAAAAAACTTTAGAAGTCTGTAGGCCTTATTTTGTTTAGAGTATTTTGATTTTTACACTGACCTAATGATTATTTGAACATTTTTGCTGCATTTAAATGCATCACATGCAGGAAGGAAAAAAAGGGGATTGTCTTACTTATTCCAACAATTTAAATTTAGTTTTGATAATTTAATGTTAGAGTTATCCATTCATTCATCCATCATCTATACCCACAGTGTCGCGAGGAGGGTGGTGCCTCTCTCCAGTGGTCATTTGGGCAATTGGCGAGGTACACCGCAATCTATCACAGGGCAACACAGATACACACAGGACAAACACTCATACCTCAGGGAAAATGAGAGTAACCAACTATCCTAACATTGATGTTTTTGAACTGTGGGAGGAAGCCGGAGTACCCAGAGAGAACCAATGGATGCACGGGGAAAACATACAAACTCAATGCAGGAAGACCTCCAGGTTGGAATTTGAACCTACTCTTGCTGCAGGGCAACAGTGCTAACCAATTGTTCCAACCATGACATCATGTTAGAATTATTGCTTGAAAAGAAGTCCAACTACAGGCAAAAAAAATCCATTATCATGAAACAAATACTGCTTTCAGAAGCAAATCTTTTTTTCTAACAGCTCATAAATTACAGCAAATTTCCACACCCTCGGCTCACTTCCACGTGAAGTGGTAACTGATTCCAGTTTTCCAGATGACTGTGTTTTTTGGCCAACAGCTGTTTGTTCCTGCAGCACGACACACCTGAATGGTCTGCAGGGAGCTGAACAGTCCACTTTCAGGTAATAATTTACTTTTCGTGTCTCACTGACTGCACGATCATTGCAGTAGAGAACAGCAGCCTTCGCATGCTTTTCTCTACATAACGTCTAATGTTCGCCATCTATGCACCGACTGACATTAAAGGAATTACTACTCAACAAATGCTCCTCTGCTCCGAAGCCCATTCAACAAAAAGTAGATTGCATTCCTTGTTAGTGCGCAGGATGTTGAGCTGGAGCGAGGGCTCAGCCACCCTGCTGACCGCCAGCACTTCTCTAAATAAACCTACCCCCCTTCTCCTCCTCCTCCTCCTCTTCTGACTGGCACACACCCGGAGACTCCCAGTCACTCAGTAAAATGGGCATCCACACAAACAAACAGGAGCTCTAACACTTTCAGGCACACATATGAAAATCCACCAGCCTCCCTCTGAGGGACCATTAGGGGGAAAGTCAAGCCTGGCAATAAATGGTGCAAAAGTTTGCTGGAGGGGCAGGATGGGCAGTGGCAAAGATAGCTGTTCCAAGCTGAGTCACGAACGGGCGTGCAGCACCATGGGCACCTGTCAAAGCACAGAGGCTGAGCGGTCTGGACAACACCCGCTGGATTTCTGTCATACCCTCCATGCATATGTTTGACAAGATGCTTCAAGTCTAGGATCAGGAGCAGATATGTTGAGGAGCCAGTAATGATTAGCATGTGTTGATCGCTCCAATTAAGTTTCTTTTCAGGCGCAGAGTCTCAGGAGGAAGGTTAACGAAAACATTTAGCCTTTTTTGGCCTTATTTTTTCTGCATATCATATGTGTGATTTTCCTTTTTTCTCCTCTTGCTTGTGTTAGATTGGGCAGAAATATAATTTCAGCTCAGGTTTAAACGTGTTAATTAGGGTACATGTACGGTACAACGACAAACAGAAACATATTAATGCTAAATGTGTTATTTCTGCTTTGAAAATAAATCACAAACAGTTACAGTTTGTGATTTATTTTTTTGGTCACACTTTGTCTCATTACAACCACAAACAAGTGTAGGTTGGGATGTGATGGACCATCACAAAGTAGAGAAAAGTAGTGAACCTTACAATATGACAACTGTTAGTTGTGCATAGCAAATCTCTTAAATTACTGAGTGGAGTTAAAGAAAACTAACATCCATGACACACAATTCCTACCATAAAATATGGTGGTGGCAGTATAATGCTGTGGGGATATTTTTCTTCAGCAGGAACAGTGAAGAAGAGTTAGTGGAAGGATGAATTGAGCTAAGTACAGAAGAAAATTCGTTAGAGGCTTAGACTCGAGACTGGCTTGGAGGTTCACCTTCCTGGCCAAAGCTAAAGTGGAATGGTTCAGATCAAATCGTATTCAATTGTTAGAATGGCCCAAGCGTCTGTTGAGCCTGACCTCAATCTAAATGAAATTAAAGGGTATTTGACTAACCTCCACTGTTTGTAACAATATTTATAACAAATATATCTTTTTCCTTTCACATCACAATTATGCATTACATTTTGTTGGTCTCTCATATAAAATCCTAATAAAATACATTGACGTTTGTGGTTGTAACATAACTAAACAAGAACATTTAAGGATTATTACTTTTGCAAGTAAACAAAACAAAAAGAGGTTCATGTTCATGCCAGAAGTGTTATAGCTGTTTTTTGTGATAAGGAGGGAGAAGGAAAGCATTTCAGGCTGTCAAGTCATTTCATTAAAGTTTTTTTAGGGTAGTAAGAGTTAATTCCAGTGACCTGATCAGGGAAGCAACAATAACTTTATAAATAAAAATGAAAAATCCTTAAAAGAGATTTAAATAAGCGGCGCAGAGATTGGGATTGTATTTGTTTTTAGGGTTTTCAATATCACAGTGTGACACAACCTGACAACAATGAAGACTTACAGTGCTGTGTGTTATATATGTTTAAAATCAGGTCAAGCTCATCAGTCTAGACCAAACATATGGGTTCACATTTGGAATGGCTGTTGGAGCTCAGATCATGTGGGTCATAATAACATGGATCATAAAAAGTACGATACAATAAAATAGCAGGAACAGATAAAAGATAAAAAAATGATATCTTAGATGTTATGACTTTGTAGAGGTTACATTATTTTCTAACTAGAGCCAAGTCACTTGTCATACAGATTATTTCACATTTTTCTTCTGTAGAACCTAGTTTGCTTCTGATGCTGTGGCTCAGTTAGTAATCCTCCTGTTTCAAGCTTTTACAGACTGAAGATCTTCTTGATTTTAGTGCGACTAAAGGTCCATCCATACAGTATTAACCCTTGCAGTTTGCAGGTTATTCATGCAGTACTGTGTCATCACATTCCCACTGCCATGCTTCAGTTAAGACTATTCAGTTTTATTTTTACCTACATTTAAGTCGACTAAAAAAAGGGCCGTTTGCTAAGTGTATTCATATACTGTAGTTTTGTGAAGAAAATGTGTATTGCTGGTGTTTTTTTTCTGAGATGGATAATTAAATTTCTCTTTCATTTTAGATAGAGATTCTTTTCAGCTCTGATTGGTGGCATATTGACTTCCTTTTTGTCCTCCCAAACAAATGCTCGTGAGCATCTCTCAGAAATTTCCATCTGCAATTTCCAAATGCGCTTACATTCATAAAATAAAGTCCCAGATTTGCTTAACCAAAGCAAAAATCTTTAGTCTTTCAATGTAGTCTGGCAATTGACTAAAACGCTTTTAAATTTGTAAAATCTAAAAATCTAAAAAAACGATGTCTCTTTTACAGCATCAGTAAAAAAGTCTTCAAGCATCAGCTAAGTTTTCGAATACCTTTGGATTGATTGGTTTCAAAAGATCCGATGATGGGAGTCATGCAGACCTGCTGCTCCTGTCCAGGTCTGCAGCAAACAGAGGATCTGGATCTAATTTTGGAACTCCAGCCTGGTGCCACAAAGTCCTGATTCATGGAAGTGCAGCTATTTAGAACAGGGAGCCTGTTTATAGCTCCATTACAATGGATGTTAAGATTTATTCGAGCGGAGTGGGGACCTGTTTATCTGTCACAAACATCCTGTTGTGGGTCAAGATGAGGGCAAGTTTATTAGCAAAATTATGTTTAGTTTTTAATTCGATTCATGTTATCTGCTACAGGACAAGAGATAAGTTTTATTATCCGACTTTTGTTTTAAGTGACTTTCCAAATCAAATATAAGGAGTGAGTTTGTACGCTTTAAATCTTTGATTTGTTGCTCAAGATCAGATCTGCGGCTGAAACGTGTTTCAGATCTTCAGCTCCATTCCTGTAACTATACTTCAGATGAATAAAAAAGTTGACTTCTGCACTTTAAGACCTGAACTCTGGAATAATCTCCCTCTGGATCTGATGCAAGCAGCTACTTCCACTCAGGCTTTTAAGAGCCCACTCAAGTCTCAGTGATCTGCCCTTGTCTTCACCTGAAGCCACTCATTACGGTCGCAATGCCACTTTCGACTCCATCTCCGACCCAGATACAGTCTGCCGCGAAACATGCTTGCTGACGTCTGTTCTGTTAAAAGAATTTAACTGGTTTTGGACATATGACAAAAATAAATCTTGAAATAAAAGCTGCTTTGTACTTAAAAACCTCCACTTACAATATATATATATATATTTGGCTTTTCTATGACTTATGTTTTGTGACTTCTGCGCAGTGCTTGGCAAGTGCAAACACTATTAGCCAAAAATGCTGTTAGCAAAATATGTAGACAAATATTATGTATTTACCATACCATATACCATACAAATCATGTTTATTTATATAGCACTTTAAAAAAACAAGACATGGTTGACCAAAGTGCTGCACAACAAGTAAAAACAAGAAAGAGTTAAAAACAATTAAAATCAGATTAAACAGCACAATCAATGTCAGACTTACATTGTGCTAAAAGCCAAAGAGTAAAATTGTGTTTTTAGGTGAGATTTACCAACATAAACTAAGGCAGCTTGTCAAAATGTTTGAGCACCTCTCATTTTCCTCTGTGACTTAGGAACCACCAGCAGCTTCTGGTCAGATGACCTAAGGGTTCATATTCAAAATAAAGGCCACTAGCACAAAAATGTAAAAAAAGTAACACATTACTGCTCTCTGATAAGAACTCCAGCTTTTCTTTAGTATTTAAAATGAGACTTGAATTCTGTCTTTTTTTCACTCGATTTCTTTCCTCTCCTTTGCACTCCCTTCTGATAACTCGAGTGTTGTCATTTAACCAAGGCTCTGCTAGCTTAAACAAGTTCAAAGCTTGGATTGTGGGCAGGCAAGGGAAGCTGCTTCCAGTTTAAGTGTGATCTATAGAAACAGCTGCAACACCACCACCAGGACCTGAAGATCTTAAAGAATTAAAATATGCTCAATCGCCCAGCAGCAGTTCAGAAAACACACTCTACTCACTGGGGGAAATCCAGGTCTCAGTTAAAAAGAAATCCAGACCACGAGAGGAACACAAGTCCTTAAGAAATAAAACCTTATATGACACCGACCTGACATTTCCTAAAACCATCCTTATGGACACTGGTTCACAGGCATCAGTATCGGGCACATTGAGCAAATTCTGCCGGTTCGCTCCTTGCCAGCGCAGGAATCAAAGAGGAAAACGCAAAGGTTGAGACACCTAACTCAGGACAGGAACCAGCATGCCATGGGGCAAGTAGCTGAGGAAAAAGACCTGCAAAAAGCCTGACATTCTCCGGGAGAGCAGGACAGCCAGTCCTTCAGCTGGTAAAACACCAGCAGCGCATACGCTGGCGTCTGCGTCACTTCCTCCAGAGAGGTGGGGCTGGAATACGGAGTAGGTGAGCTGGTACCTCAGCCAGAAGCAGAAACACAAATCTTTGTCCATTATTACCAAACCACACCGCAGATAGGCGAAGCTCCATGAGTGTCTGGCAACCAAAGGACAGTATGGAACTGAAACATCGGATGATACATATAAGAATCAACTTAAATGTACAAAAAGTAGAAAGCAGGAGATGGCAAGCCGCATACACAGGCCATCTTCCCCACTCTCTTGCTTATTATGTTAAATGTACTGTTGAAGTCACTTTAGCACCCCAGGGTATGATGTAACATGGGAAAAATTACCTTTAACTGTTTCTGAACACTTCCTTTGATCTTAACTAGGAATGAGGACAAGGTATGATGGGATTTTGAGGGAAGAAAAAATACTGTTCTGCAAAGGGAATTAAACTGCACTGTACATGGTGCTGCAACATGGATTTATACAGGATGTGTAGACATTCATAAAGCCTTATCAGGGTTAATGAAGGAAATGCCATTACTTGCATATTACTGTGTCCCTTTGTAAGTATTATTTCTTTAAATGTATGCTGATGAGAACCAGTTGGTAAAGCAAAAATAAACTTAAAGATTGATAAAACTTTATCTCTGTTCTGTTTTTTGGGAACCTTGAGAGTAAAAGAGGCTCCTTCGAATTTGCATTTGAATAATTTAATACCCTCTCATTTAAAGTCTTATAGTTATAAGAAAAACATTTTCAAGCAAAAAAAAAAAAAGTTGCACATGTGGCTTCTTATTTTTTGTTGTGTTCATAAAAACAACAAACTATATCAGATATGTATTGTATTTCCAGTCTGCTACTTCTCCCTCTTTTGCAAGCATGATATTAAAATCCTCACCGCTATCTAAAGTTCTCATACACACACAGAAACATTTGATTTAGGGCAAAACTAATTTCCAGCAGTTCAAGCCCTATTTGATGATCTCATTATTAGAAATATTAAAACAGTTTTATTCGCAATTGTTGGGCCTTACCAGAAGAAAAGGAATGTAACTACACCTCCCAGCATTAATTGCAACTCTGACACATGGTTCATCAACAGAAGAGTTGATGAAACACACCTTTTGCTGAAGGAGGATAAGTTGACCATTCTTATAGCTGCATCACAGATGCACGTGGAGCTCAAAACCTCTGGTCCTGACAGAGAGAAGATGTCACTCAAATTAAATCTTTCTTTTGTAACTTTTCGTAGCTTGGGCAGAATAAAGTAGGTTAGTAAGTAAGATGATCCAGGGTTGTCACAGTTTTAATTTGATGTGCCTTGAACTCTGTGCTCAGACCTCGAGCTGAACGCTTCTGTACAAGTTTCTATTGAATGTTGGTGTTCTCACTGTGTTTTTGAAAGTTAATTTGTGTTTTAAACCGGCCAATTTAAAGTCAGCCGCAAGGTACTATTAAAGTAATTTACAGTAATCCCGTAGCTGAGTCTTGGGCTGCTGCGTCTGATCATTCCTTTGTCTCATACCTGTTACTCGCCACTGGTTTCCCGCATGAGTTTTATTCTGTTTTTTGAAACAGTGGGAGCTAGCCTGCTTGTGCGTTAACTAGTTGCTAGGTTGGCCGGGTTCCCTCTTTGTCGGCTGGCGGCTGCTGGTCCAAACACTCTCATCCACGTGGATATATGCCCATGGTAGCTTTCCACATTGTTGCTTTGGATCCTAATTTGATCCAAAGCTTTGATTATTTCCACCTTTGCCCATAATTTGTTAGTTTGATTTACATTTTTGCTCAGTGTGCATTCCTTATAAAATGATCGATTTTTGCATTTTTATTCTGGACAATAATTTTATTGAAGAGATTTGTTTGACTGTAAGAGGGAACTATTTTGTTTAATAAATTTTCACATAAAGAGAAACGTGTTTATGCAGATTTTATATTGGAGGGATTTGCTGTCAGCAAGGCTAGTGCTTGTATCATTATTTTGTCTGATACTACTGTTACATTTATTGTGATTTTGGCCAAGAGTTATTATTATTTAAATAAAGTCATTATAAGTTATTATAATTATAACTGTTACTAGTTACCCAATAATCACAATCCCATACTTGTACTTCTAATATCTAATTATTGTGGATTATTTTAAGAATTATAAAGTATTCATTATGATTTTAAATTATATTTTTTATTAAATGATTATAATGAAAAAATTGTAATTGCACCACACCAATCATTATCTCAAAAAATCTAAATGAAAAATCCCTGGGAGACAAAAAGTATGTATACCTCTTTTATATATAATTTTATTTTAACTTTTTTTAGAAAACTACAAATTAGGTAAATCTGTATATTTTTTAAAGCATTCTTTTCCCAGTTAATAATTTTGCAATGCAATTACAGGTGCAAATCCTTTGGAGTATATTTTTACCAAGATCTAGATAGTAAATCTCCAATCTTGCCTCAACTCTTTTGCAGCCACTAACAGGATTTATTAAAGTACTGCTCTATATTTATCGCCATCCATCTTCCTATCAACTTTGACGAGCCCCTGTCATTGTTGAGGAAAAGCATCCCTAAAGCATGATGTTGTCACCACCATGTATCCTAACCAACCTCAGGCCTTCAACTGGGTTTGTGCTGAGATTAAATTACACACAGGGGAACTCCATTAAATAATTAGCGAACTTCAGAGGGCAGACGCTGGATTTTATTTAGGAGTATCACAGTAAAGGGGGCTAATACAAATGCACACCAGATTTTGTGTTGAATATACATCATTTTAAGTTCACATCAAAATTATGCTCTACTTTGAGCAGGTCTACTAAAAAAAATCCAGATAAAATTCCTTGACAGTTTGCCATGGTGGCAACGTTAAAGAGGTAGGAATACTTTTACAGGGCACCATAAGTTATTTCGCCTAATTAATGATCAATGAGATAATTCTGTATGTTTTCCATCTATTATGTTCGCAGTTGCATCCATACCAAAACATTTTCAAGATAAATTACTCGAGACTCTGGTTCAACCCTAAATGTTAAATTTCTGACCTAAAAAGGCACCAGGAAGGTTTTACAAGAAAGGCAATCCGGTATCTTTGCATGCAACATTTTGGCCCCCTTTTCTGTGTTTCACAGCTTCTCTGTTTTTCTTTGTGGATCACAGACACACTGAAGTATGTTTTGGTACAACAAATCTGTCTCTGCTTCAGTTTAAGCTAGATCAGGACATGAATTCTCCCTCAGCTCCACATAAACAGCCGTGAACTCTGCAGAGCCATTGCAGCTTCACTGGACCATACAAGCCCATAGATTGTATTCCTATGAACAAATATGGCTTCAACTGTGTGACAAATTCCAGAGTTTCCCCTCATCAAAGAAACTGTTTTGTGTTTACATCAACATTATTTTGCCAAAAGTATTTCTCCTATTCCTTATCTATAAGGTCCAATTTGTTGATGGACCCCCAATTGCCATCATCTCTAACCATTCTGCAAACATCCGTAAACATAGAGAAAGCCAGAGTTGCAGCCTCCACTCTAATTTATCCCAAAGGTGTTCAAAAAGGTTGAGATCAGGACTATGTGCAGGTCAGTCATGTTTCTCCACACCAAACTTTATTTACCTGCAGCCATGGAGGTAATTGTAACACTGACATTTATTGATTTGGTGGAGTGACCCAATACTTTGGAAATATAGTGTAAATATTATTGCAAGGATTGTGCAAAAATCACATTGGTGAATAAGAGAACCTTCTCAGCTGCAACTAAAATTAAATGAGATACACCCTGTATGCTTCTCCGCATTCCTTAGTGACTATTTTGGTTCCTGCAAATCTCTCTTATAAAGCTTCCAAAACCTATCCAGTGTCTCGGTGAAGATAACTAAAAATGTTTCTGCTTTAAAAATCTGAACATTGAGATTCTGGCAGAAAAGTTTGTTGGTGCTCTCCTTCAGAAAAGACAGTAATTAATGATGTTGTGGTACATAGTTTAAATTGTAGGGCTTATAAAGGGTGCCAAGCTATCAGAGGAAGGTTATTTCCACTTCATACTCATCTGTCTTCATAACCTCACAGTGAAATCAGCGCATACGTCAGCGACGTTAAGGGGAGCCCATACTTAAGATGATTTTATTTAAAATAAGTTTCCAATAGTCCAAAACCGATCCTTGCTCTTGAAAAATATGCACAAATTTGTTGGTCAGGCAGTAAATTGCTGAACTTTCAGTTTTGTCTCATTTCCAAAAACAAGAAAAAAATACCTAATTACAAATAAGTCATACTTTTCAGAAAGGACCAGGGTGTAAATATGTACAGGCAGAACAACTATCATAGATTGACAAGTCATGTAATCAAAATAAATAAACATTAGTTAAATATTTGATTTCAGTCACTACTTAAAAATTACCCAGATCTGTTTATTTGTTGCTTTAAGTCCATTTAAAATATCTGAGATAGAGGCGTAAAAAAAGCCGTTTCTTTCCAAAATCCTGCCACTAAAGAACGCTTCCAGTAAACATTACAATCTTCTAACAACTATGTTTATTTATGGAGTGTAACTGTATGACTTCTGGCTGTTTTCATTCAAAACAACTTCCTGGCTGTTGAATACTGTCAGTATCTATAGTGATGGAAATTATGACTCTGTTCTGGAGTCCGCTTTGTTTGGTTTAGCCAACCAACAACAGCAACAGAATCTTTTGGCACCTAAATGACTCTCCAAACATAAATATATTACGTAACCTTTCAAAAAGATTTTTTATATTTTATTTTTTTTTTTTTTTTGACCCCAGAGCTAAATTTAGTAGAAAATACAAAACGTCTAAGATCTAAGATCGTTTAGATCTTATTAACAGTAAAAACAGAAAAGACGATTTTGCTGTCTAAATGTGGACAAAATGTGTTTTTTGCTGATTATAGGTAATGACTCATGACTCAGTGCTGAAGCTGTGGTGTTCGGCAGGGTACAATTTTAGGTCTTTTAGATCTTTAAAACATTATATGTTTCCATTGTGCAGTGTCATCTGGGAAAGCAGCATTAATTATTATTGTATGCTGACATTTCAAGATTCTTTAGATGTGATGGCCTCCATCTTCCATTCACCCCACAGATTTTCAATGACGTTATTGCAGGTCAGTAAATAACATCCACGTTGGTCTTCTGGTGGTATTTCTTTACCAGAGACGATGCATGTTTTGGTACACTGTCATGTTGGAAGACAAATTGACGACTCCAGCTTGGAGTCAAATTGCCTCAGATTTTCCTTAAAAATCGTCACATATCTGTCATGATCTTGGTGTGTGAGTGTGGTTTTGTGTAAGTGTGTGAGATCTCCTTGAAACAGATTATCTTGACAGGTGGGGGTCTGCTGCACACCTGCCAGCAATCTTCGATTTTGCTGCAGGGGGGTGGAGCTGTTGGACAACCAGACTTTGCCTGATGCTCAAACCATTCCTCTTAGTCAAGCCTGGTAGTCATGCCAAGGTCCAAGAAATGGACGTCTCATGTTAGTTTGCTTACTTCATCTAGAGCTCACGTCCTGTGCAGGGCTGCAACTAACGACTATTTTGCTAATTGATTAATCTAATAGACATTTTTTTCATTTAATTGATTAATAATCATATAAAGCAAAATTGAAAAGATGGTTTTTCATCTTAAATGCCAAATGTATATTTGTTTGTACAATTTTGGCCTAGTTACATCTCTGAGTGGGTTGTTCTGTCAGCAAATGGCATGAGAGTCTCTATACTCCAGTTAACGATTATTCGATTACTGAATTAGTTTACAATTATTACAATAATCGATTAATCATGATAATTCCGATTAATTGTTTCAGCCCTGGTCCTGTGTCTTCTGCGCCTTTCAGGTTAAACATCTGATCGGTTCCCACACCAAACTCGTGTCTCCAGCTCTCCTCCAACGGTCATCCACTGCACAGCTCTGCTTTCTCCCGCCGTCACCTGCCTGCCTGCTCTCCAGCACTCTGTTCCACCTCTGTCAGGATCTCCCACCTTCACCTATTCTGCTTATCGGCAACACCCTCTGGAACTATAAATCCTTGCTGCCAAGCCACACTTCACAAGCCACCAGGCTCTCCTTCCCCTCAACGCTCTCCACTCACTCCAAAACAGTAAGCGCTTCCATTTCCGCTCAGTTTATCTGACTCAGTTTTGGTCAGTTTCACCGCAGCTTGTTACTCTCTTCCTCCAGACGCTGCTGAACCACGATTACAGAAGCTTCCCTTGTTGTACAGTGTTCCCTCTTCACTTTGATTCTCAATTATGAAATTCAGTTCTCATTGAATTTTATAATTTTTCTGAGTTTGATTTTGCCCTGAGATCATGACAATATCCTCCTTTGGTCAGGTTTCTTTCCATCTTGACAAAATTCCCAGTTCTATGCACATTAAGGCCACCCAGTTTTACTGTGGGTACAGTAGGGTCTTTAGAGATAAAGTATATCTCACTAGTTTTCTATATGGGATCGTTAAAATCTTCTGTGTCCTACCTCTGCCAGGCTTGTTCTGTGCTGTGTGATTCTCAGTTTTCAACTTGACCATACAAGATTTGAAAGTGATACTGCTGTGGTACTGCTAAATAAAAAGGGCAGTTTTTAAAAGGCATATTAATTGTGACTCAAGTAGTGAGTGTGAATGTCCAAACCAAACCTAGGATGTTTGGAAAAGCTGTGTAAAATATAGACTTTGTTTAAAAGCACTTGGAAAACACATTTAAAACAAGATTTTCATATGGGGACCAATACTGTAAGCTTGTCCTCAATTGTAATTTCATCTAAATGGACAACAATGTTCCAGTTCATTGATCTCGCATCATTCAGTCAAGCTATAGTTGATGCTCAAGGGCACATGACATCAGCACATGAGCTTAAGGAAAGGAACAGGAGACCTTGAGCAAAAACAATGCATGCCCACATTACTGACTGGAGTCACAAGTTGTCAAGATGTTGCTTGAATTAAACACTACAGTTGCCACAGGGATACTTCATTTCTTTAAGTTATTTATGCCACGAAGTGTTTGAGCATTTGAACCACAGAGGCCTTCATCATGTGCAATGGAAAGCTTTGAAGCAAAGAAACATCAACTACTGACCTTCACCGCTAAAGTTAACTATTGGGCATTTTTTAGGCTTTTAGGCCATGCATGAGTGGAGATTATTTTAATCCTGAAAGTGCAACAAACGTCACAGAGTCAAATTACTGATGTGCTGCAACTGACATAGAGCATGGCTAACTTTCTCTCTAAAGAGCCTCCTCAAGTTTCAGGAGTTCACACTTTAAAAATGCAAAGAAATGTTTGCTTTCATCTCATTTACATAATTTCATATTTTTTTGTGTGCCACAGATACAGTAGTGGTAAATGCGTTCTATAAAACCCCCGCAAACAACCTGTGTTGGTGATGTTAGCCCTGCAAACAGATGTCTTGAAACCATAAATCCACTTTATAAATGCAGATTTTGAATCAAAGTTTCAGTTTGTGAATGCTCTGTAGAAAAACGTAGAGCCAGAGACAACATTTCTTACTTCAAGAGAATTCTCTTACCTTTCTTAAAGTCTTCAACAGAAGCCTTAACACTCTTAATTTCCCCCTTTCCATTGCTTGGACCTTCAGCCATTACCTGGGATTTTGAAAGCCCTCCGGGCTTTTTGACACAATTCTACTCGAGTAATTTAAATTTACCGGGTCCACACTTTCCTGTATAAAAGGTCCTGGTCTATGGGTGGGAGTTTCAGATTACCCTGAGATTGTTGAGGGGACGGGTTATGTGCTGAGCACTGATGATTGGTGTACTCTTTCTTGCAGTGTTGTGACTCCCACTCAACCACCATTTTAAAACCTGCGTGGTGTTGTTGTTTTCCTCTTTATACAAGATTCATATTGCAGCATACTTTTTGTGATTAAGACCGAAGGAAGATACGATAGGTAAAATAGGTGGACAGATGATGAGGTCCAGAGACTATATGGATGGTCTTTGCTTGTTTGGCCTTAAGGTTCTTACTACCGCCACCCGCTGGACTGGAGGTGTAGTGCAGTTCTCTTCCCAACTTCCCCCATATATCATTAGGCTGATTTAAATAAATTTCCGCAGCCTTTCAGAGCAGTGTTAATAGAAAACACACAAATTACCCTGGATTCCCTTTACTCAGGTAAAAAAAAATCCCAGGTATTTAAATCCGGGGAAATTTGGTGGAAAAGGGGCTATTGAGTGTGCTGTCCACATTTTTATTTTGTTGAAGTATTTAGGGATTTAGCTATTGGAAGGGTTTAAACTGTTGCAAGTCTATATTCTAACACCAGTTTTATTCCTGTTTATAACATTTCATGGGCAAACTCCTCCTGTGATGTGCTGTGTCAAAGACTTCAACCTTTTACAAAGGCTGAACACTGTGCTTTGTGAATATGTTCATCCAGATACAAAAAAGGTTGAATTGAAAAATGTTCCTTACCATTTACATTTCCAAGTAAGGAGCTTTTAATGCTGCAATGTATTCTTATGTAAGGAATGTGTGTGTTTTCTTGCCTTTGTTTCAGCAAATGTTTTAGAGTCATAGTTAAGAGAAAAAAAATTATGAAATACATAAAGTGGAAAAATGTTTTCAGCTGCTGAAAACATATGAGGCAGCTGTGCTAACTGATGTTTGAACTAAACACTGCATTAAGACATTCTTGGAATACATTTTAATTTTCATAGAACAAAATAGAATGAAGGGATTGTTGAGTTGCAGATTTTTTCTGCAACCCGAAAGCCTTTTAGTTGTCAGGTTGCAGAAAAATGTTTATTTTCTTTTCCAGCAGCTGAGGCTGTATTTTTCTCCACACAGACCAAACTTCTACTTTTATGGAGTTGTTCACCGGTCCTGATGATCAGTAAATTAAATGTGTTTGACCAGCTACACTTAGCTGCTGCTTGACCCACATTTTAGTTTTGGGGATCAGATTTTCTTAAATGAGCAGGAACATAATGCAACACGTTATGGTTTTCCTTTAACAAAATCTAGCTGCAGGAAAGACCCATATAACAGTTTTTCTTTGTTGATATGTAAAACTTTTTTTTTTGTATGCTATATACTCTATTATTTAGGTTTCCACACTATTTTATGGAAATAGTTTGTCAGTGGTTTGCAAAGTCTTCCACTTTATGCATCTGGAGAGATTCATAGTTACAATCAAGTCATTGTTTATCCACCTGAGACTCAACTTCTTTGTTTTACTTCACCCTTTGCACCCTCACAGCTTTGTTTTACACCACAGCTGGCCGATTTTCAAAGAAAATAAGGATAAAAAAAGTCACCTCTGTTTAACATCTCACAGAGAAGAGATGAGTGTGAATCACCTATGAACTATAGGATCAACATGTCCTTTAGAAAGTGGTAGAGAGCAAATCTCATCTAAAAGACATCTATTTTGCCTGTATATTCCCATTGAGCAACTGGGGTGATTTCAACACCTAGGCTGAACTTATTTTTCATTACCTAATGGAAAAAAGAAAGAAATAAAGATATAAGGAAGAGCACTGTTGACCTCCACAAGTCTGATGTTATCCTTGGGAACAATTTCCAGACACCTAAACGGTTCCCCTTTTATCTGTTCAAACAATTATATGCAAGTAATTCATTTGCATTTATGAACAGTTGGAGTTTGTTTTAGTGTGTGGACTGGTCTCTTTTATACAGATAAGTTCAAACAGGTACAGTTAATACAGGTAATGAGTGGAGAGCAGGAGGGCTTCTTAAAGAAGACCTAACAGACATGTGAGAGCTGGGATTCTTACTGGTTGTTGGGTGATCAAATACTTATACCATGCAATAAAATGCAAAGTAATTACTTAAAAATCACGCAATTCTGGATTTTTGTTTTATATTCCGTCACTCAGTTGAAGAGTACCCATGAAAAAAAATTTAAGAATTCTACATGCCTTGCAAGTGGGAAAACCTACAAAATCAGCAGTGTATCAAATACTTGTTCTCCCCACTGTAGTAAGAGGATTTAAGATTAATTCATCCTAATTAATCACATTTTTATCGAATATAAATATATAAAGTTCTATTTGGATAGTTTTTAAATTACGATACACTGTGATTGAATGAATCAATATGTAGACATATAATTTGGATTATTATGTTTAATAATTTCTGCCTCGATTTAGTGGAAACTAGAATATTGTGGTTTTGCTTTCAATCAGTGGCTCATCCACCCAGATCCAGACCTACAGTGCCTTGCGAAAGTATTTGCCCCCCTTAAACTTTTCAACCTCTTGCCACATGTCAGGCTTCAAACATAAAGATATAAAATTCTAATCTTTTGTGAAGAATCAACAACAAGTGGGACACAATCGTGAAGTGGAATGAAATTTATTGGATGTGTCAAACTTTTTTAACAAATAAAATACTGAAAAGTGGGGTGTGCAATATTATTCGGCCCCTTTACTTTCAGTGCAGCAAAGTCACTCCAGAAGATCAGTGAGGATCTCTGAATGATCCAATGTTGTTCCAAATGACTGATGATGATAAATAGAATCCACCTGTGTGTAATCAATTCTCCGTATAAATGCACCTGCTCTGTAATAGTCTCAGGGTTCTGTTCAAAGCGCAGAGAGCATCATGAAGACCAAGGAACACACCAGGTCTGAGATACTGTTGTGGAGAAGTTTAAAGCCGGATTTGGATACAAAAAGATTTCCCAAGCTTTAAACATCCCAAGGAGCACTGTGCAAGCAATCATCAGACCACTGCAAATCTATCAAGACCCGGCCGTCCATCTAAACTTTCATCTCAAACAAGGAGAAGACGGATCAGAGATGCAGCCAAGAGGCCCATGATCACTCTGGATGAACTGCAGAGATCTACAGCTGAGGTGGGAGAGTCTGTCCATAGGACAACAATCAGTCGTACACTGCACAAATCTGGCCTTTATGGAAGAGAGGCAAGAAGAAAGCCATTTCTCAAAGATATCCATAAAAAATCTCTTTTAAAGTTTGCCACAAGCCACCTGGGAGACACACCAAACATGTGGAAGAAGGTGCTCTGGTCAGATGAAACCAAAATCGAACTGTTTGGCCACAATGCAAAACGATATGTTTGGCGTAAAAGCAACACAGCTCATCACCCTGAACACACCATCCCCACTGTCAAACATGGTGGTGGCAGCATCATGGTTTGGGCCTGCTTTTCGTCAGCAGGGACAGGGAAGATGGTCAAAATTGATGGGAAGATGGATGGGGCCAAATACAGGACCATTCTGGAAGAAAACCTGTTGGAGTCTGCAAGAGACCTGAGACTGGGACGGAAATTTATCTTCCCACAAGACAATGATCCAAAACATAAAGCCAAATCTACAATGGAATGGTTCACAAATAAACGTACCCAGGTGTTGGAATGGCCAAGTCAAAGTCCAGACCTGAATCCAATCGAGAATCTGTGGAAAGAGCTGAAGACTGCTGTTCACGAACGCTCTCCATCCAACCTCACTGAGCTCGAGCTGTTTTGCAAGGAAGAATGGGCAAGAATTTCAGTCTCTCGATGTGCAAAACTGATAGAGACATACCCCAAGCGACTTGCAGCTGTAATTGCAGCAAAGGGTGGCGCTACAAAGTATTAACGCAATGGGGCCGAATAATATTGCACGCCCCACTTTTCAGTTTTTTATTTGTTAAAAAAGTTTGACACATCCAATAAATTTCATTCCACTTCACGATTGTGTCCCGCTTGTTGTTGATTCTTCACAAAAAATTAGAATTTTATATCTTTATGTTTGAAGCCTGAAATGTGGCAAGAGGTTGACCAGTTCAAGGGGGCCGAATACTTTCGCAAGGCACTGTAGTTGTATTCTAGATGTCTTATGGCCAGAGGTGGGTAGTAACTAGTTCCATTTACTCAATTACATTTACTTGAGTAACCTTTTGCAATACTTCTAGAAGTAGTTTTACTGCACCATGTTTTTAATTCTACTTGAGTGATAATATTTTGAGGTTACACTACTCTTACAATTTCAGGCTGCTTTACCCTGCTCTGGTTACTTTACTGAATGAAGAACAAGCACGTTTTAACAAAAGATGCACCAGACATATACCAAACTACACAGTATATGTTAAAGCGAGACTTATTGTTTGTGCACAAGCTTCAGTGTTCTAATTGGATTTTTTATCTGCTGAGCCATCTAAGCTATATAGAGCTCTGTTGAATATACAGTAAACAGTAGATACTGTAGATACTGTCACTGCAAGTATTTTGCACTGTTCTACACATTACCTACTGTAAGTATTGGTTTCAAAAGCTTTATGTTTTGAAAAATTGTGTCTTTTCTGCCTGAAGTAGTTATTATATAATGATATTCATTTTTTCTATTTTCATAGCATTGTTTAAAATGCCAGCTTTCATACATAAGTTTATATCTTTGTCTGTCTGATTATATCATTTACGCAAATTAAACAAGCTGTTAAGATCAAAGTTAGTACTTTAGCATCCTTTTCACCAAGTAAATTTTACTTGTACTTGAGTAGTTTTTTTGGATGACTACTTTTGACTTTTACTGAAATAAAAATATTTGAAGTCATGCTATAATTACTTGGGTGCAATGGCAACAAAACCAGCTGCTTTACACTTCATACTTTTCTAAATCATGTTGAGATGATGTTTTCATATCAGAAAATGAACATCATACGAACAGTCAAATATGGTGGTGGTAGCGTGATAGTCTGGTGCTGCTTTGCAGTTTCAAGACCTGGATTTCTCTCCCCAATTGATGGAACCATAAATTCTGCTCTCTAGCAGAAAATACTAAAGGAAAAAAAGTTTGGCTGTCATTTGTGATTCTGATTTGATGCAAACCAACAAGTTTACCTCTTAATTATGGTTTTAGAATGGCCTAGTGAAAGTCCTGATACAAATCTGATGATGATGTTGTGGCATGACCTTAAACAGGCTGATGATGCTCTTAAAATCCCTGATGAGGTTAGGCCTAATTTAAAGAAATTTAACAAAAAACAGTGGGCCAAACATCCTCCAATTCAGTTTCAATTCAGTTTATTTATACAGTGCCAATTCACAACACATGTCGTCTCAAGGCACGTCACTCCACTGTGACCTCCTCAGTTATCTTAGTTAAGTGCTAAGTGCTAAGTGGTGGCAAAACGACCATTTTTAAAGTGTAGGGGGCAATTACTTTTCCACATTTGGCCAGGTGGGTCTGGATAGCTTTTTTCCCTAGGAAATCGTCATCTGAAAACTGCATTTTGCATTTACTCAGATTATTTTTTTATAAAATTAGTTTGATGATTTGAATCATCACAAAAAAGCAAAAACAGAACAAATCTGTAAGGGGGCACAAACATTTTCATAGCTCTGTACATATAGGAAAAGCAGTGAAAACAGCGCCTGCAGTGGTTTTTGTTTTACAGAAGAAGGTACATCCCATTCAGGAGCACAATTTGTCATGATGACACAGAGACACAAGGCAAGACAAAACAGCTGGTCACAGATGGTACATGTATCTCTGAATTATTAATTTTGAAATGAATTTTTCCCTTAGAGAGGATTAAATTAAATTTGCAGAGTTAATACAGCACGGTAGCTTCGGTTAGAAAGAATTTAGTCGAAACATTTTTACAAGAAAGTTAAAAAAGTTCAGCCCCAGAGGTTCCAAAAATAAATGTAAATTGGACTATTCAGCACTAGGATTTTAAATTGGTTAGTGTAGATCTTACTGAAAACAATAAAAAAGGAATAAACTATTCAACTTTAAACTAATGTAATTTCTTCAGAGGTTATTAGATTTTTAATTCTTAACTTGATTTTCGTTCTTTGACACAATAACAAACACAAACAACAGACTTATCTGGCTTAAGTGTTTCAGACGTCAGTAATTTAGCTTTCATTTTAAGATAGTCTTTTCCTCTTTTCACCATTTAGGCCTGACAGAAACATTTTATTCTAGCTCATTTTTTGAGCCTTCCAGTCCTGCTCTCTAATATTTTGTGCATCCATGGCATTTTTCCTTCATCTGTTTAAAATTGTCCATGTCTTCTTGCTAATGTGTGTGCTCATGGTAATTTCTGCAAACACAAACAGGATTTGCCCAGAGGGGTAAAAGTGGAGAGAAGGAATTGGGTGCGAGAGAGGCCGGTTTACAGTGCTGTTAAATTTGGCCCCTTACAGTTTTTCTTCTGTTTTTGCTTTTTTGTCATACTTAGGTTTTTTAGATCAACAAACACATTGCAATATCAGAGCAGGATAACCCAAGTAAAACAAAAAGCAGTTTTCAAATAATGATTTAATTTATTAAATGAAAAAAAGTCATCCAAACTAAACAGGTCCTACGGGAAAAATGTATCACCCCTTTGTTAAATCATGACTTAATGAATTCCCCACTGTTTTTGAAAAGCTGAGTGAAATTTTATTAGTCACAACCATGCCTATTACTGTCAGAATTAACCTAACAGAACTTGTCTGGCAACATGAAGCAGGTGGGAAGACAACACATCAAACCCATATTAATCTGTTCTTGGACTTCCTTACTAAGCTTCTTTACTTAGAAGATAAAAAATATATATGAGAAAAAAACACCTTGACATCTATCAGTCTTTAAATGTCTTTGGGAATCCAGTGGAACACAGTGAGAGACAATATTCACAGATGGAAAAAATGGCACACTGGTTAACCTCCCATGAAGAGAAAGAACATCATGCAGACAGCATGATGATAGTGTGATGGTCTGGGGCTGCTTTGCTGCTTCATCACTTGAATAATTCGACCGTAATTAAAAGAACCATGAATTTTCTACCAGAAAATCCTGAAAGAGAATATTTAGGCATCATATTATGACCTTAAGCTTGAGCGCACTTAATTTATGCAGAAGGACAATGATCCAAAGAACACCCTCAAATCCACCTCTGATTGATAGGCTTAGAGTGGTCTAGTCAAAGTATGGACTTTAAATTCATTTAAGTTCATGCTTGAAATTCCCCTCCAATATTACTGAATTAAAACAATTCTGCAAAGAAGAATATAGTGATATAAAATAATCATCACCAGTTACCACAAACCTTTGATGGCAATGTTTACCACCACATGTAGCACAATCAATTCTGAGGTTTATGGGGCATTGACTTTTTCACATAGCCACAGGTTGGTTTGGATAGCTTATTTCCCTTAATCAATAAAATCATTTAAAATCTGTATTTTTCATTTACTCTGGGTACTTTTGTCTGATATTAAAATTATTTTGATCATCTAACAAGTTTAAGTGTAACAAAAAACAGGAGAAATCTGTAAGGTGGTATAGACCTGTACTGTACAGCACTGTAAATTTTCAATATATTCCTCAATGTCAGATTTTTACAGGGACAGTATGACAGCCAGGACTTACTCGTGGTGTTATATCTGACGCCGTAAAACATCTCGGGGCAAGGCCGGGACACCATATGGCCGGCACTGCTCCTGGGCCAGCAGGTGCCAATGCCATCAATGGAGGTTTCGCAGTAGATTCCTGATCCTGAATGATGAGAAAAAACTGTCAGCTGCAGTTGTGCATACATCTCCAACTACAAATAGACATCATGAAATTCTGACAATGCAGCAATCCTGTTGGAAATAAACCGTGGAGTTGAATATGCTGCTTGCGTGAGAACAGGTTTTAATGATTACTCCTGTGCTTTGTTTCACTGAGCTGAGAACGTCGTCTCTGGTGCCTGATCTATTTCCAGCGCTGCTCTTGTCTTTGATGTTAGTTTTAATAATCTCGGTTTGTGTCTAACTTGTCTCCCCTGTGTGGTATTCCACAGTGACTCTGCTTTGTAGTGAATTGATGAGGAATCGGTTAAGCACATCTGAGGGGTGCAACGTGTCCAACTTACCGCTCCAGTGGCTCGTGGTGTTGCTCAAGGTTTGGTTCCAGGAGGCGAACAGGGACTGCACTGCAATCAAAAGGGAAACAGCTGTATCAGCAAACTCAGTCTTCATTTGCACATTTTATTCAAGGTTATGAAAATCTTAACTCTTAAATTATTCTTTACAGCTAGAGAGAGGAAGGATTAAAGAGCAACTTAAATATCACTAACAGACCTTTCTTGGAGCATTACCAGGACACTATCTGCAAACATGAAACTAGATGTGCCCTCAAGGTCAAGGCCATTATTTCTGTAATAGCTTCACAGGAAAAAAATATCCGGAAATAAGGAGCGCTCCCCTGTGGCAAAGGTGGTACTCAATATTGAGCTTTCATCACCTTTTCCTGTGTTTTCGTACTAGTGTGGTGCATAACACATGGAAAAAATGTCCTAAAGAGACTAAAAACAAAACAAATTGTTGCCTGAAACGTTGTTTTACAATTTCAAAAGTAGTATAATATAACTTCAAACTCTCAAAGGGACAATTTCCATCTGATTCTAGTGTTCTACTAACTTTAAAAGCCACAAAAAGCAAAAAAGATGAAACATAAAAGAAATCACAATCTGCCTTTTCACCATTTTTAATACATCATTGTCTCAAACAAAAGGAGCCTTTTAAATCACGCCCTGTAAAACAGAAAGCGCTTCCATATCTTGAAGATAAAGTAATGTTTTTATTCACATCATCTTGAAGTCTCTCACACTCAATTACTTTAGACAGACCACTTTCTTAAAAAAAAAAAAACATTCTAATAACAATATGTCGGAAATATGTGTGGCCGCTTATCGGTGACAGAAGAATAGAGACACCCCGTTTGCTTCAAAAATTATCCACAAAGGAAACACTGATTTCTATCTGTTTGAAATACTTTTTGCCCCAGAATCATATAACAATTGTTATGTTTTAAAAGAAAGAACAACCCAAAGCCAAAGGATTAAAATTAAACACAGTGTCGCAATTGAACACCTAGCTTGCTCGGGTTATCAACAGCCAGACCAGGTGACTGATTATTTTTTGTGAGCAAATTTACCAGGTAAGAAAAAGCTTTCTTTAAAGCGTTTTTTACTAGCATGTCTGCTCAGTTACCACAAACATCTGCTGATATCTACAGATTGCGTGAAAACGAATAAGTCTTCTTTAAAAGCATCTTTTTCTTCCTCTGCGCCTGAGCCAAATGAAGGAGAAAATATGAGTGCATCTGTGATCTCTGTTTTAACTCTTCTTCTATCCAGTCTGTAGACAGACTTGTATAGCTTAAGAAAGATGTTTCCACACCTACATTAGTGTACTACAATTAAACTCTAACATATAACATGAGGACTGGTTATGTGGAGATACGCTGCACAACCACTGCATGGCTTGCTAGTTATATTTTTTGTCAAAAGCGTTCCTTCTTCATTGCAGTAAAATACAGGCCCGCTGAGCTTGGAATCCCTCCAAAGGGTGCCACTTTGTTTGGTCTCCAAGCTCCTGCTTTCAGAGAACATTTCTCCAGACTTCCTTCTCCTCACTGATTAAATTGACACACAAATCCTCACTTTATGAACTGAGTTCATCTGGTGTGACCTGTGTGTATTTTGCAATAATGCCCAAGTTCGCCATTCCATATACAACGGCCACTATCTTTTCACCATTTTCTTCATATTTCTCGATTTATGACATGACAATGAATATAATTGTCATGTGCGATAAGCGGAACATAGCTGAAAAGCAAAAGTTGGTTAAACTGATGGTATAACTCATAAAAATAAATAGTGAATAACTACTGTCTGAACATAATTGGAGTTCCGCTGTGCCTCATATTATACGGTAATATAAATAAATTGGGTATGCAAGTCATTTGAAGTGGAGATATTTAGGGCTGTATGAGAGCTACGCCATCGTGCCTTAGCGTCATTCTGCTGCACAGTGGGATGTATTGTGTGGTTTAATTTAGAGGATTGGATGTCCCTGTAATCCTGCCAATGTGGGTGTTGGACCAGAAAATGGGTAGTTGAGGAAAGCACTGATAAACAACCACCCAGCAATTTAGTTTGCAGTAATTATCGGTTTGTTCATAGTGTATCAATTGTCTGAAAATGGAATATTTCAGCACCCACATAACGCAAAAAGTGAATAAAAAGCATTTCTTTCATTTAAAATCACATTTAAAAGTAAGCACATAAATCTAACACTGCAGCGTTTTACAGCAAAAAAGGACATTTTTCATTTTTATTTGAAAAACTTATTTATGGTTTAAAAAAACAAGAAACAACAAGAATAAAAGCTGCATGGTGATGAAGTTGGTAGCACTATTGCTTTGCAGCAAGAAGGTCCTGGGTTTGACTCCCGGTGGGGGGTCTTTCTGCATGAAGTTTGCATGTTCTCCTCGTGCATATGTGTGGGTTCTTTCCAGGTTCTCCGGCTTCCTCCTACAGTCCAAAAACATGACTGTTGGGTTAAATGGTCTCTCTAAATTGCTCTAAGGTGTGAGCTTGGTTGGTTTTCCTGTGTGTCTCTGTGTTGCCCTGCGATGGACTGGCAACATGCCGAGGCTGTACCCAGCCTCTCGCCCATAGACCGCTGGAGATAGGCACCAGCTCCCCCGTGACCCTGTACCAAAAAAAAAAAAAAAACAGGTATTGAAAATGGATGGCTGGACAAACAGAATAAAACCCAGTCAAAATTAGGATTACCCAGTGTAAGAATTTATAAATTTATGTGTTTAGAGCCAACAAAAAAGACACCCATCTTAAATTTTATCTGTGGAAGAAATTTTGTAAACAACTGCTAGTACGTTAACTGATTTCTAATTACATCATTAAAATCTTTGGTTTCAGTCAGAAGGTGATGCTGCTCTTTTACAATGCAGTAATGGAGAGCATCATAGGTACAGCATCTCACCCTGGCTCAGTCCAAAAGAGGGTCCAGCTCACCTGGCTCAATCAAAGAGCAATAAGGTTGGTGGGAGTCAAGCAGTTTCCCTTACTTCGGCCATTTTTAAGGAAGCAATAACCAGACAGGTCCAGGATATTATCCAAGACCCCACTTACATCCTTCAGAATATCAGCTTCTTCCCTATGGTCGGTGTCTTAGAGTTCCTGCATGCAGATTGAACCGCTACCAGAACTAATTTGTTCCACTCTCCATCAAAGCCTTAAATGGCATCACGAACATTAAACTGTGATTGCAGTATAGAATTTAAAATTTATGTTTTTATTGTATTCATTTGTTTTAATTTAATCACAATTTTAGCTCTTGGACAATGTGTTATATGGAGTGGGAGAAACTGAATGTAAGTGTGAATGTTATGTGATTTTTATAGATTTTATATTTAAGCAGTAGCCAGTGTTTGTATTCAAGATACATTTCGTTCAGACAATAAAGCTTATCTTATCTTATGAAGATATTAAAAATCCATGGTATTAAAACGAATGAAATCCTGTCTGATAACTGGCCTTCAATTTAAATAGTTTTTAATGAGGTGCTAAGTTTTGCGTTTTGTGTTTTGTTTCCTACCTGTTGCTACAAGCTTTCAGTCTGTGGCGTATGATGAGAACACTATCAAACACAGCAAACTGTTAGCTGCAAATGACAATAAAGTAGGATTATGACACCACATAAGTGCACGTTTAACTCAAAATCGTGTTATTCTTTTTCACTGTAAGTGTTAAAAAAAACCAACATACAACGTGTTATTTTATGACACACTGAAGTGTATTTTCACACAAAAATGGTGTCATTTCCTTTCACTAATGTGTTAACATTCATTGTTTTACAATACATTAAGAGTGCATTCTGTGTGTGCTAACCTAACAAAGGTCACCAAATCTGAAAACTCCTGTAGTCACCTGCAAGGTTACAGAACATACACAACACACTTTACAGTTGCATCATAAGTTCAAGTGTGTTAAATGAAAAGAGTAAATAATTTCCCAGCACCATAGGAATTAGCACAATAACATCAGGCATGACAACTATTTACAAACAAAATTATGGCACAATATATTGGCTCTCATCTCCACCATAAGCACTTTGTAAGTTGAAGGGCTTATAAATCACAAGACTATCTGCTTTAACATCTTTGTCATTACTTTCAAATACTTTGTAAGCATGAAAATGTTGACTGAAATGGTCAACCACAAGCTTGTTTACAAGGAAGCAGATAACTTAGCCACAACTTCAAGAATGTCATGCATGATGTCCAAAGAAAAATTATGACAAACATGAAAGAACTGTAGGTTGTCAAGAGTCGACTTCTTTTTTAAACCAAATACAGATAACTTATGTGGTTTGACTGCAATTCATTGCAGTGCATTTCAAAAAGTTCCTTTCCACGCAAGATTATTTTGGGGTCATCCTCATTGTAAACATTCCGCTCATCATCTTTTTCTATCAAACATAAACGACAAAAATAGCATCCACTGAAAGATTCTGTAAATCCTAGAATTGTGTGCATCCCTAAGTTCCCCAGTTACCTGACATATAGTGCCAAGGACTTTTTCTGCAGAAAATGGCAAATCAAGGCCACAACTCTCAAGGATAATCACTTTAAAGTAGGTTTGCCAATTTCTAATTCATGTGTAGTACCCCATTGACCAAATTCATTCAAAGTGCAAGAGACCATTTTCACTCATTTTGCATCCTAATGACAATCCTTATGGCAGAGTTGAACTTTCTAGCATATTCAAGTTTCAACTATTTTGCTAGAAGTAGGTGGTGTAAACTATTTTTTTTTTACAAATATAAGAATGTAGGAATGCCATATCTATTTTGATAAGTATCTGAAGCAGCAAATTTTTTAACTAAAGTCCCAAGAGCACTGTTAGTAAAATTGGTGTTTTCTGGAAGTTATGTTTTAAACTTACATAGCCCTTTGGAGAATAAAATTATTAGCAATATACCATAAGATTAAGGGTAAAAGTTGAAAATCACTGGGTTCAGAAGGGTTTCTCACACACAAAATGGATCAGCAATTTTGGCCCAAAAAAAAATCTAACCAATTGTTTAACTGGTTATGCAAGTGCGATAAGATTTGTGATGAAACAGTGTCGTTTCTTATCTGTCTTTGAGTAATCATTGAGTAAAAGCTATTGGCCAAACTCAATCATTCTAAATGTCACAAATACTCTAATGAGAAAATAATTTAGTATGACACTTTATGATGGTCGGCAATGTCAATTACACATGCTTCCCTTGAGTACCTCTTTTGCAGTTTTTGACTCAGAAACCTCTGAGGTAGGCCTGGGTATGACTTCAGAGCTGGATGTACATCTGCCAATAGGGTTCCCAAAATTTTATTCGACTAGAGGGGGTCGTTGTCACTTGAAGAAAAAGTGATTTTTTGGTATCCGTGAGGGAGGATGATGTTAAAATTATCTAAAGGAGAAAAGTCTTCAACATAAATGAATAAACCAAAATAACTGGACTTCCCTGAAAACGTGGCATTTGGTGGTGGCCAGACACTGGTTTAAAAAAAAAAAAAAACTGATTCCCCACATTTTTAATTTTTTTGCAATTAGATACAGATCTTTTTTTTGGAAATAAAATTTTTGATAATATTACTTTTGTTATAGTAGTCAGTGCAGAGACATGATATCTCAACTGATAATTGTGAAAGCAGAAAAACCCTGAAACATTTTTTACAGCTGATTTTATAATGAAAAACCTTTTCCTCTGAAACGGACTTTTGGGTTTTTCTGGACTTGGACCAGGATAAAAACTGCATCTCAAGAATTTTTGTCTTCCACCAGTGTCTGAGAGGTAGTTAATAGATGTCATGTGATCAGACAGGTTACAAAAAAAAAACTACAAACCCTTTTTTTTTAAAAATTTAAAATGGAGTAAAGAATACAGTTTAAATTAAAAAGGATTGTACTAAAGTCTATTAAACACAGCTATTGTCAAAAAAATGAAATAGCATACTCAGACTTTTTTGGGAAGTTTGTTTTTTTATTTTTCCTACCTGGGAATGTTTTGGCCAATTTTTAAAAAAAAAGATAATTTTGTTCTAATGAATAATCAAAATAAGGTTACTCCCCTCACTTTTCACTGACGTGACAACCAATATCTGATTTTTTTTTCGATTTATAGATAACAGAAATGTACCTACCAGCATCAGGGAAAATTTACTGTCGGGGATTTATCTGGACTGGCCTCTATCAGTTCAAAAAAAATGTCTTTTCAAACTTGTATTTTTTCTGGGAAGGGGCAATTTAAAAAACGGAAAAAAATGAAATATGATGCTGATCTTAAGTGCAGTAAGCGTTTGCATTTCTGAAATAAAAGTTTGATTAGCTTTTTTTTTTAATTTAGGTCATTTAAAACACCCGTAATGCAAAAACAAATACAATAAGGATTTTTTTTTGGGAAAATTTGATACTCAAAAGAAAAAACCAACACTTTTTTTTTAGCCATCCAAAATTCATACCGCCTTTGTTTTTGTTTTAAGAGGGCAACTTTGAGATGGCTACTTACCTTGAGTGATGAAATCCAAAAAAGGGGAAGCCTGGAAGTAAAAACCCCGGATGTACTTCTTGGTATTCTGGTACTTCACCTTGGAAAAAATTGCCACATCTTTATAAATGCACCCTTGTGGAAAAAAGGGGAGAAACATGGCTGTTTAAACTTTCGGATGCAAGGAATTCATTTTTTAGACCGAGATGGGCCGTGTGGTCCACTGAAGCAAAGAACAAAACCGTCTCTTTTAGGAATTGTAACTTGGGTTTGACCCCCAAAAAAAAGAGCAGGCGGGGAATTTTCAGCAAAATTTTGATCCTGCTTGTGATGTAACGTTAAAAAGAAGACCCGATTCCCAGCCTTTAGAAAAAGAGGGGAAAAAAAAACCGATCTATTCGAGACAGTTTCATTTTAAACCATCAGCGCAAAAAACATCCCATTTTTAAGCAGTTTTTTAAATTTTACAAAAAAACCATTTGAATAAAAAATAAACTTTTAGTTAATCCACCTCAGGTGTAAGGCCTACACTTAACACCTTTATTTTAGTTAAAAAACCTTGAATTTTGGCCGGATAAATAAGTTGGGCCACTCAAACATGAAAAGTAATTAAAAGCTTTTTTTATATAAAAAAAATGTTTCCGATTTTAAAATTTTTTTTATAATTTTACTAAATTTAATTTTTTAATAGTTTTAATTATAGTATTAATTGGGAATTTAATTATAATTAAAATGTTTTACATAAAATGTGGGGGTTAAATTTGGATGTAGGCCTACTACACTTGCCCCCAAAAAAAAGCCAATGACAATTCAGTCGCTTCACACCCCATGGTTTTTTCCGACTTCGTACAGTGATCATCATCCTGAAAGTAAATATATTCGGTTTTTTTACCTTTTTAAACGGGAAAAATTCAAAATTTTCTTCGCCTTCTTCCGTCTTCTTCTTTTCCCAAAAAAAATGTAAAGTAAAAAGGCGCGCACGTCCCAAAACCGGATGTTGTGATCAACTCCACCTGGAGTGAATTTAACATCAGTCACTGGTGTTAACATTTAACTCGCCTGATTGACAACGCTTGTCGAGCTTTTAGGTCGCTTCAAGTGTTAAAACAACTCCAAAATCAACACCCACCAACTCAAAATTATTAACACTAAAAAACAACACTACAGATTTTGCTGTGTGGCCTGGGAATGCCTTGGTATCCCCCCAGAATGAGCTGGAGGATGTCGCTGGGGAGAGGGGTGTCTGGGGTTCCTTCCTGGACCTGTTCCCCCCCGTGACCCGATCTTGGATAAGTGGAAGACAATGCATAGATGGATGAATATTGTGCCTTCCAATACCATTGAAACAGGGGCAATAATTTGATTATGTGTTATCAGTTATCAGATTTATTAGACTGGATAATTTCAAACCGACCAGATTCCTGTAGGTGTGATTTTTTAAACCTTTATTTGTGTAAAAAAAATTGGGCCAATTCTATTGATTTACAAAAAGGAATCAATCAGTCCCAACTACTTGTCAGCTACCAGTTCTGAAAGTAAGCCAACATTTTGGTATGTGCTTCATAGCTTTCTATTGGTAGTACACTAAAGAGCTGGTCAGCATTTAATGAGAAAAAAAACAGCTTTTAATCCATGCTAGTTCTGAATCTAAAACACTCAATTTGCTTGCTCATTCCTTACTATCTTGCAATGCATGAAGGTGTAATAAAAAATGTAATGTAGACCTAAATGTCTGGAAATTAAGAGGATGTTGTGTAACATCATTTCATCATTTTAGTATGTGAGTTGATTTGATAGTTTCCCAGGCTGAATACAGCATTTCTACTGGGATCAAGGATGTGGAATTCACAGCGATGGAATACTTACTTTCACTGAAAAATATTTACTTCTCCCTAAAATGTTGCTTAAATCTGTTTTTACTATTGCGAACCTTCTATCCAGTATCTTTCTGCATTGTGATCTAGATTTTTTTTCCATACCCCGAAATATTAGTGTCCCATACTTGTCAAACAAGATTGTCAGTCAGTCAGTCAGTCAGTCAGTCACTCATTTTCTACCGCTTCTTCCATAGTGGGTCGCGGGGGAGCTGGTGCCTATCTCCAGCAGTCTATGGGCGGGAGACAGGTATACCCTGGACAGGCAAACAAGATTGTTGATATATAAATTAAACCACAACAGCCTCATCAACTTGTCAGGCTCCCAATTCTACTTTAAAAATAGCAGAGTTGCACAAAAAAAAATATTCATCACAGTAAACATGTCTGCTGTGTTTTAGATTTATTGATCAATATTTTTGTTGATTGCAGTTGTTTAAAATAAACCATAATATATACAGAAATGACTGACTGGCTTTCCAGTGCATTAGCCGACAGTGAGTTAAAGTTTTATCGCAGGTTTTCAATCTTGATGATCAAAATATTTAAGCCGATACTGATTAAAAGCAGTCTCTCATGAGTCCATGAATAGATGACTGCTTTCAGTGACTGGTAACACACCCCTGTTCTTCTGGTCTTTGTACGTTTATCTGCGCATCGAAATCAAAATAATAGTAATATCAACTTGAAGCAGGTTCTTTGAGGTAGTTTTGAAAATGATGGCCTCACAAGACAACCTCCATTTAGGCTGTACATGAAAGCATATGTTTCTAGCATTTATCAGAATTTATAAAAAAAATTTAAAAAAATCTGCATTAAAGTATATTATTCGTTCATTCATTTTATAGTCGTCAAATGGTGGATCTGCTTAGTCCTGATACATTTTATCAATAGGAGAAAGAAGATCAGATTTTTCAGTATCTGACTTGTAATAGTCTCATTTCTGTTTTGAAATAAAAGCAATTAGTTGTTCTCCAGTATTAGGAAATGCAGTGATAAAATCAAACCGTGGTATTTCTGCTCAAGGTCATCATAAGCCTTGAATTCTACACTAGCCCATGCTTTAAAAAACAATAAGTTATTATCAATACATTAGGAAGAACCTGGGGTATATTTGTTAAACTGATCTGGGGAAAAAAATCTTTCTTTAACATTTTCTCTTTTTTTCTTAGTCTGAGTTTACTTGTGAGCTCTATAAGGAAATTAAATAATATGAAAAGACAGTTTGCCAATATTCACTAGGCCAAAGTTGAGACTAAAGACGAGGCTTTGGCATTTAGAGGTTATGGACATGAAAAAGAAAAGACTGAAAATCAATTTAATCTCACAAGTGCGCTAACAGGCAAGCAGCTCAAACACTTGGGTCTGACAGCTCTGGGAAATAACTGCTTGTAAAAAAAAGACTGCAGTGTTGTAATAAGCATTGAGTTAATGCTTGTTTTTGACTTACGCGAGACGTTCCCTGCCAGCATGAGCAGAGCTTCACATGTCAGATCTGCTAAGGAGGCTGAGGGGAGGAGGCTCACTAAGGTGAACACCTGCAAGCAGAGGAGAGAAAAGGCTTAATTACAGAATCAAATATTAACATGTCTTCTCTTTGACCAGCTCTATGAATCTTTAATTTCTTTATTAGAGATAAAGTTCAGGTAAATCAGGCCCACTGACCTTTAGTGCCCTTAAAAGGAACATATGCACGTTTTAAAAGCTCCTCTTGCTCCTCCTTTCTTGTTATACTACACTTAAATTATTATTATTATTGTGTCCGGACTTCAATCTGATAGAGAATTTGTGGTGGGAGCTAAAGATTAAGTTGGTTAGGATGCCTTCCGAACTCAAAGACTTGGACAGCATAATCAAAGAAATCAACAAAATCGCTGGTCAGCAATTATAAGGGTTTGACTGCTGTAATGCCAATAAAGATTTTGCCTTTGATTGTGAAGGGTAGACATAATTTTCTTGAAGCCATTCATTTTTAAGAAATGTAAATAAAAACAGAAATTGTTTTCTTAACTGATATTTGTACAGCGCTGCCTTTTGGTTGTTTTAAGATTTGTACAGTAGGCACTGTTATTAACTGCTTGACTTGCAGCAAGAAGGCTCTGGGATCAAATTCCAGCCTGGGTTCTTTCTGCATGGAGTTTGCATGTTCTTTCCATGACCTTTAGGTTAATCGGTCTCTCTAAATTGCCCCTAGGTTTGGTTGTTTGTCCTGTGTCTCTCTGTGTTGCCCGGTATGGGACTGGTGACCTCTCCAAGGTGTACCCCGCCTCTTGCCTGTTAACTATTGGAGATAGGCACCAGCCCCCCCGCGACCCTAAGTGGATGTGAAGGTATAGACAATAGATGATTGTATTCTTTTCTTTCATTGTATTCTTCAACTCTGATCCTTGTTTTCTTACCAACATAAGGTTAAATACATTTTTAAAAACATGAATATGTTTAATTGCAATCACTCCCAATCTTTACCACTTTCATGTTTATAGAAACAAGGAAATTCGATCTTACAAGGGTGTACTGGTAAATTCAAGTCTCTTTGTAAATTGTTTTGACATCAGGAGAATTTGCATCTGCAGATGGGAAAAAACCTTAAAAAATGCACATAATTAAAAAACTGCAGCATCCTCTGTTAGCTGTGTCTCATGTGACAGAGTTGTGTTTCCACCACGACAGCAACATTAGATAAACAGCCCTTCTCTTTCACACACAACGACAAAAAACAACAGAATCTGTATTTGTGGTTTTACTGAGTGACAGCGAAGAAGAATCTGGTGTTTGGATTAATATTGTATCCACACGCTTTGATCCTAAATGGGTTTCCTTTGCTTTGGACAGGGGGCCCTGCTGGAAACTGTTCAAACCAGGAAGCCTGGCGACAAAAAAGGAGGGGGATTGTGTTACGTGTCGCACTGGAGACATCTGGAAGCCAGTGATTCACAGCCAGTACACATGCGGCTCATGTTGGGGTGCTTCATAACAAAAAAAGATAGGTTTCAGTTTGGCCTTTTTTCCCTCACCAACTGACTTTAAACTGCATTACACTTAAGTACAGCTTTCCTTAATTGAACACAGTTTCCTGAACACACAACCTGTCAGCTACAATTACCTATAGAGCCCATGTTTCACTTCTTAAATAAAACATTCCCATCGATAATTTATCGTGCAAAACCTTTTTTAACAGAGAACATGGTGGGAAATGTAACTTTAAATTCCTCACGATTCACCACTTATTTTTATTTAAATGTGCCATCCTTTGATCAGGGTTGCGTTCATAACAAGCAGTCACTATGGCGTGAAATACCAGAAGTTTGTCAGGTCAAATCATAGAAAAATGCTGGAGTGCCCCAGATTTCAGACCAGGGTTCATAATGGCTTGCTGCATCTGTTTTCACGCTCCGTGAATCCAGACAGGCATCACAAACGTACAGAATTCAATATTTCAAAAATATCTATAACCAGTGAAGAACCTTGGACATATACCACTCTGAGCAGGAGAAGGCATCCTGATGTCACTATTTTAAACTTTCATAACAGCTTTGTGGTTAATAAATGATAAATAGACTGAACTTATATTGCGCCTTTCCAGTCATACGATCATTCAAAGTGCTTTACACCAAAGTCACATTGACCCAGTTGCACACACAAAGGCGCACACATTCATATATTGATTGGTAGGAAACTTGAGATTAAGTGCCTTGACCAGGGGCATATCAGCATGTGGTAAAAGGAAGCTGGAATCAAACCCACAACTTTTGGATTGGAAGACAACTACTCTTCGCACAGAGCCACAGTCAAGCCACAATAACACCTTTTAAAGGTATAATTTGGTGTGTATGGAAATATGCAGCGAAGTCCCATTGTAAAATACAAAATAGGCACAAAATCATTTTCATTTGTCGCAGCATACTGCGACAGCAGAGGAATCACAAAAAATCCTACTACGCCCCTCCACCTAATTAAAAGCTACAAAAGCTGTGCATTAACATAATTCAAACTTGAACTGACAAAAATAAATAACACGATGGACGACAGAGAATCAGGGCAGAAGATACAGGAGGTAGCATAAAATTTTAAAAGTAACATAAGGAAGATCATATGAATTTTGGATTTTTTTATGATTTATTTGAACTGTTCTTTCTTTCAGGGCAAATAGATTTTACAATGAAGACCACACTAAAACATATGTTAATGAAAATGATGATAATGGAAAAAAATCACAAGCCCTCCACACAGCTTACTGTGCTAACAACAGACAGGTACATCTCAAAAAAATTGAGTAAAATATTTCAAGCTTTTATTCCTTGTAATTTTGATGATTATGGCTTAGAGGTAAAGAAAACCCAAAATCCAGTGTCTCAGAAAAGTAGAATATCATTATTAAAAAAGGATGTTTAAAGCAAAAGTGTCAGGCTTCTGAAAAGCTACCCATTTCAATGCACACAATGCTTGGTTTGGCCTCCTCTTGCATGAATTACTGCATCAATGTGCCGTGGCAGAGAGACAATCAGCCTATAGCTCTGCTGAGGTGTAATGGAAGCCCAGACTGCTTTGATAGTTGCCTTCAGGTCATCTGCCTTGTTGGGTCTGGTGTCTCTCATCTTCCTCTTGACAACAGCCCATAGATCTTCTTTGGAATTAAGGTCAGGGGAGTTTGCTGGCCAATCAAGAACAGGAACACCATGGTCATTGAACCAGCTTTTTGGGAAACCCTTTGGGAGTTTTGGGCAGGTGCCAAATTTCCTACTGGAAAATAAAATTAGCCCTCCATACACTTTTTGCAACGGAAAGGGATTGGGGTGCTTAAAAATTTCCCCCTTTTAGATAAGCATTGACTGTGGGCTTAGAAAAAACAGTGGACCAACAACACAGATGACATGGGGACCCTGAGCCAAACTTTTACTGTGGGAAAATTTTAAAATGGGCTCAAGGGCCCTGGATTTTGTGCCTCCCCCCTCCTCCCGGGCTCTGGGACCTTTATTTTTCCAAAAGAAAAGCGATTTAGAATTTTTTCTTCAAAAAAAGACTTTGGAACACTTTAGCGACAGTCCTGTTTCCCTTTTTTCCTTTGCCCCCGTAAGACCGTTCTGACGTTTGTCTCTGGTTCAGAAGTGGCTTTACAAAAGGAAAAGTTTACTTTTTTAACCCATGTTCCCGTATTTGTCCCAGTGTTTTTTGATCTTGATGGACCAAATCAAGCCTAAATCCACTCCCTGGTGAAGCTCCCCCAAAAACTTTAAAGGATTTCACTTTACAATCTGCTCAAGGTTTTTGGTTTAAAACCCCCTTGGGTGGGGCACCTTTTTTCCTTTTTCTTCCACTTCCCTTTTTTGTTAATATGCTTGAACCCGGGAAATCTGTGAAAAAAACCCGCTTCTCAGCAATGTCCTTTTGTGGCTCTTCCCCCCTTGTGAGGGGTTTTTTCAATGACTGTTTTTCTGGAGCTGTCAAGTCAGCCGCCTTCCCCATGATTTTTTTAGCCTACACCCCGAGTCAAAAAAAAACCAAATTTAAAAGGGTCAGGAAAACCTTTGCAGATTTTTGAGTTAATTTGCTAAATTTGGGTGTGACACCTGATGCCCAAAAACTTAATTTTTTTCATTATTCTAATTTTGAAAAACACTGAAAATTGGGTTTCTGTACCTGTGGCCCTAAAAACAAAATTAAAAAAAACAAAGGTTGGGAAAAATTTCAAAACCCCATATGTAATGTTTTATATAAAATAAGAAGCCAGTTTTTAGATGACTGGCAAAAAATATTCATTTATGCAAATAAAAAATTTTTGAGCGTACTGTATGTTTTGGCCCCCCGGGGATTTTAATTCCCCAAATAGTTAAAGGGGAGGCCCTTTTACCCCTCGGCCCAAAATGTATCTTTTAAAAAACCAAAGGGGAAAGTTGGGTTTTTTTCCCTCCTTTTTTTTAACCAACCCCATCAAAATTCTCGATATCATTTTATTTTATTTTTTTCCTGGTTTTTTTATTTTTTGTTTTTTTAGTTAAATATAGGTTTGAAAAGATCCTTTAAGCTCCGGGGGGATGACCCACCCCGCTTTGGAAAATAATACGTTGGAAAAAATTTGGGGGACTACACCTAATTAGTTCCATTCCCCGGAAACCAACATTTTTAAAAGATTTTTTAGCAATTCTGCCAGGAAGAGTTGTCACCTTTAAGGGGTGGGCCCGCCGTTCATTTGATTCTACAAAAAAATGTGGTTGAAGTTTTTTCTTTCCAAAGGCTTACTGTATGTATTACTGGGGGCTAACCCAAGTAAAATTTCAGTCTTTATGTATAATTTTAACCATGTATGGATTAGAGAAAATCCACAATAAATTCAAACAATTCTTGTTTTTAGGAATTTTTGAATACAATACTCTTGGGGGATACTCTTGGTGGTGGTTCTCCCAGGGCTCCTGTGCTCTTAGGGTCCTTCTCCATGTCTGGTCCTGGGGGGGAGGTCTGTGGCTCCTCACGTCTGCGATCGAATATTCTTATGGAGAAACATATACACAAGCACACTCCCACATACACTCAAGTGTTTGGATTCAGGTGTTTACAGATACATAGATATACAGATATACTCTATTTCGAGCTTCTATTGTATGGGGTAAGAACGCTGTCAAAAACAATTTTCTTATAGAGAAAATATACAATACCTCTTTTGGATTTTACTTAAGCACAACTATTGACTAATATGCACACATTTCCATCTTTACATACACATTGTTTTTGACAGCGTTCTTACCCCATACTATTGCCACTAAATACATCTTGCAATAATTAGTACTGTGTAATTTTCTGTAACGTTATTGTTGTTATATATACATGTTTGTTGTTGTCCCTATGTTTTTGTCTTCCTTCTCTCTCTCTTTCTGCAGGCATAGAAGCAGACTTCTAGGGTGTCATCATGTATTCTCTTTATCCTTCTTTCTCTCCTCTATTCCTATCTCATTCTCTGTCTTTTAAATTTTTGCCACACCTCTCTACCTTTCTCTCTACTTTGTTTCCCTTTCGTTTCCGTCTCCATGTCCTCTGCATTTGAAATAACCCCAAAGTAATTTCTAATAAAGTTTTGATATACATCAAGCAGAGCATTTTAGCGAATGTTGTAATGCTTCACTTGTAAGTAAATCTGTTGGGCTTCTTCTTAGGACTCAGACAATACTTCTCAGAGCTACTGTGCTGGACAGGACACATTTCTTCAAAAAAAAAAAAAAAATCCAAAAATTCAATGTAAAATATATTGGCTTATTTTAGTATACCCTCACAATAGGATAATGACATCAGGTCTATATGAGTAACGGATCACTTTATAATTCTGCATCACTCAGAGAATGATACAGACCGAGGTAACAGAGGTGCTACATTGTAATCAAAAAGGAGAAGTTACACATTCAAAATAAGGCTTAATTTTATAAAAACAAAAGAATCCCCAAGTCCAACTTGTAACAGAGCAATATACAAACCACATAGACAGAAATGTTTCTATCTCAGTTTAGGCAATCTTGACTATAACACTACTCTTAGCCTGGTACCATGAAAGGTTCCCACCTGAGAAAGAAGTACAGTCAATTAATTCCCTCCTTACTAAATATTCCACAGTCAACAGTTGCTGTAGTAGTTTTATAACAAAGTGGAAGGAATTGGGAAAAACCAAAACTCATCCACGAAGTTGAAGTCCATGTATAACATGCAGAGCAAGGTCAGCAGCTGCTGAAGCATAGAGTGCAAGGAATGTCACAAACATTCTGCAGAGCCAATAGCTACAGATCTTTGAACCTCATGTGTCTTCCAGATAAGATCCACAGAGAGCATCATGCAAAATGTTTCAATGGCTAAGTAGCTACCTCGAAACTTTATATTAATGAGTGCAAAGCATAACATGTAGTTGTCTAAAGTATGCCACCATTAGACTCTAGAGCAGCGGAGACATCATCTCTGGAGGAACAAATCATCTCTCTCTGTCTGGCAATCCAATGGATGAGTTTGGGTTGGGTAGATTCCAGGAGAAGGGTATTTCCCTAACTGCATTGTGTAAAGTTTGATACAAAAGGGATTAGGGCGTGGGGCTGTTTTCCAGGAGTTAGGTTTGGCTCTTTTGCTCCAGTGAAAGGAACTAAAAATGCTTCAGAAAACCAAGATATATTCCCGGAAGACGTTTTAGTTACACAAAATGTTTTTTTTTTTCCTTCTGGAAAATATGAAATGGTACGTTAAAGCATATCCAAACTTTCAATATTTACAAAGTATGGAACAAAGGGGTAATTTCACCGTGTAAAGATCTCAAGGCAATGTTGGGCGACTTTCAAGACCTCAAGAGGTCTTATGCTTGTTTCACGCTCATGAACAGATGTGTTCTTTTATATAGGTTGACAACTTGTGAGTATTCAAAGAAGGAGGCTCAGTCCAAAATAACTTAGTAGCCTGAAAAAGCCTGCCGTGTCCAAGACACAAAGCAAACATCACAGTAAATCTTGCACAAGAGCCTTTTCGGTATGCTGATTTATTTGTTCTTTCTTCATGCTCATTGCAAGAGATACCATCTCTGTGACCAATTTTTCCACATGGGCTTAGGAGAACCTTGGAAAATTAATGTCACTCCTCACAGTTTGTTGCTTCATTGAGAAATGTACCCTAAAACTGTATTGCAAAACACGTAAGTACGCACAGAAACACCACTGAGTTCTCTGGACGTGAGCTCTTCTGAGATGGACATTTTAGATTTGGATTTATTTTTAAAAACTGGCATCAATAGGCATCTGGCCCAGCAAGTGAAAGAGAAAAGACAAAGACCATCAAGCTTGTTATCAGGAAAAGGTGTGAAAGCCAGAATTTGCCTTGGCATCAGAATCCACTGCCCAGCTGACCTGCATATTTTTGAATATACCATTAATGCAAAAGCATCTATGCTTTTTCCCCAGAGGTGTGGCTATTTAAGCAGGACAATGCAAGGCCTCAGGCTGCATGGCATCCAGGAGCATTGCCTATCAAAAGTGTCTGAATGCCCTGAGGTCCAGCTCTTCAATTAAAAAATATATTTTGAGAATGATGCAGAGGAGAATCGGACAGCTTATACAACCACAGACTGATTCAACAGGTATAATCAGATTTCATTTGTAAAACACTTGAGTGTCTTATTCACCAAACTGGAAAAGAACAGGTTACACAGGATAACAGCAAACACACCTCCCTCAAACTCTTGAGTGTGCTGCTTGCATAAAATGTAATTATGTCTGCTGATAAAAGTTAAATTAACCCGGAGTTAAATAAGTAATCTTCTCAAAAACATTTTTAAGTTTGAAATACAACATTAAAACGTGAAAAAACTAAAGGCAGATAGTGATAAAACTACAGCAGATTATCTGCTGGCTCTCATGCAACAGAGGTGTGTTTTCGCATGTTTCTGCCATATGAGGATTTCATGAAAAAGCAGTGAAGCGAAGAGGAGGAAAAACCTTCCCAAGTGGTTACATTAAAACACTCAGAAAGCTGCCTGAGGCCAAGTATTAAAACATGCTATTGTCCATAGGAGCTGCTGATCCAAACCTTTTTCTATTGCAAGCATTTTGTGCCTCACTTCTTGCATACTTTGAGCTTATTAAGTGGTTATTTTTTTTAGCTTACAGCTCCCTTCTCTTTTTTTATTCCCTGCTTTGACTTATGTAGGGTTTGATCATTCCCAGAGTTAAGCATGATCGAGGTGGCGGGTCTTGTGTCTCTCATGAGTCTCTTTGATGCGCAATCCTCTTTAATAAAATCAAAGTATATCTATTTTTGACTCATTTACTGCACTCAGTTTAGATCTGTTCGCAGCTGATTATTTTTTTGGCATTGCATCCTGTAACCTGCAAGTGTTGCAGAACAAGTCAGTCAGACACTTGTTAACCTCAGCATGAACAAACTGCAGAAGTGTTCGACAAAATAGCTGCAGGTTACAGGAAAGAGGAAACTGTTGACAGTCTACAAAGCTACATTGGAAAGTCTTTTTAGAGAGTCGTAATGGAAAAACCACACAAAGCGACGGCCACCCCAACATCAAAGCAGGCACAGTTTGAATGCTCCCCCGGTATCACCACCTTATGAGATAAGAGCTACACAGACATTTTAAACCCCATTGACCAGAAGCATACCAGCCTTGATGCCAGGCTGGCCCTGGTAGAAGTTCTGCACAAAGAAATTCCCGGCCCTGAGGGAATCACTGGAGTACAGCCAGGAACAACTGGCGACGCTGGCGACTGAGAACAAGATGCCAAAGGAAAATGTACAAAAATGGGATGACCCAGCTTTACAGCGACATCCATTAAAGATGTCCAAGCGGGGAGCATGATGGACAACCTTGTTTGACCCGTCATTCCTGAGCGTGACAGATTTCCTCCAGCTTAAGATACCGAGCACCACTGTAAAGACCATAACATTCCATTGTGTGCATCGCCTGGGAGCGAAGCAGCCCAACAACCCCAGGCAAGACCCATTACAGCAAAGTTCGAACATTGCAAACAGAAAGGACAGGTCAAAAGCCGTGGTAGGGAACTGCGTGGTACGAACTAGTGTGAATGATCAATTTTCAAAGGAGATTCTTGACTGCTGTTACACTCTTTTTCCTGGGAGGAAGAAGCCCATCGCGAAGGGAATACGTGCTGGTGTCACGGTTGACGGTCTTTATGTAAATGGACACCTGTTCTTGGATCAGGAGATTACTCGTGGCTTTACTAACTACACCTGCTGGTAAGATTAAACAGTTAATCATTGTGATTGTAATTTTATTGCTCCTCCATAGCTTTTGCTGTGTTGGGGCTGAAGTTATGGAATAACCTTCCATTACCTATCAGACAGGCCTCCTCATTAGCTGCTTCTAAATCTTCACTTAAAACTTATCTTTCTACTATGGCTTTCTCTACCTTTTAATTTGTTTAATTTGCTTTTTTATTTTAATTGTCTTTATTTGTTGTGTTTGTTTTTATTCCTATATTTATGAGTTGTACTCCTACTTGTACTGTATAGCACTTTGTTTCCTTTGAGGGCTTTTAAAAGGGCTTTAGAAATAAAATTGGACTGGACTTGCTGCACGGTGGCGCTGGTAGCACTGTTGCCATGCAGCAAGAAGGTCCTGGGTTCTTTCTGCATGGAGTTTGTATGTTCTCCCCGTGCATGCCTGGGCTCTCTCTGGGTACTCCGGCTTCCTCCCACAGTCCAAAAACATGACTGTTAGGTCAATTGGTCTCTCTAAATTGCCCTTAGGTGTAACTGAGTGTGTGCATGGTTGTTTGTCCTGTGCGTGTCTGTGTTGCCCTGCGATGGACTGGCGACCTGTCCAGGGTGTACCCCGCCTCCCAACCATTGACTGCTGGAGATAGGCACCAGCTTCCCCATGACCCACTATAGAAGAAGAAGCGGTAGAAAACGAAACAACAATTTCGGGGTAAGGAAAAACACCTAGATCACGACTGGATTAATGTGTCGTGAGCTAGATGTACCCTGTACCCTGGGTTTTCTTTTCTTTCTCTTCTTCACAGACACACACAATCTCTCCCCCTCTCTGTCATACATGCACACACACACACAGGAAGAGACAATACAAACTTATTTTGTACTTTATACTTTATACTTAGTCATAGAATGCAATCCGATTTGTCACATGGAATGTACATGGAATTGGAAATAATATTAAAAAGTATAACAATAGATCAACTAGAAAAACTTGAACCAGTCGGTGTCTTACTTCAGGAAACCCACACATACAAATCTGGCCACCAGAAGTACACCAGAATTTCATTTTTTTTGTTTTTTTGCTAACTATAATCCCAAACAGAGAAGGGTAGCTATTTTAATTAAAGAATACAGTTTACATGCAAAGACACATTAAGACACATTAAGTCATGTTAATATGACTTAACATGACTTAACATAACATAACATAAAACATAACATAACATAACATAACATAACATAACATAACATAACATAACATAACATACCATTACATAACCATAAACAACAAAGACCTGTATCACTAATGCATATGGTCCTAATATGGATGACTCCCCCTATGCTGCCGTCATCTGGAGTCGTTACCTGTCCTTTGCTACTCTTGTGTGTTGCAATCCTTCTACCGTTGTCATCGTTCTAACAACTGTGCAACTCTAGGTGACCAACTCACTCACATCCGCTCAACACAAACACTTATTTCTACACAAACGATCACTCACACCCACATGCACACAACCACACCCACACATCTCCTCCAGCTCCTCCGGGGGGAGCCCAAGGTGTTCCCAGGCCAGCCGAGAGACATAGTCCCTCCAGCGTGTCCTGGGCCGTCCCCTGGGCCTCCTCCCGGTGGGATGTGCCTGGAACACCTCCCGAGGAAGGTGTCCAGGAGGCATCCGGTATAGATGCCCGAGCCACCTCAACTGGCTCCTCTCGATGTGGAGGAGCAGCAGCTCTACTCCGAGTCACCCTACGGAGGAAGCTCATTTCAGCCTCTTGTATCTGGGATCTTGTTCTTTCGGTCATGACCCAAAGTTCATGGCCATAGGTGAGGGTAGGAACGTAGACCGACCGGTAAATCGAGAGCTTTGCTTTTCAGTTCAGCTCTCTCTTCACCACAACGGACCGGCACAGCGCCCCCATTACTGCGGCAGCCGCACCGATCCGTCTCACGATCTGCTTCCCCCTCCTGAGGCGCCGGACGATTTGCCAGAATCGCTTCGAGGCCAACCGGTAGTCCGTCTCCATGGCCTCACCGAACTCCTCCCAGGCCTGAGTTTTTGCCCCTGCCACCGCCCAGGCCGCGGCACGCTTGGCCTCACGGTACCCGTCAGCCGCCTCAGGAGTCCCACAAGCCAACCACAGCCAATAGGACTCCTTCTTCAGCCTGACAGCATCCCTTACTGCCGGTGTCCAGCACTGGGTTTGGGGATTGCCGCCGCGACAGGCACCGCAGACCTTACGGCCGCAGCTACGGGCAGCAGCATCGACAATAGATGCGAAGAACGTGGTCCACTCGGATTCTATGTCTCCAACATCCCTCGGAATCTGGTCAAAGCTCTCCCGGAGGTGAGAGTTGAATACATCCCTGGCCAAGGGCTCCGCCAGACGTTCCCATCAGACCCTCACTATGCGCTTGGGCCCGCCAAGTCTGTCCGGCTTTCTCCTCCTCCAGCGGATCCAACTCACCACCAGGTGGTGATCAGTGGACAGCTCAGCCCCTCTCTTCACCCAAGTGTCCAAAACATGCGGCCGAAGGTCTGATGATACGACAACAAAGTCGATCATTGACCTCCTGCCTAGGGTGTCCTGGTGCCTAGTGCACTGATGGACACCCTTATGTTTGAACATGGTGTTCATTATGGACAATCCGTGACTAGCACAGAAGTCCAATAACAAAACACCACTCGGATTCAGATCGGGGAGGCCATTCCTCCCGATCACGCCTCTCCAGGTGTCACTGTCGTTTCCCACATGGGCGTTGAAGTCCCCCAGCAGAATAATGGAGTCCCCGGGAGGGGCACTATCCAGCACCCCCGACAGGGACGCCAAGAAGGCTGGGTACTCCGCACTACCACCCGGCCCGTAGGCTGAAATGACAGTCAGAGACCTGTCCCCAACCCGAAGGCGCAGGGATGCGACCCTCTCATCCACTGGGGTAAACCCCAACACGAGACGGCTGAGCTGGGGGGCAACAAGCAAACCCACCCCAGCCCGCCGCCTCTCCCCGTGGGACACTCCGGAGTAGAAGAGAGTCCAGCCCCTCTCGAGGAGATGGGTTGCATAGCCCACGCTGTGCGTGGAGGCGAGCCCGTCTATTTCTAGTCGATATCTCTCGACCTCCCGCACAAGCTCAGGCGCCTTCCCCCCCAGCGAGGTGACATTCCACATCCCTAGAGCCAGCCTAAGCATCCGGGGATCGGGCCGCCAAGGCCTCCACCTTCGACTGCCGCCCAATCCTCTTTGCACCGGTCCCTCACGGTTCCCCCTGCAGGTGGTGGGCCCACTGGGGGATGGTCTCGCGTCTCTCGTTCGGGCTTGGCCCGGCCGGGTCCCGCGAGGAGCAACCCAGCCACCAGGGCACTCTCCGACGAGTCCCGACCCCAGGCTTACCCCCGCCGTACCGGGTGACGTCACGTGCCTCGATTTAGTAGTCGTCATGAGGGGTTCTTGAACCGCTCTTTGTCTGACCCGTCACCAGGGGCATTTAAGCCCCAGACAACATAGCCTCTAGGATCATTCGAGCACTTAAACCTCTCCACCACGTTAAGGTGGCGGTTCAAGGAGGGGTACAAGTTACCATTATACTATTAAATCAACATGGCCTGCCTACTTTGATGCTGGATCCAGTCTTGATTTAATAAAGCTAATCAAGGTGGCACATGTAGGCAACCAGCTTCTCTATATGGTATGTGTAAAATGAAAAGACATAAAAGAAAAGTCAAGCACAACTTCAATGAGAAAAACACGTTTTTAGGTACCTCTTTAACAAGTCTTTTTGACGACATGCAAGACCGCTGACTCTGAGATGCTCCATTAGCCCCAAGTACTTCAACTGTTGTCTGATCATTGCTTCATTAAACTTTCCTGTGATTGCACGAGAGAGATAATAATATATCTGTGTTGTTTCCATTAACCTTCACTGCCTTTTCTGAACTGATGTACCTGGCTGCTTGAACTAATTACACTTAAGACAGTGCATATACCAGGCCTCTGCCCATGAGCAGCTCAGTGAGCTTCTGCAGGCTGTTCTTAAACTGGGTCACTACTTACAGACACAACCAAAGGGTCATGTTAAACAAGCAGCTCATTTGGCAGATACTGTTAGCAGTCAGGTTACAGCTAATACAACTCTTTTAAAAAGATATTTTTTTTGCCAGTCAGAACTTTACAAGATGAGTGTATGTATGAATGTATTTCTCCAATCTTCAAGGGATAGAAATCATACATACAGGCTCAATTATATGCTCAAACCTCATTTATACTAGGTAGCCACCACCAGGCTCCTGTATCCAAGCTCCTGAAACAATTCTGGTTGAATATTTGACCACTCATCTAACCAGAATTAGCATAGTTCACTCATGTTTTTATCTAATCTGAAGTCAGGGTCACACCAAAAGCTTAATGTTACCCTGCTTTATCCATTCAAGAGCCAATCCTGATAAGTGTTTTTGGATCAGTGTCCTGTTGGAACATGCAAAAATATATTTAACGTGAAGTTCTTAAATTTGGAGGTAGTTTTCTGTCCTAATTATTCCACCCAGGTACAGTAATGCCTTTTTTCCACGGGCTCTGCTTAGGACAGCTCAACTCCACTCAGCCCATTTTGCGAGCATTTCCATTACTGTTTTTTTCTGGCCCAGTACCTCCTTTCTTGGTCCCTGCTCAGGAGCAGGTACGTCGGGGCTGAAAAAGGACTACATGTAACGTGAACAGACTGCTGTTCACTGATTTTACTGATATTAACACTGATATTAACAAATCATAAACCATGCCCGAAGGCTGAAAGAAAAGAAAAAGGACTCCAGAATTACACGCAGGCAGTATTTAATAACATCCTAAACCATCTGGTCACACATAAAATCAGTTGTTTAGACGCACAAACATTTCCCCCAAAACACACAAATTTATTGACATTTCATGAGTCACAAAAAGTTCCAATACCATGTGCCACCAGAGGGTCTAGAAAAGTTAAAAAAATGCACAAAGCAAAGAAAGATTTACATAGCCAGTATTAGTTTTTCCCCACAATGTACATGCAGCAGAATACAATACATCCGGCTTTTACTGGTCAATACAATGTCCAGTTTTCTTTCAGCTCTGATCTTGAATTTTCAGACTTTTGACTCTGTTGAGCCATCCACTCCCCTAGCTCTCATCAGTAATGCCTTTTATGGGATTCTTTTTAAATAAAATTGATTATATTAAAACAAAATCATTGGCATACTCCCAAACATGATAACTTCATCCGCACCAAGTGAGACAGCATTAGAAATAACCGTAGAACCTGATTTGTGATTGGACTGTTTTGATCCTGTGGAGCTTCCTGAGTTATCAGAAATATTAGCTTCATCTAAACCATCAACTTGTATGTTAGACCCAATCCCAACCAAATTATTTAAGGAAGTGTTTCCTCTGATTACCAGCCCCATTTTAGATATGATTAATCTATCTTTAGTAAATGGATATGTACCACAGGCCTTTAAGGTAGCTGTTATTAAACCTTTACTTAAGAAGCCCTCGAATGATCAAGATGACTTAATAAATTACAGACCTATATCCAACCTTCCGTTTTTATCTAAAATACCTAAGAAAATAGTTGCTAATCAAATGTGTGAACATTTACACAGCAATGACCTGTTTGAAGAGTTTCAGTCAGGCTTCAGAGCTCATCATAGCACTGAAACAGCTCTGCTGAAAGTCACTAATGATATTCTTATGGCTTCAGATAATAGACTTGTGTCTGTACTTGTCCTGTTAGATCTTAGTGCTGCATTTGATACAGTCGATTGCAGTATTCTCTTAGAAAGGCTGGAATTTCCTGTAGGGATCAGGGGAACAGCACTAGGCTGGTTTAAATCTCATCTATCTGACAGATTCCAGTTTGTTCATGTAAATGATAAATCATCTTTAAACTCCAGGGTTAATTGTGGAGTACCACAGGGTTCAGTACTTGGGCCAATTCTCTTCACTATATATATGCTTTCAACAGGTAAAATTATCAGACAGCATGGGATACATTTTCACTGTTATAATGATGATACTCAGCTTTATTTTTCCATAAATCCTGATGAGCCCAACCAGTTAGATCAATTACAAGCATGTCTTGAAGACATAAAAAGTTGTCTGAATTTAGAAGCAGAAAAGTCACACAAGACAGAAGTTGTCGTCTTTGGACCGGAGAAAAAACAAACTGCTTACTCAATCAATTAATGTGGAAGGCATTAAATTGGCCTCTGGTAATAAAAGTAAAAAAACTTTGGTGTTATGTTTCACCAGGGCATGTGATTTAAATCCCATATTAAACAGGTTTCTAGGATTTTCTTCTTTCACCTCCGGAACATTGCCAAAATTAGAAATATCCTATCCAGGAGTGACGCTGAAAAACTAGTCCATGCATTGTTACTTCAAGGCTGGACTGTTGTAATTTTTTACTATCAGGATGTCCACAAAATGCAGTTAAAAGCCTTCAGCTGATCCAAAATGTTGCAGCAAGAGTTCTGATGAAAATTAAAAAGAGAGATCATATTTCTCCTATTTTAGCTTCCCTTTATTGGCTCCCTGTTAAATCCAGAATATAATTTACAATTCTCCTTCTCACACATAGAGCCCACCATACATCAGAGATCTGATTGTTCCATATATTCCTAACAGAGCTCTTCGTTTTCAGACTGCAGGTTTACTGGTGGTTCCTAGAGTCTCTAGAAGTAGAATGGGAGGCAGATCCTTTAGTTATCAGGCTCCTCTCCTGTGGAACCAGCTCCCAGTTTTAGTCCGTGAGGCAGACACCCTGTCTACGTTTAAGTCTAGGCTTAAAACTTTCCTTTTTGATCAAGCTTATAGTTAGAGTGGCTTAGGTTATCCTGAGCTATCTCTGTAGTTATGCTGCTATAGGCTTAGGCTGCTGGAGGACATAATGACGACTTTCACTCTCTCTGCTACATTCTCATACTACTCTCCAATTTCATGTTATTTGCTGTTATTTCAGCTTTTAACTGTTCTCTCTCTGTTTTTTCTCTTTCTAGAATCAACAACTGGCCTGACTCTGTTTAGCTGTGACACCTTCATGGAGAGGGACATTGACCAAGCTTCTGCTGCCAACTACTTAATGTTCACCTTGTACCGATGATACACTTGGCCCCGTCTTTCAGTATTTAACCCCGTCTCTCCTAGACATAGATACTGGCTGAGCTTCTACTGTGACTAACTGTATGTGCTCTATTTAATACTCTAGACTTGAAAACTGGCTCAGAGTTCATCCTCTTAGCTGTCTTTCCCTCCTAGATTAAGCCATTAAAGGAGCTATACCCATTAACGTTTTACTTTTCTTTCCCATAGAAAGTACTGCTAGATCAGTGCTTTTGTGTTCTTTTTGTGTCTCTGCTCTGTTCTCTCAAACTCGCAGTCGATTGTGGCAGATATCGGTTCACACTGAATCTGGTTCTGCTGGAGGTTTCTTCCTGTTAAAAGGGAGTTTTCCTCTCCACTGTCGCAACATGCATGCTCAGTATGAGGGATTGCTGCAAAGTCAACGCCAGTGACTGTCCACTGTCGCTACATGCTGATCCAGCTGCTACTTTTTAACCAATTTGAATAAACTGAATCTAACTGCACTGTTTTCTAATTAGTCATAATTGGAATGTATATTTAATTCAATTCAATTCAAAAATACTTTGTTCATCGAAAAGGGAAATTAATTTTTGTTGTAGCTCATTTTATACAGGCTTCTTTAAAAACTGTTGTAGATGCTGATTGCTGTGGGCAGGAAGGATCTCCTGTAGCGGTCTGTCTTACAGCAGATCTGAAAAAGCTTCTGACTGAAGACACTTAGTCTGATGAAGAGGGTGCTCAGGGTTCTCCATAATGTGCTTCATTTTATGAAGAATCCTTCTTTGAACAATGATCTCCAAAAGTTATAGAGGAGTCCCCAGAACAGAGCCAGCCTTCTTTATTAGCTTGTTGAGCTATTTTAAGTCCCTGGCTCTGATGCTGCTTCTCCAGATTCACCGATTCTTGTTTCTCTTAAAATATACAATCATCTCCTTTGTTTATTTATGTTGAAGACATGATGATTGTTTTCACACCATGCCACAAAGCGGTCCACCAGCTCCCAGTACTCAGCTTCTTGCCCATCTCTGATCCACCCCACAACTGCAGAACCATCTGGGTATTTCTGCAGGTGACAGGAGTCTGTCTTGTACTGGAAGTCTGAGGTGTACAGAGTGAAAAGGTATGTGGAGAGTATAGTTCCCTGTGGTGCTCCTGTGCTGCTGACTACCTGGTTAGACACTCAAACCTTCAGTCTCACAAACTGTGGTCTGTCTGTCAGGTAGTCTTTGATCCATTAGATTGCTGAGGCCTCCACATGAGTCGTCTGTAGTTTCTGACAAACCAAATTAGGTTGAATTGTGTTAAACGCACTGGAGAAATAAAAAAAACCATTATCCTCACAGTGCTGCTGGCTTTGTCCAGATAACAGTGGGTTTGAGAAGCAGGTGTATGATGGCATCTTCACCTCCAACTCCACAGTAATAAACAAACTGAAGGGGATTCTGAGTTTATTGTTTGCTTACTCAGGTGGGCCAACACGAGTCTCTCTAGGACCTTCAGGATGTGGGATGTCAGGGCAACAGGTCTATAGTCATTAAGGACTGATGGGTGAGTTTTCTTTGGTACCAGAACAAGACAGGAAGTCTTCCACAACACTGGAACCTTCTTCTGGGCCAGGCTAAGATTGAAGAGGTGCGGGAGAATCTCACAGAGCTGCTCTGCACAGCCCTTCAGGATTCTAGCGCTGACACGATCTGGACCTGCAGCCTTATTCCGATTCAGTCTCTACAGTTGCATCTTCACCTGACTTCTTGAGACACACAGGTGGAAGAAGAAGGGAAAGGGATCATCAGCATCTTCTAATTTGGTTGAAGGCAAACATGTAGAAGCAGAAGGGTCCATGGCTGAGGTGGAAGATAAAATATTTGAGGCGTGACAAGAAAGCTGTGGGTCAAAGGAGGGTGGGATGTCTGTTTGGCTGTGAGTAGCAGAGGAGGAGGCTGAGCTTGTTTCTGAACTGAACCTATTGAAGAATGTGTTCAGTTCATTGGCTCTGTCCAGACATCCATCGGTCCTGGTCCTTCATCCCTGACCACACATCTCTGATATTGTTTTGCTGGAGCTTGCTCTCCAGCTTCTTCTTGTACACCTCTATGCTGTTTCTTATCTTGTCTTTAAGTTGCTTCTGTATACTCTTCAATAATTTCCCATCTCCCTCTCTGAAGGCTCTTTTTTTCTTGTTAAGCGGGTCCTTCGGGTCACTGGTGATCCAGGGTTTGTTATTGGGAAAGCATCTCACCGTTCTGGTGGGGATCCAACATCCAACATTTAGTTTTCTCTGCTACAGCAGCTGACAAACTGTTGAAAGTTTGGGAGTGTAGCAGAGAGGGAAGCATGGTTAAAATCACCAGATTTTACCACAAACGCATTGGGATGTTGTTTCTGTAGCTTAGCAACAACTGAACTAATGACATCACATGCAGTGTCGGCAACAGCTAAAGGTGGAACGTATACTGTTGCCAAAATAACACTGGTGAACTCTCTGGGTAAATAATATGGACGAAAACTTACTGCTAACAGTTCAATATCTGGACTGCAGATATTGAACTTCACAGTAACACGTCCTGGATTACAATATCTGTTGTTCACAAGTACTGCCGGTCCACCTTCTTTGCGTTTGCCGCTCCTCTTTAAACCTCTGTCTGCTTGTATAGTCAGAAAGCCTGGCAGAGAGACGCTGGAGTCAGGGATATGATCCTGCAGCCATGTCTCAGTGAAACACAAAATACTGCATTACCGATAATCTGGTTGGGTCCTTTGCAGGGCTTGGAGTTGATCAAACTTGTTTACCAACAATCTCACATTGCCCATCAGAATCGATAGAAGAGATCAGAATCAGAATCAGAATCAGAATCAGCTTTATTGCTAAGTTTGTACATACAAACAAGGAATTTGACTCCGGTACACTTTGCTCTTTGGTTTTTGTTTTTGCACTACAGAATATACATATTTACAATGTACAAATATACACATATATAAATAAATAAAAATGTGCATTTGCAACATCTGTATGCTGTTGTTTTGTACGCTATTGAATGTTCAACAGAGAAACAGCCTGAGGCAAGAAACTGTCTCTGTGGTGGCCGGTTTTAGTGAACAGCGCTCTGTAGCGTCGGCCTGAAGGCAGAACTCTAAACAGTTTATGTGCAGGGTGTGTGGGGTCTGCAGAGATTTTAGCAGCTCTTTTCCTGACCCTTGACCTGTATAAGTCCTGGATGGAGAGAAGGTCAGCCCTGATGACCTCCCTCTGTAGACCTGATTATTCGTTGCAGTCTGGACCTGTCCTGTTTTGTGGATGAACCAAACCACACTGAGATGGATGAAGACAGGACAGACTGAATGATGGCAGTGTAGAAGATGACCAGCAGCTCCTGTGGAAGGTTGTACTTCTTGAGTTGCCTCAGGAAGTACAGTCTCTGTCTGGGCCTTCTTTTGAACACTGTCTATGTGTGAAGACCATCTCAGGTCCTCAGAGATGGTGGTTCCTAAGAACCTGAAGTGATCCACAGCCGATACTGTGTTTTTGAGGATGGTGAGGGGGTGTATGGAGGTGGTGTTTTCCGAAAGTCCACCACCATCTCCACATTCTTGAGGAGGTTGTTTCCAGGCAGTTCTGACTACACCAGTGTATCGGGGGTCCCACCTCCTGTCTGTATGCAGATTCATCACCGTCCTGGATCAGTCCAATGACAGGGGTGTCGTCTGCAAACTTAAGGGGTTTTTCACGGACGAGTCCGCTGAGGTGCAGTCATTTTTGTACAGGGGAAGAGGAGTGGGGATAGAACACACCCCTGGGGGGCACCAAAGACTTATTGATCTGGTTTCGGGGAGAAGATGTCCCCTAGCCCTAACTTTTTGCTGGTGGGGTCCGTCAAGGAAGCTGTTTGATCCACTGACAGGGGGAGGCTGGGACATTGGTGGGGGGGGAAGCTTCTGGTGGAGGAAATTCTGGTATGATGGTATTGAAGGGCCGAGCTGAAGTCTACAAAACGGATCCTGCCGGGAGGTCCCCGGGGGATCGAGGGGGTTGCAGGATGAAGTGTAGACCCCAAGTTAACAGCATCATCTGCCGGACCTGTTTGCTCCGGTAAAAAAACTGCAGGGCGTCCAGTAGAAAAGGGGGGCCCCTGTGATGTCTTTTCAGGTGCTTCCCCGCCGAAAAAGGGATTTCATTGGACCACAGACGTCAGGGCTACAGGGCCTGTAGTCATTTAAATCCTAGGATGGTGGGTTTTTCTTGGGGCCTGGGATGAAGGGTTTGGGCCCCTTTTGGGAAACATAAAGGTGGACCCAAAATTTCCCTCCGGGACTTTTTGAAGATCCGGGTGAAGATCGGAGCGAGTTGATTTGCCACAGGCTTTCAGGCATGAGGGGGAGAAATTGTCAAGGTCCTCCAGCTTTCTTTTTTTTAATGCGCTAAAAGAGCCTATTTTTATCTTCCTCAGAGATCTTTAGTGCCAGGCAGAGGATCTGAAGGTGGGGGTTGGTTGCTTTACTGGTCGAACCCTGTTCCTGGAATGGGATGTGGAGGGGTTTGGGTTTGAGGTGTGGAAATGGCTTCTTTTTATTTCTGCAGTAGAAGCCTTTCAGACGGTTTTCCCCCCGGGCCCGGGACTTTTTTGGGGGGAAGGGTGGTGGGGCTTCTGTAGGCAGTCAGGTTTCCCCAACCAGTCCATACAAGCTTGGGGTCACCAGTAGAAGGGCTGTTTTTCGGGTTTCTCACTGTAGCTTCTCTTGGTTGCTTTGATCTCCTTTGAAGGGCTGTTCCTGGCCCCCCCTGTACCGCGCCCAATCTCCACGCTGGAAGCTTTTTTCCTTGTCCCTGCGCAGATTCCTGAGATGTGGAGGGAATCAGGTTTGGGTTTTTTCCCCAAAAAAGGGCAGAAGGTCTTGGTCTGCACACACGTGTCCTCACAGAAAACCCTTGATGTATGATGTCCCACCACATCAGTTAGTTTTTTTTTAAAATCAATGGCTGAGGTTTAAAAAATTGTCCGGTTTTGTGCATTCAAACCCAGGCCCTTTAGCATCTGCTTCGATTCCTCAGTCCCATTTTTTAAACAGTGTGAACCCGGGTTTTTTTGGAGCTCTTATTTTCTGTCTGTAATTTGGGGGATGAGGTGGATAAGGCAATTAACCGAAATTTCCCAGAGCAGCCCTGGTAACAGCATGGTATGAGTCCTTTAAAAGCTGTGTGAACAATGGTCCAGTGTGTTTTTGCTCTGGTGGGACACTTAATATGCTGTCTGTATTTTGGGAGCTCATTAGAGATTTTAAGCTGTTTAAAATCTCCCAAGTATTATGATGAAAGAGTCGGGGTTTTTTTCCCACGTCCTGTAATCAGCTCAGCAAGATGTTTTTTCCGTGGCAGAAGTGCAGCCATGCGGGGGAAAATATGAGGGGCCGGGATTTTTATAAATGGGGAAAACTCTCTCGGTGAAATAAAACAGTTTGCAAAAAGATTATGGAGAATGACTCCAGACCGGGGCTAACATTTTTTTCCCCCAGCCCTTTTAGTCTCTTGCACCCAAGCTTCGTTAATATAAAACCGATTCCCCCCTCCTCGTTTTTTCCCCGTAGCTCCGCGCTGCGATCCGCTCTGAAAAAGCTGGAAGTCCGGTATCCAGCGGTTGCGCGTTCCGGGATTTTTTAAACTCAGCCATGTCCGGTTGAAGCAGAGAACCGCGGGATCTGGGGAGGTCCGATTTTTTACCGGTGAGAAAAGTAGCTCGTCCATCTTTGTTGCTTAGAGAGCGGAAACATTTGCAGATGTATTGAAGGCAGTGGTGTGAAAAAGGTCCTTTTTTTGCGGAGTTTTACCAGGGTCGCCAGGCACGCTTTCCCCCCGGGCGCCCCGGGGCCCAGTATTCCGTAGAGCGCCGCCGCCCCGCTTGCCAGAAGCTCAGTGAAACTTCGGATCAATGAAGGGGATGGTGAAAAAAAACCAAGAGAGGACTCTCTGAGGGTTGAGAATTTTCCTCTCTACTAAAGGGCCAAACACGAATTGTGGCCCGAGACTACAGTACTGTGGCTCGAAAAACATATAAACACACAAAATACAAAAACAAGTAGAGAGCGAAGCTCCGAGGCTGCCATCGTCGGCGCCATCTTGGATAGTCTATAGATGGTTTGAACTTCCTCCTGCTCTCTTTTTTTTGCCCCTTTTTGCATCCTCGGCGACTCCTTATCAACTCATCAGGGATTTGGGGTTGTAGTTGAAGTTTTATTTGAGGTTTTGAGATATTAATTAACTACTCCCGGATGTGAAAAAAACAACCCTGTTGCCATGGTGATACATCATAACAAATGACCAAAAGTCATCAAAAATCCTTCCAGCTGCACAGCATCTGATACCGGAGAGGATAATCTTAAAAACAAATCTATTTTTATCCACCACAAGAAAAATTTTAGTTCCCAAAGAGAATTATAATAAGAATGAAAAGTAACAAAGCCACTCCAACATGCTGCCACCTTGAGTGCCGCAATTCTAGAAATATACTTGATATAATGATATAAATATACTTGACTTGAAATCTGTATGATTCGATTGAACTGACTCTGTAAAGTGCCTTGAGACAACGTGTTGTGAATTGGTGCTATATAAATAAAACTGATTTGAATTGAATTAACCAGCTCTCTCTTGAAAATGAGAACTTGTATACACTATGCGACTTTGGGCCGTCACAGACAAAAGATGAGGATTGTAGGAAAATTGTAGAGAATGCTACAATTTAGAGCCAATGGTCCAGGCTCTCAATCTTACGTCGCACTGTGAGACAGGTTCAGCTTGGCCATTGTTAGCATCTTGCGAACAAAGATACCCAACAATAAATATCTGACAGTATCAGATATTTAGAATGACAATCTCACAGTGTGACAGCTGTTATGACCTACGTCTACTAATCCGCCAATGGAATTGCAGCAGGAAATGATGCAATGGTCAGTTGGTCAGTCAGCATCCCAAGTTGAACTCTTTTCCCCAGCCACTATTAGGTCTGTCAGTCAGTCATTTTCTACCGCTTATTCCATAGTGGGTCGCGGGGGAACTGGTGCCTATCTCCAGCAGTCTATGGGCGAGAGGCGGGGTACACCCTGGACAGGTCGCCAGTCCATCGCAGACGATTGCGTCTGCATTCTCCTAATCCTTCTCCTATTTGTTTCGAGGCACATAAATGCCGCAACTAGGGCTGCGTTCTTCATATTGTTTGTTGTGTTTTTGTTTTGTCTCCTCATGCAGTCCTCATGCAGCGTTGTTTGTTGACATTTTTCCCTAAAATTTCTTTCCACATTGAAGAAACGTTCTTAAATAAACATAGGATTTTTATACATTTCTCTGTGTGTGTTTATGTTACTGAGATTTTTCATTTTACAAATCTTACCATGGGTTCCATCCTAAAGCAAACACAAGAAGACATTGCATCGTTTTAGGTAGTTCATTACCATAAATATGAGATTTAATAGGTTTTTTGATTAATTGTGGGATACTTGTTTATATGATGAGATATGATTTTTACATGATTGTATCTAAAAAGACTTTCACTTATCTGTGGAAAACCACTCTACATCTTGCTGCAATCTGTCTTAAGCCACTATTCCACACAGACCACGAATATTACAAAGAATTTCTCAATTTTAGAATTCGTGAGGATTCTTGGAATTTTTGCTAATTTTCTGGTCCAATTTGGGACGCTCTAAGATTGGTTATGGCACAGGTATGATAGATAAAGATAAATTGTGAGATTCGGCTTGATTTGCATGAATATTGTCAAGAATTTAGTACAATTTACAAGAATCTATTAAGAATACTGCACGTATGTTAGGGATCAGTTAGAAATCAATTAACAATATGCCGAATGCATCTAAGAATCTCATTCAATTAAGTTTTTATTTGTTAATATTCTTGACAATTTGTGGGATTTTCCATCAAGATATAATAAAAAGGAAGAAGGCAGACTAGCAGGAGTGAATGTTATTTCAATGATGACTGTTGATATTTAGAAGTTAAAATGTTTTAAGTGAAGTAATTGTTTTTGCCAATAAAATGTAGAAACTAAAGTTTGTGTTTTTGGACATAAAATGTTATAAACTAAATTACTAAAAAATAAATTTTACTTTGTTTCATATTTCTTATGTATCTAAAAATATATAATTTTTTTTGTTTGTTTTTTACTTTGTTTTATTAAGTATTTAGAGGGTACAATGGCCCTGAGGTTCACAATCTGTAAGTGTTTCAGTTTTGATTTTCTTGTATGAACTTTTTGACCATTTCCTTGTTGTTATTAGGTTTTTAGATTTAGTATTCTTCAGTTCATTTCACTGTGTCCATTAATATTAGGTGTTTGAGGTTCTTATTTGATCTGTTTCTTCCCTATTGTTTATGTTCTCTAGTTAGTTACTTACTTATTTCTTAGTTTATTATTGTATTCCTGTACATTTATATTTATGTTAGATTCCTTAAAGTGTTTCTGTGTTCCTCTTCGTCTGCTGCTGCCCATTTTCTCTCCTCCCTCAGCTCTCTCTCCTTTCATTGGTCTCAGCTGTTACTCATTTTCACCTGATTACTCCCACTTGCCTTTTTCCTCAGTTCTTCCCATGTATAAAAGCTCTCTGGTTGTTCTCATTGATTACTGGATTCTACTGTTTGCCTGCCTGTTCCATGCGTCTGATCCTCTGCCTATGTTCCGTGTCCTGCCTCTAGTTACCAGTTCAGTTTTCATTAAACGTTTCTACTTACAACTCCTGTTTGCATTTTGGTCCTGCAAGAAACCACCACTCCATAACACTGAGTGGTCAAGTCTTGACCATTAAGACAATGCTTCATGATTCCCCGATTGAGTTAAGAATGCATAAGAATGCCTAGTAATCAATTAGAAATCGGTTACGATACCTAAGAATTACCTAGAAATTTGTTAATAATTTTGTGAGATTTTTTTGAATTCGGGAGTTCAGCTCAAAACTTTTGACATGAATTCCAGATGACTCAAAAATTGCAAGAACTGATTAAGAATAAAATACGAATCAGTTACGAATTCAGGAATTTATTACAGTTCAACTCTGAATGTTATTTGTGGGCTGTGTGGAATTCAGGCTTTATAAATGTATATCAGATCCTCACCAGTCATGTAAACAAAACATTGACCCCAAGTTACTCAGGATTCAATATGGCAGGTTGTCAGCATAATGTTCTCGATACAAGTGTCCCTGGTTCTCAAATGATCAAACTCAAGTGGATTGTCTTTCTTTTAGTACAAAGAACACCAATAGGTGTGGCACCTCTGGTATGATATAATATCCTGTCTTCTTGTATAGAAAGAGCAGTTCACGAATACCAAAAAAAACATAAAAACACATTTGTGACACTTGTATACTTTGATGTGTATATATTTTTTTATTGCAGGGCATTAGTATTTTTGTTTTTATAGTGAGTTGAATAGTTATTCTTATCCTCAGCATTTCATTGAATTGACTGTGTGTCTACCTGTATATGACAAACAAACCAATACAATACCTCTCAAATAAGGGTTTAAAATATGAAAGTGTGGGCTAAAACTCACAATGAACCTGGACAAATTAGCTGAGTAAAATTAGTTAATGCTTTGATTTGCTAATCCACAAGTAATGCAACAAAATGCAATAAAAATGTCTATCAAGCCCGTTTTTAGTTTTAACTATATTTTTAGGTTTTTCAAGTAAAATATGATGTCTTTATTATTTATTAAACAACATTTTGATCTCATTGAAAGCTTCACATCTTTATTTGAAATGATTAGCTGCTTTCTGACCTTTACAGACATGTGGTATGTGTGTCTGTTTGTGAGTGAGGGGCCTTAAATCATCAGACAGGGGTACACAAATAGAAAGCAGGGGAGGGATTGTACAGAAGATTCTTGACTATTCTTAGTGCAGCAACTCTCCTCTCACAATTAGAAGGAGGTGCATGAAGAAGTTCACACCAGCTGGATCGAACGTTTGCAAGGCTTACCTGGGCAGTAGTTCAGGTGCCTGAGGTTTTAAAATAGCTTTTCCTTTTAGAAGAAATTGATGTTTTGCAAATAGTATTTTATGCAGCTGAAACCCCATATTTTAATGTATTAAAAGACACATATTTTTCTCCTGTATTAAGTCAGTTAGCATTACCAAATTTATTTCTATTTGCAAAATGTGACAATAATGAGAGCTAATATTTTGGAGATCTTTTAATTACCTTCAAAAATATAACTCATTTAATAATCTAAGCCTTTAAACAATTTGGCAGAGCCCAGATGATGATACCATGGCTTTTGAAAGCTTCGGATAGGTTAATTCACAACAACTGATTTAATTGGAGGCTAATATGTGAATGTATTTAAAGGCAACTCCTCAAGCATGCTGCTTTCTTGTGTGACATTGTGTCCCTGAAGGTCCCACATTCATTCTAACAATTATACACAAGTACACAGCTGGGAATGTCCAGCAATCCACCATTCAGTAGGTATACAGGTTCTGTCTCCCAGAGAAGAACGTGTTATGGTATGAAATATGCGAATCAACCACGGAACAAAAGCAAAAGACCGTGTAAAGATGCTGGCTGAAGCTGGTGAGAGAGTATTATTATCCACAATGAACAGAGTCCTGTAAAAACATGGAATGAAAGGGTGCTCAGAGAGGATGAAGCCATTACTCCAGAAGTAACATAAAAAGGCAGAATACAGTTTGCAAATGTAATCAGGGACAGGTACCTTAATTTTTGGACACATGTCCTGTGGTCTTATGACATTAAAGGTAAAGGGTTTGGCCATAATGATCAGCATTACTTTTTTGGGAGAAAATTATATACTTTTTATATTTTTTTGCTGGAAGGATGCTTGGTTTATGCTGAACTTTCTAGAAAGGACAAATAGTATACTATTAGTGTTTAAAAAGATCACTTGGACAATGCTTATATTTTGTCCAAGAGTCTGACATTCATGTGTACTTAATATTTATAAGACCAAAAAAAGCCTAATTTACAGAAATGCCAGCCTGCTGTATTGTACGGGTTGAATACTTGGCTGAGATTTATTTTGCATAAATTAATAAATCAATGCAACGTGGCATAGAGTCAATGAGTCTGTGACTCTGCTGTGCTATAACAAGGAAGCCGGGTTGCTTTAAGGGGGCCTTCAGCTTGTCTGCATCGTTGGCTCTGGTGTCTCATCTTCCTCTTGACAGTACTCTGGATTTTCTGTGGGATTTAAGTCAGGCCAGTTTTCTGGCTAGTCAAGCACAGTAACACCATGGTCATTAAAGCAGGTATTGTTACTTTTAGCAGTGCGGGCTGGTGCCAAGTCCTGCTGGAAAATAAAATC
>JAHHUM010002119.1:0-123606 GCA_036173005.1 Crenichthys baileyi | reverse complement strand
GGGCCTCCCCCCTGCAAAATTTGCTGCATTATTGTGCCATGGGCAAAAGTTACGCCTGTGGCATGCAAGGTAAAATTTTAAGGCCAGGTTGCTTGATAGCTGTCTTAGGTCATCTGCCTTGGGGCTGGTGTTTCTCATCTTCCTCTTGAAAACACCCCATGATCTTCTATGGGTTCAGGTCAGGAGATTTTTTGCTGGCCAAAATCAAGAAAATAACCCCAAGTCATTAACCTTTTGGTCCCTTTGGCTGGGGGCAGGTGCGAAGCCCTGCGGAAAATAAAATCAGCATCTCCATACAGTTGTTAGCAGAGGGGCGGAAGTGCCTGGGAATTTTCCCTGGTAGATGGCGGCTTTGAAGTGGACTTCGGAAAAACACAGTGGACCAAACCCCCAAACAGATGAAGGGCCCCACCCCAAAAACCATTGCTGCTGGGGAAAAAACTTTGCACTGGACTTCATGCAACGTGGATTCTGTGCCTCTCCATTCCTCCAGACTCTGAGACCTTGATTTCCAAATGAAATGCAGAATTTAGTCATCTGAAAACAGGACTGTGGACCACTGAGAAACAGTCCAGTTCCTTTTCCCCTTAGCCTAGGTAAGACACTTCTGACGTTGTCTCTGGTTCGGGAGGGGCTTGACACGATGAATGCGACATTTGTAGTTCATGTCTAGTATTCATCTGTGTGTGGTGTATCTTGATGGAGTGGATCTTGATGGAGTGGACTGATGGACCCCACAGCCTCAGTCCACTCCCTGTGAAGCTCCCCTAAATTCTTGAATGCTTGACACTCCTCTCCGGGTTGCTGGTGCACCTTTTCCTACCACACTTTTTCCAACCACTCAATTTTCTGTTTATATGCTGGGATATAGACCTCTGTGAACAACAGCTTCTTCTGCAGTGACCTTTTGTGGCTTATCCTCCTTGTGAGGTGTGTTGATGACACAGAGTGAGAGACCATTTAAAGGCTTAGCAAACCTTTGCAGGTGTTTTGAGTTAATTAGCTGATTAGGGTGACACCAGTGTTATACAGAGTTTCACTTTCTAAGATGACTGGCAAAAAATATAGCACTTTTACACAATATATATTTTTTTAAGTACCTGTATGGTTTATATAATTCTCTTGTAATGCTTGCTTTCCTAGAGCATCCCTCAAAATGCTCTGGTTATTCCTTGGAAGACACTTACCAGGAGAACCTACCTTCCTTGCGAGTCACATAAGATTCCTCAAAAAAGTCAGTCTCCAAAGGACAGAAACCTCATTTCATCAATCCCAACTACAATATCATCAATAGTATCTCTGACTGTAGACATGGGCAAGTATAGGCAAGAAGCTATGTTTCTTAACTTCCCTGACACAAAAAATCTGCCTTACTTGAATTCCATGTTCTTCTGTTTTTCCCATTTTGAGTATTGGATTGGAGAACTTGTCCTCAGTGTCACTGCAGAGAACAGGAAGCCAATTATTCATTAAAAGTTCCTTAAAATGTAAAGTATTAATTATGAAAATGTCTTTGCTACATGTTTTAATAGTGAATAACAATAACTTTGCCAACAAACATTTAAAAAAAAAAAAATTAGTCTTAACATTGGATTTTACCCATATTGAATAAATGTACTAAAATTAAAAGTTTGATTTTCCCAATTTTTTTATGTAAGGTTATGTGTCTTCCATTAAAGATGACTTAATAGGCTTTTTGTAGATCTTTATCAGGGGTGCCAAAAATGTGGAGGGGGCTGTAGGTGACCAGAAATAACCTTATAAAATGCAAGGTGAAGGTAGGCAGCAGCAAAAGCCAACTTTAAACATTCCTGCTGTTTCTTACTTGCTGTGTCATGGGCAGTGTTTTCAGTAAGAGTTCTTTGTCAGTAACAGTCAGTCATACCCTATTACTAGCCAACAAACCAGACTAATGCCCAGAGAAGCCCTGCAACCTGATTATGCATGCCCCTGCAGTTCAAAACAGATGCTCTTCACTAGCTCTGGCAGCATGGAAAAGCCTTAGGCAGGCGGCTATTTTGGGTAAATTAGTAAAGACAACAGTTGCTTCCCAGGTTGACGCTGCCATGCTGAGGTGCACTGCAGGGCGACAGAGTGGAAAACATAGACCCAGCCTGGACAGCACAGCCCTGTAGGCGTCATTTGGAAGATCTCCAGCTGACAGGTGGTGGCTGTGGTCGACTGCTCCCCGTGTATCATATACAGGTAATTAGCCATTCAGCTCAGACATGCAGGATAAGAGTACAGTCATTGACAGATATGTGTATAATGAAGACAGGTTTACAGAGGACAAGCTATTTGTGTACAATTCGTATCTGTGTATGTCAGTAGACACTTGATCAAAAGGCATTGGGGTGCACGTACTAACAATACAACAGTAAAGTGACAGCAGAAAAGCAAAGTAAAAATGAATTTCATACTAACCTTGTTTAAACTCTAGCTTTAATATCTCCCTCATTTTTGTCATGATGAAAGATTTCACAAAAAAGATTTTTGACATACAGAGAGCATATGATAAAGTCTAGTAGATTATAAGATACAATAATAGCAGTAAAATCTGGCCAGCAAACTGACCAGGACAGCACTAATCAGAGAAGCAACCTGGATGGCCATGGTAACTCTGAGGGAGCCACAGAGATCCACAAGCTCAGGTAGGAAAATCTGTTGGCAGGACACGTCTTAATTGTACAGTAAACAAATCAGGTACTAGATGAAAGAGTAGCTCAAAGGAAGTCAAAAGTAAAGCCAGAAGTTCCAGTTGCAGATTGCCACAAAGCATGTAGGGAACATACCAAACACATTAAAGGATGTGCTATGGTCAGATGAGACAAAACTGAACATTTTGGACTACATACAAAATGCTCTATGTAGCAGAAAATTAACACTGCAAATTACCCTGAACACACCATCCCCACTGTTAAACGTGGTGAACGTGGTTAACTCCTGAGTATTGTGACCTGCAAAGTCTAAAAAATAAACAATTTGATCATACAGCCATACAACAATCTAACAAGAACAAAAAATAACCAACGTTCACCATCATGCTGTAGGGATTCTTTGCTTCAGCAAATATGGGAAAGCAAGTCAGAGTTAACTGGATGGAGCAAAATACCTGACGATCCTGGAAGAAAACCTGCAACAGGCAGCAAGAAACCTGAGCCTGGGCCGGAGGTTTACCTTCCAGCAGGACAATATTGCTAAACTTATAATCAGTGTGAGGGGCCTAGTCACAGTCCAAACTAAAACAAATTAGGAATTTTGTGACAAGACTTCATAATAAATTAATAACAGGCGCTCAGGTAAAAATGTTCTTGTCTAGATGCACAAAGCTAATGTCTCTATACTAGCAGCTGTAATTGCAGCAAAAGGTTTTTATACAATGCTGATGCACACCCCACTTTCCTAAGTTTAATTTGTAAAAAAAAATATAAAATAATTGTCCTTCCCCTTCACGATTTTAAAATATTTAATGTTTTAATTATATGCAGCCATCCAAATGATGTCGTTTTAGGACAAAATTCTTTCCCAAAAATATTTGCTTGCTTGATTCTGATGATCATGATCAGTCAGCTACAGTTCATTATAAGCTTTATTACTGATCCAATTGTACTTAGCATATAGTAGTAATTATATTTCATTGGCTACTCAACCCCTTGTCACCCCCCTAATGTTAAATAAATCAATTGACCTCTACCAACAAACTTTTAGAACCAGTGGTGCCAATGAGCTGCTATATTCCACTATTTTAATAATGACTCCTCAATGCCCTTATTTAGCTGTCTCAAATTTGGTAAATAGGCCTGTTTTATGCAAAGTAGGTAGTCCACTATATGAATGTATCATAGTGCGAGTTAAAAGTTTTATAAATGGTTCAATGGATAGTTGATGTTGAGTCAGTCAGTGTTGATGGGCAGTAAATGGGGAAAACGGACCTATGTAAATGGGAACCTGGTTCATGCTGCTCCGCTGGGAAATCAGGTGGCCATTTGAATATTCAACCCCAGGGCCAGCGCTCTAATTCCTCTCCCCTCAACATGCCACACAAGGAGAAAAGAAGTGACAAAATGGCAAAAAGCTCACAGACATGAATTTGCATTTTAATGTGCCTGTCGGAATCACTTTGGATAAGAGCTGTGAGTATGAGGGACCATATAACCCCGAGGGTCCCCACCAAACATCCTGTAATAGCCACTATCCAAAAGAACAACATTCTGTGAAGGAGGAAGTTGTTACTAATAGATAATAAGGAGCAAGGTGGAGGGAGGAATTGGCAGGTCTTAGATCCCAAAATAAGTTAGACTCCTGAAATGTTTAGGAGGCAGGATTTTTGTTTTAAGTCCCCCAAAAAAACAATATAAACAAGCACAACCTTGACGGACTTTTCACAAGCACTGTCATTCATTGACATTGATTGCAATGAGACTTTAATTACAAAGAAAAACAATTGACGCCTTGCAACAAAACAAACAGCTTGGTGATGTTTTTAGAGTCTCAACCATTCAAAGTCAGATCATTATTCTTTTTTTTTAGTTTTTACTTTGAAATATTTTCCCTCTGGATCAATACCAACAGAGACATATGGTTTCTTTTATCTCAGCAACTCCCAAGAGAACACTGACAAAAATAAGGGAAAAGAACAGCCCAGGAGTAACTCATCTCACCTCAATACTCCATTATTGCTATTTAAAGTCTTCAATCACGTTGTCATTTGGTGAAAGGTGAGAGTAGTCAGCTGGATTTAATAAGTTCAATTCTATCTCCTGCTGGTACAGAGTGTATCTTTCCACGTATGGATGGGCTTCATGGCCTAGCTGACACAAGAACACAAAGTGACTGGCCGGGACTTGTACTTTTAGTGTCCAAGAGCAGACATCTAGGCAGCCAGGCTAGCTGTATGCTGCTGAGAAACAAGAGTCGTCCTACAGAGAGACATTGAGCATGCACCCCCTCTTTATCAAGGTATCAGGTATTTCAAGGTCCTCTTAACAAAGAAGATTAATTAGACCAAAGTCTCCTTGGACTACAAGCAATTGTCTCTGACGTTTTAGTCTGACAATTCGTTTAAATGTATTTATTTACAGCCAATTCACACCAAATGTCATCTCATAGCAATTTACAAAACAATGAGATCCAAATATCAGGAAGTATGTAATGACATCACACCAATACAATGCAATCCAATCAAATAGATTCAAATTCTGTTACATACTCCACACAATTTAATTCTAGTTATAATATGATGGAGCCATGGTCATTTTATAAAACCAACTGGTAAAACATGTTTTATCTAAGAAAGCCCAGCAAATGCTTTGAGTCACTGACTTTGCAGCAATTATTGATCCTGAGTAAGCATGTGGCCACATTACAAAGGAATCACTCACTTTTAATGGAAAGAAACCTGTAGCCTACCAGGTTTAGTATGGGCTATTCTGCCATGACCAACTTGGGGTTGAGAGGACAAGAAAGAGATAGAAAAAAGCATCAACTGGTCTATGAATACTTTTTGTAGGACAGATAAACTGGGCACACATAGTTAGTCGAAGATGTAGCTCTGTCAGTGGCCTAATCAAGGAGAGAAACACAGGTAAAAAGACGAATAAGTATGTAAACAAGTAAAACTTTATTTAGTTAGCACCTTTTAAGCAATAGCTCAGCTGATGACTTTTACAATAAAACACAAAAACAAATGGCAAAGTGAAGCTTCATTGAAAAGGAAAAAAAGAAAAAGAACGTATTGCTTGTGGTTGTAATGTTAGCTGTGAAAAATTCAAGGGTTATGAAAACCTTTGCAAGGCAATGTAAAAAAATTGTTCCCAACGTATCAATATTTTGTGTGGCCACCATTATTTTCCAGCACTGCTTTACCTCTTGTTCTTGGTGTTCACTGGAGGTTGCCACTGGAATCCTCTTCCACTCCTTCATGGTCAGATTACAGGGCTGATGGATGTTAGTGACCTCTATCTACCATTTGAGGATGCCCCACAGATACTCAATAAGGTTTTAGGTCTGAAAACAAACCTGGACAGTCCAACACCTTTACCATCAGTTTCTTTAGCAAGGCAGTGGTCATCATGGGGTGCATTTGGGGTCATTATCATGTTGGAATATGTTGAGAATTAAAATCATGTACTTCATGCTATTAGTTCAGTTCACATGTATAACCATAAAACTGGGACACAACATGTATTGTGAGCCTGAGAGGGAGAAGTCAGAGGTCAAAGCAAAAGTAAGGCTGCAACAAGGGTGAAACAGGGGTCAGGAGGTTCTCAGCAGCTGCAAGTAGTAAATGCTGGTTGTATGGGCAGTAAAGCAATAAATGTCAACTTTTGGGCATGTAATTACCCAGCAGGGGGGCTTGGCTAATTTACAGCACCAGACTGCATAATGGGGAGGCTCAGCCTTTGATGTAGATTGTTATAAAATGTACTGGCATCTATGATGAGGTAGATCACTCGACCATCCGTAGATTTGCTGCTGATCGAGTCTTCTCCCCAAGGCCTTTGGTAAATCTTTCTTTCTTTCTCTGTATCATTCTTTTTGTATGGAATATGTTTAGGGAATTATTGGACTTATCATTTACCAAATTAAACTTGTGTTAATCTTAATTTCCTGCTCTTCATCTGTTCTTTCTCACGACATCCGGACTGGGGTGTTGAGGGTGTCTTTTTATATATGGTGGAATTATTGTACCTCAAAAAATACTACCCTGTGGCCCAGTTTCTGAAGAGAGGGAATTGTGTAGGTCAAAGTACATATTGGTATTTATGGTTCCCTTAATAACCTGTAGCTTCCCACAGCCAGCAGCACTCATGTAGCCCCAAACCATGACACTCCCACCACCATTCTCGACTGTAGGCAAGATACACTTGTCCCTGTACTCTTTACCTGGTTGCTGCCACACATGCTTGACACCATCTGAACCAAATATGTTTAGTTCAGATGGTGCACTTGTACTCAGCTTGTTGGGTCGACCCTTGCGAGGCATGTTCTGAGTGGAATCTGTCTCAGTTTCTCAGTTTCAGGGAGTAGGCAATCTTCCTATAGCCTAGGCCATCTTCATGTCGAGCAACAATTCTTATTATTTGAACAATTATTTTCAGATCTTCAGAGAGGTCTTCGCCATGAGGTACCATGTTGTGACCAGTATGAGAGAGTGTGATGCAGAATGTGTATGTACAGTATGTATATACATGTATATAAATGTGTATGTGTATGCATGTATATCCTTCTTTTTTCGTTCTTTTTTATGTACATTTGTTCGAAATAAATCATTATTATTAAAAGATATTATTGGCTGTGTGTTGTGGTAATATGAGAAGGGAGTAAATTCAATTTAATAAAATATTCGCAAAAATGTGAGAGTTGTGCTAACTTTTGTGAAATACTGTAGTGATATTTGTGTTTGTGTATTATTCAGCAGTGTCAACACACTAATTAAAACAAATTCAAAAAGGATCACTGCCTTGTAGCTTCAGCCACCAAGCAAATGCCGCCAGTGTGCATTGTTTCATAGAAAATAATAGGGGTATATTTTTGATGCATGTCTGATGCCACCAATGTGTATTTCCCTTCAGTGAAGCTGGTTGCCTACACGTGCCAGGGCAGTTTGGCTATACATATAGGATATCTCAAGACAGAATCCGAATTACTTGAATGACTTTATTAAATCAAGGCTGAATTGCCTTTTATTTGAATAGCCCACCCTGGTTGCCACAATGATTCACACTTTTTTGTTACAGCAGGGGGAGAGGCAGTAAATCTAATCTGAGTTCTTCTTATATACAATCTCTAAGACACAGAAGAAACAACACTGTTTTTTGCAAAAAACATACTGCAGGTTGTTTCAAATACTATTTTCAAATTATGAGTGACAGCAAGTTGGTTACCCCTTTTAGTGATTTTTATATTTAAGCTTTATAATTTATTTTATTTTAATATAGAAGAGACTATATGATGAGGTAAAAACATAAATAAATAAATGTTTCATAAAGCACTTTTACACTCCTGAACAAAATTCTAAAACCATAGAAGACATTAAGAATTTGCATGTTGTGCTGTTGTATCGTGACCGGTTTGTTAGTGGAGTTACAAAATGAAGCAAGCAATGTTGGGCAGCCCTCGCAGCTTAGAGCCACTTGGTCTGTGTAGTGACCGTGGGAGTCTTGCATTGCTGCCTTCATCCTACCAATGAGCCTGCCGCTCGATTCTGCACGTCGCGATTTGGTGGTATTGTGAGCAAGCTTTCGTATGATCTTCAACCATGCTGAGTTTTGCTCCGGTGACAAGTGTTTGAAACTAGGCCGAAATCAGACCTTCCTGATGGAAGCTGCACCCACTTTCGGTGGCAAAGGGTTAATCAAGACTTCCTGTCATGCTTTGAAAATGTAATCTAAAATTTCTATGTCTCATTAGACAAAGTTTGAAGCTTCTTGAGGCTGTCAAGAAAGGTCAATCAGCTAAGAAACCTACCATTTGGTTGTCAGTGGGCAAGGCTAAAGTGATGTCATCAATAGACCATGCCAATATGTTTAGCATTTGACAATGATAATGCACAGATAATTTGTTGTGGATCCGATGATATATGAAGGAGATAAAGCATTTCAAATTTCCTAAGGGGCGCCGTTCATCCTCTGTGTGATCACACTGTGCTTGAAACTTGTAAGTCAGAGTGCAAAAGAAGGACTTCTACCAATGAAGCAGGTGTCCTTCTGTTCTAAGTGGGCAGGGATATTTAACTGTTTGAAATATTATAGGGGGCGCAGTTGAGTCAAATTCCAATTTAATTCAGTTGAGGTGTTTGGTTGTTAACAAAGATAAGTCATATCAAGTTTGGAGCAAATTGGATCATGTATGTGTGATTTAGAGCCGAATCCCGAATCCCGAATAATCCTTGGGCAAAGCATGGCTATGGGCTGGTTGTTTTATTGCTTCCATGGGGCGTTGTGGAGGAATTAGCCACGTCCACCAATTATTTGACTGAATATCTTTTATGGGCTAGACTAAGATCCGTCATATTGAATTTAGTGTGGATCGAAAGAAAACTGTGGAAAATAGAGGCAAACGTAAGGCTATGGCATGAAGTAGGATTTCGCCAGGCCGCCACGGCCACACCTTCCAGCCAAACCTCTCAGTACTAAAGACTAACTTAGACCATTTTGTTATCTGTCCCTGGGGACAGTTTCATGTTGATTAGGTAAAGGGTATCAAATATGGGCCTTCCAAAGTAAAACATTACACTTCCTATTCTCAGGGGGCAGAGCTTTGTTGATGTCAGTATGTGACCATTGAATATTGTTCGGGGTTAAATGTGAATCAATCCCAGAAGGTTTCGTGTCTCTGCACCTTTCCTTGTAGGAGCTATAACAATTTAGTTTTTCTTGACTAGAAGTCAAACTTTGAGGACTGGCCCCACCTCTTCAATATGCTCAAAAACTCACTATTTTAATCATTTTAATCCCTAATCTCTCAAAATATACTAGAAGGCCATAGCTCAAGTTAGGGGGCGCTGTTGAGCTATATTTATAGCGACTGTTGTGGAACCCTTAAAATACATAATCTTACACCAGGACTGACATCTGTGCAAAATTCTGTGAGTTTTAGTATAGGTTTAGGCTTCCAAAAAGCAAATTCATTTGCCTAAAGAAAAATAATGAACATTTGAATTACAATAGGCCTTTATTGGCTTAAAAAAAACGTGTAGACATGTTAGTGTAGGTACTTCCAGTAGGCTTATGCCAGTGCTGCTGCTTGTGGTGAAGATGGCTTTGAAAAGGACATGGCCTGAAACTGATGCCTGTTTTTGCAAACCTCCCTGGCTATCCATGCCAAAATGTTTCTTATGGGATTTAGATCAAGGAAACTTGTACAATGTCCTTGAAGAGGGACATCATTCTGAACTGCAGCCTTTTGCTCTTGAAATACGCAGTGATCACTGCACAGACGAGGGCCCTCTGTCAAGAGAGATGCCTCTGCAACATCTCTAAATAGTCAGGCCTGGACTACTGAAGGAAAAATCTCCCCCATAATGATGGAGCTTCTGGCACTGTGTTGTGTGGAAAACATTTTCATTAGGATCTCCTTGCCACGCTGGCAGCCATTAGGTCTGTCAAATTAATTGCTTTTTCTTGTCAATGAAAATTATTTTCTTCCACCTTTCAGTGTGCCATGTGCCATGAAAGTTTCTGTCGTGGGAAGAGATGTGGCTTTTCAGGACGTTTTGTTGCTCTTCACTAGTGAGGGCCTTAATTTGGGCAAATGATAAGACTATATTTTCAGTCTTTCATGGCACAGGCTTCACAGACAGACAAGACTAAAGAGTAGATTTGATTCAGCGCATTTACTTTTGTAGCTAGAAAACTTGATTGATTCAGGCTGCTTCTTGTGTAGTAGCCTGATATTACGTTTATTGTGAATAGGCACTCACTATATAAATAAGCACAACTGAAAACTGACTTGAATTGAAATGCAAATTCAATCAGCAGGACCACTTTAATAAAACAAAACAGCCTTCCTGTCTAGAAGGACAGATTATACGCACCGCGGTCCATCAGTGAACACGGGGGCCCAGTTGATGGGACAATACTTTGCTTGTCAGTTTATGAATTAACTGGTGAATAGCAATCAGCTGTGAAATTGGTACCAACTAGGTTTGATACTCCTGTTTTGATTACTGTGTGGATCTGCATTGTTCCATGCCCCAACTTTCAAATAAGTCTGGTGAAGTTGATTCTGGTATAGGTCAAGTAGTTCCAAGTTTATGTATACACGAAGATGTCTTCACTGAATGTATCATGGCTTACTGACATATTGCTATATAGGACAAGAGCTGTGTTTGAATGATTTAGCTTTTCACTCATCTATATCATGTTAAATATTGGATGAAGGTAGCCAGGTGTTTTGAGTGCAGTGATATGTCATAATGCCATCATTGTCTACAGTAGGAGTCCCCAGCTAAAATAGCAGATGGTTCGCTACCTCTGTCATCCAAGCACTCTGGGGTCCCAACATTTTAAATCAACTGACAAATACAGGGGTTGGACAATGAAACTGAAACACCTGGTTTTAGACCACAATAATTTATTAGTATGGTGTAGGGCCTCCTTTTGCGGCCAATACAGCGTCAATTCATCTTGGGAATGACATATACAAGTCCTGCACAGTGGTCAGAGGGATTCTAAGCCATTCTTCTTGCAGGATAGTGGCCAGGTCACTATGTGATACTGGTGGAGGAAAACGTTTCCTGACTCGCTCCTCCAAAACACCCCAAAGTGGCTCAATAATATTTAGATCTGGTGACTGTGCAGACCATGGGAGATGTTCAACTTCACTTTCATGTTCATCAAACCAATCTTTCACCAGTCTTGCTGTGTGCATTGGTGCATTGTCACCCTGATACATGGCACCGCCTTCAGGATACAATGTTTGAACCATTGGGTGCACATGGTCCTCAAGAATGGTTCGGTAGTCCTTGTCAGTGACGTGCCCATCTAGCACAAGTATTAGGCCAAGGGAATGCCATGATATGGCAGCCCAAACCATCAGTGATCCACCCCCATGCTTCACTCTGGGCATGCAACAGTCTGGCTGGTACGCTTCTTTGGGGCTTCTCCACACCGTAACTCTCCTGGATGTAGGGAAAACAGTAAAGGTGGACTCATCAGAAAACAATACATGTTTCACATTGTCCACATCCCAAGATTTGCGCTCCTTGCACCATTGAAACCGACGTTTGCCATTGGCATGAGTGACCAAAGGTTTGGCTATGGCAGCCCAGCCGTGTATATTGACCCTGTGGAGCTCCCGACGGACAGTTCTGGTGGAAACAGGAGAGTTGAGGTGCACATTTAATTCTGCCGTGATTTGGGCAGCCGTGGTTTTATGTTTTTTGGATACAATCGGGGGTTAGCACCCGAACATCCCTTTCAGACAGCTTCCTCTTGCGTCCACAGTTAATCCTGTTGGATGTGGTTCGTCCTTCTTGGTGGTATGCTGACATTACCCTGGATACTGTGGCTCTTGATACATCACACAGACTTGCTGTGTTGGTCACAGATGCGCCAGCAAGACGTGCACCAACAATTTGTCCTCTTTTGAACTCTGGTATGTCACCCATAATGTTGTGTGCATTTCAATATTTTGAGCAAAACTGTGCTCTTACCCTGCTAATTGAACCTTCACACTCTGCTCTTACTGGTGCAATGTGCAATCAATGAAGACTGGCTACCAGGCTGGTCCAATTTAGCCATGAAACCTCCCACACTAAAATGACAGGTGTTTCAGTTTCATTGTCCAACCCCTGTATATTTTCATTCATTTTTATTTAACATTAAATTAACACTAGAATTTTGATATTAATATGCCCATTAAATCATCTGCTGAACAGAAAAGTACGATCCAATTTAGGTACCAATATTAAACACACGTTGAATGATGCAGTCGAACTGGGTCTGTTTATCTTGGTATAATAATTCTGCTCTTCTTCTTGTGCTTGTGGTCGGCATGGCAATTTGCTTAACCATTACCTTATGTTGTTGTCCTTCTTTTCCATCTAAAAGTGTTTCTGCCACAGCTTCCATGCACTCTGATCATTTTTCAGTCGGTAAAAGATTTTTTGTGTTTTCTTAAAACCCACTGTACTTGCAGTTAACACGGATATGCTCGCTGTTGTGCTGTAAGAGACTATGCTATCAGCCGTGTAGCTCGCTCATGCTGTTCCCTCAGTTCATTTATTTTCCTTGTCTTACTGTAAGCAACTGACGGATAGCTTTGGTTGAAGTTCTTATGTTTGGTTTCATAATGTCCCTTTAGATTTCCACTCTTTAGAATTCCAACTGATTCAAAACATAAGGCAGACTGGCCTTACATGTTAAAAGCGTATGCTTCTGTCCGTTCATCTTTAAAAGTGTGATTTTCAGAGTCCACTTTAAGTATTTTGACAAAGCCATCTTCTTTTACTCACTCATCTGTGCACCACCAAGTCATTGTACTGTCAGCAAGCGTGAGCTCCCAAGCTTGTAACTTAGCAACCCGCGTTCAAGTACCCCGTATAGTTTCTTCTTTGTCATTTTGTGGCGGTTGGCATACAATGATGTGGTGCATTACCACCACCAGCTGGCTTGGAGTGTGGACCAGAATGTCGCTGGCCAACATAGCTGACCGTCGCACCTGTTCAGAAGTCAGATGTGGCCTCAATTAAAGTTAATTCATACCACATCAATTTTCTTACATTTTCTCACATTACAACCACAACATTCAATGTATCCTGTATTTTTAGCTGTAATTCATATTTTGTAATGTGTCTATACAGGCTTTGCAAATATAAAACGTTTTTGCCCATTTTTTGGCAAAATAGCTAAAGTTTTGTCAGAAACACATGTTGAAGTCAATTGCATGCACAAAATTGGGGTCAATAGATTTTTCTTGCCATTGCACAAAGACATACTGTGTTATCTCTTTGATGATGTTTTGAGTATCATCTGACCCCTGTAACCAGTCACAGCTCACCATATGGGAGTTGAAAAAGAGGTCTGGGCTAAACTAGACAGGGCCACTTAGACCATACAAGTTTGTTTTTACACAAAACTCTCTCTCTTTCATAGACACAGACACATGCACACATGCACCTGCTTCTGCTACCATTGTTTATTCCTATTACCCAGTGTCCAACCTTCCGCAATTATGTTTTGTCCATCTTTTTTATCCAGTAGTTTAGTAAATTACATGATATTAAATTTGATGAACTTGAGCTTTGGGTCTCCTTTAATTGATAATTGATATATATCATCTTCGGTTTAAAATCTTTGTAAACAAATGTAATAAAATCACTTGAGACTGACCAATGCCCATTTTGAAAAGACATGTATATTATGAGATTCAGTTTAAATATATGTATATAAATATATACGGTCAAATGGCCTGAACTTGTATAGCACTTTATCAAGTCCCCAGTGACCCGCTTTACACTACAATCAGTCATTCACCAGTTCATACACACATTCAAACACTGACAGTGATGAGCTACAATGTAGCCACAGCTGGCTGTAGACTAACAGAGGTGAAGCTGCCATACACAGGCGCCAACGAGCCCTCTGACCACCATCAGTGGGAAAGTCGAGTGAAGTGTCTTGCCCAAGGACACAACGACTGAGATGGACATAACTGGGGTTTTGAACCGGCAACCCACCAGTCACAGGACAAACTCCTGACACCTGAGCCACAGCCGCCCCAACGTAAATAATGTCTTTTTGGAGACTTACTACAAGCAAATGAGCCATTTGGTGGAACGACCCCAAACAAAGGTTGTATAGTTTTTATTATGAAAGAGCAGTCAAGTTTTCAATTCAATTAGTTGCTAGAGATAAATCAGGTTTTGCCAAAATTGGCAGGTTAGAGCTTTAATTAAAATGAAAAAACTAAACTGGCATTGAGAAAAAAACTGTTATTGGTGCAGGACCAGTAACAGTCTACCAGCATCTGATAGTGCTGAGTTCCATGATGTTAAATTTTTTTGTTAATAGATGGAGACAAATCATTTTTCAATGTCTACTGGGGAAGTTCTAAGTGATCTTAAGGAAGTTCAACAGAAGGCAATAGTTTAGGCTACAATAAGACATGGCCATTGGTTAAGAAAAGTGTTTTCAAATTTGACCTGTTGCTTTTTTTTTGGTTTTGAGCCACCTTATTGTTGTTATATAGCATTTCTGCAAAAAAAGGTAAAAGGTAAAAATGCCAGAAGAAAGAATGTTTTCAATAAAATCTTTTATTATGTGTTTGCAGTTACTGAAAAAAAATTATCTCAATAACAACCGACCATGTATCTGGTTTCAGATTATCTTGTTCTAAACATCACAACTTTTCGAACTTCCTTTGTTTCACTCTCCTGTGCACTCCATTTTCAACACATCCAATATCTTTCATAATTGTTATTTAGCCTCTCAGTCCATCTGTGTCGGTCTCTCCGGGCTTTCATTGTCCACTAAACCCTTTACCGCTCTGTTGTAATCTGACCCAACCTTCTGCGCTGTTATTGCACCAGCTCTCCCAGATCCAGTCCTAATGCAATTCCAAGAGCTTTTTCACACTCACTGTTTCCCCATTTTACTTAATAAGCCCCATCTTGTTGTTTTTGGGCCACAAACAGAATTTTTCCTCAATTGAATTTATGTTACTTATATGGATTTTGAAGAGACAACATTGTTCCTGCTGTACTACTTTTTGTAGTTCGTCAAAAGAAGGCTAAGAAAAAACTAGGAAGTTGTGGCCTGTATATTTTGAGCAATGTTATTTATATTTGATATATTTTTTAAAGACTCAAATACAAACCCAATCAAATCCAGTTATGACCATTTTAGATAGTTTTCTTTATTTTCTTAAGCTTTTTAACAAAAGTAAACAGCTGTGTGAGAATCCACTGCAGTCTTATGTAATACTTGTGTCTGTATTTGTGTGCTGCGTATGAGTTCACGCAAGCATTGGTTGGTTGCATCTCATTAACCATTTCAAAATAAAATAAAAAAATGTTAGATAAAGCTTTTTTTGAACTCTGAAATTAGGTTTTAAGTTTTCTGTTCAAAGTGTTCCAATAAAGTGATGTCCTACCTGGGAGCCCAGATAGCTTAGGAGTTGCAAGGCTCTAATTTTACTATTAATGGGTTTTTATATTCAAAATATTTAATACCAAATAGTAATTAAAAGTCCTCGTCCTTGTCGTCTTCTGCTTTATCCGGGACCGGGTCGCGGGGGCAGCAGACTCAGCAGAGACACCCAGAGGTCCCTCTCCCCAGACAGCTCCTCCGGGGGGAGCCCAAGGCATTCCCTGGCCAGCCGAGAGACATAGTCCCTCCAGCATGTCCTGGGCCGTCCCCTGGGCCTCCGCCTGGAACTCCTCCCGAGGAAGGCGCCCAGGAGGCATCTGCTATAGATGCCCGAGCCTTCTCAACTGGTTCCTCTCGATGTGGAGGAGCAGCGGCTCTACTCCAAGCTCCTTCCGGATGGCCGAGCTCCTCAACCTATCTCTAAGGGAGTGCCCGGCCACCCTACGTAGGAAGCTCATTTCAGCCGCTTGTATCCGGGATCTCGTTCTTTCGGTCATGACCCAAAGTTCATGGCCATAGGTGAGGGTAGGAACGTAGACCGACCGGTAAATCGAGAGCTTCGCTTTTCGGCTCAGCTCTCTCTTCCCCACAACAGACCGGCACAGTGCCCCCATTACTGCGGCAGCCGCACCGATCCGTTTGTCGATCTCCCACTCCATTCTTCCCTCACTCGTGAACAAGACCCCGAGATACTCGAACTCCTCCACTTGAAGCAGGAACTCCCCTCCAACCTGAAAAGGACAAGCCACCCTTTTCCGGTCGAGTACCATGGCCTCTGACTTGGAGGAGCTGATCTTCATCCCAGCCGCTTCACACTCGGCTGCGAAACGCCCCAGCGCATGCTGTAGGTTTTGGCTAGAGGGGGCCAGCAGGACCACGTCATCTGCAAAAAGAAGAGACGAAATCCACTGGTCCCCAAACCAGACCCCCTCTGGCCCTTGGCTGCGTCTAGAAATCTAGAAGTTATGAACGGGACCGGTGATAAAGGGCAGCCCTGCCAGAGTCCAACATGCACCGGGAACAGGTCCGACTTAGTGCCGGCAATGCGGACCAAACTCCTGCTCCGCTCGTACAGGGACCGGATGGCCCCTAATAAAGGGCCCCAGATTCCATACTGCTGGAGCACCCCCCACAAGGCATCACGAGGGACACAGTCGAATGCTTTCTCCAGGTCCACAAAACACATGTGAACTGGTTGGGCAAACTCCCATGAACCCTCGAGTACCCTGTAGAGGGTATAGAGCTGGTCCAGTATTCCACGGCCGGGACGAAAACCACACTGCTCCTCCTGAAGCCGAGGTTCGACTATCGGCCGGACTCTCCTCTCTAATACCCTGGCGTAGGACTTACCAGGGAGGCTGAGGAGTGTGATCCCCCTGTAGTTGGAACACACCTTCTTATGAAGGGGGACCACCACCCCAGTCTGCCAGTCCAGAGGCACTGTCCCCGACCGCCACACAATGTTGAAGAGCCGTGTCAACCATGACAGCCCCACAACATCCAGAGATTTGAGGTACTCAGGACGGATCTCATCCACCCCCGAAGCCTTGCCACTGCGGAGCTTTTTAACCAACTCGGTGACTTCAGCCTGGGTGAAGAAAGAGTCCAACCTCGAGTCCCCAGCCTCTGTTTCCACCAGGGAATGTGTGATGGCAGGATTGAGGAGATCCTCGAAGTACATCTTCCACTGCCCGATAATGTCCCCAGTCGAGGTCAGCAGCCTCTAACCCCCACTATAAACAGTGTTGGCGAAGCACTGCATCTCCCTCCTGAGGCGCCAGACGGTTTGCCAGAATCGCTTCGAGGCCAACCGGTAGTCCTTCTCCATGGCCTCACTGAACTCCTCCCAGGCACTCACTATGTGCTTGGGCCTGCCAAGTCTGTCCGGCTTTCTCCTCCTCCAGCGGATCCAACTCACCACCAGGTGGTGATCAGTGGACAGCTCAGCCCCTCTCTTCACCCGATTGTCCAAAAGATGTGGCCGAAGGTCTGATGATACGACAACAAAGTCGATCATTGACCTCCTGCCTAGGGTGTCCTGGTGCCAAGTGCACTGATGGACACCCTTATGCTTGAATATGGTGTTCATTATGGACAATCCGTGACTAGTACAGAAGTCCAATAACGAAACACCATTCGGATTCAGATCACGCATCTCCAGGTGTCACTGTCGTTTCCCACGTGGGCGTTGAAGTCCCCCAGCAGAATAATGGAATCCCCGGGAGGGGCACTATCCAGCACCTCCGACAGGGACACCAAGAAGGCCGGGTACTCCGCACTACCACTCGGCCCGTTTGCCGAAAGGACAGTCAGAGACCTATCCCCAACCCGAAGGCGCAGGGATGCGACCCTCTCATCCACTGGGGTAAACCCCAACATGATACAGCTGAACTGGGAGGCAACAAGCAAACCCACACCAGCCCGCCGCCAAATGCAGTTTAAATCTTAAACTGAATTTGCTTCTACAGATATAACTGCCCTATCCCAGGTATGTTGAATTAGCATGACAAATATAACAACATTGGGATAACAGTTTTATTCTCATGTATGATTTTAATTTAATTTCTAGCAGACATAACCCGTTTTACACAGAGACAAAAATTTATATTTAATTTGTGGTAGTTTCATCACTCACCTACTGATTTGGCACTCTTTGTCAGGTTGAGTGTTTGTGGTAGGACCAAAATGCAAACGAAGGGCGCTGGACCCAAACATATATAGGTAAGTCGGAGGATTTATTCACTTGCATTGCTGTAATTGATTTCATCAATTACAGTAAGATCCCAAAGCCACAGAAAAGCCCCAGAATATCACTCTACCAACAGCCTATTTGACTGTCAAAATGATTGTCTATTTCCAAAATGCTGTGTTAGTGTTACTCCATGTATATTAGGATGCACACCTTCCAAAAAGTTCCAGATTTGTCTTGTCAGTCCACAGAACAATTTCCCAAAGGTCATTGGAACCATCAAGATATATTTTTTGCAAATGCAAGGAAGACCATTGTCTTCCTTTTTTGTCAACAGTGGTTTTTGCCTTGGAACTCTCTCATTGAAACCATTCTTGCCCAGTCTCTTTCATATTGTTGAATCATGAACTCTGCGGTAGATGAGGCCTGCATTGCTCCACATATTGCTCTGGGTTCTTTTTTAACCTCCTGACAGAGTCATGGATAGTAGCCTGATCACAGATGGCTCTCATATGGCTCTCACTTATGGCTCTCACTGGGGTTTGCTGAAGTACCAAAGCTTTGGAAATTGCTTCGTAACCCTTCATAGACTTATAAATGTCAGTGACTTTGTTTCATATCTGTTATTCAATTTCTTTAGATCAGTACAAAATGTTTTGTTGTTGTTTTTTTAGATGTTTCAGCCTACTTCTTATTTAAAGATATTCTATAGCAGCAATCGGTTCTGAGCTTAGATGGGTGAAATTGAATTCAACAATACAAAAAACAGGGGGTGGTTACTTTTTTTCACATAGGGACTGCTTTATTGTTCTTAGGTTATCTTTTATAACGTTTTTTGATATGATCAAAAACATTAAAGTGTAAACACTTTTTTACACCACTGTATTTTCCTTTCTGCTAACTGGTTAAAGTTTTGTGTTTAAAAAAGAATGCCGGTATACAATTTTGACACGTGCCTAGATAAGTGACAGGGTTTAATTGTAACCCTTCAAAAGCACAAACACCAGATTGACGTGGAAAACGGAAAACAACCCCATGTACATTCATCAAAATGAAATATACTTATTTGATGAAATATGATTTGTGTGCAATATGCACACTAATTGAAAAGATTATTATTGTCTCTTTTGTACTGCATTAAACATGAAACATTGTCTGAGATGCTGGGTTGGAAACTTTTCTATAAAGGGAATGCATGCTTCATCCAAACCAAAGTTTGGTCCAGAAAACGAACAGAAACTCTACATGTAATAACTGCATTTTCCACCTAGACACATGTTTCTTTATACACAGGGCCAATAGGAACACTTAATACAGACTCCAGTTGGATGAGATGAAGCCACACTAGGCTCCTGAACATTCATTTCCTCTGGGGGGAACAGTTCCTGTGGGTTTAACATGCAGCTGATGGCTCACTTGATTACCTGCAGCTCTTTCCACTTCGGTGCTGCAGTTGCCCTCTGCTCTCTCTCGCATTGCTGGCTTGATCCTCGTTTGGCCCTATTGATTAACGTCAAACCAAGCTCCTTCTTATGTGCCTTTTTTCCTATTTACTTGCTCGGTTTAATCTGCAACACAGCTTGGACCCCTTGTTCTAAACAGGCTGCAGTAAAGGCTCAATGAAAAAGTATGCCTATTGGATTTCCTACAGTGGGGAAAGCGACCATGTTATAAGGTTAGCTAAGCAAAATAGTTTTAGACTTCAAGCCAGCACAGTTACATCTACAGAGATGAAATAATATTTCAGAAATTATCTATTTATTTACATTGATCATGGTCTGGTTATACCTAGTAATCTAAGGAAATAGAATGAGAAATGGTTTGAGTTATATGTGCACTGCTGTGCAAAATAAATTCAAAAGCTATAAATATTTCCTGTTTTGATAAAATGCACAAAAATGTATTTTATTTGTCTCTTGTGGCTCATTGTTAACGCCACCAGCAATTGTGAGAGCATTAAAGAATATTTGTGGGAGGCTGTGCCTTGGGAATGATGTGAAATTTGTTAAAAATCTGTGTTGCAACAATTAAATAAATTCTTATTGAATTCCAAAGATACATTTAAAAACAGCTTTTACAAAAACAGCTGCTGCAGTTTTTTTTTTTTCTTGAATTATGTCATTTACAGGTGAAGTCATTTTTGTTTTCCTAGGTTAGATATTAAACACCACACGTGGAAAGCAATATTAAAGGCCTACATTTCTACTGCCCATGCAAAGAAGTCTAAAATAGTGATTTGTGTGTCACAGAGCTAGGAAATGTGGCTACTCCCTCAATTGAAAAAAAAGTGGGCCTGAAGTTTATTTTTATATAACTATTGTCACTGTATTAAGTAGACACAATATGATTTTCACAAAAATTATAGCTGCTCTCACAGGTACAGCAACAACACTTGATCATCCAATCAGGATTAAAAAACAGAGAAACTAGGTTATCAAGGGAAACTAGGAACAGGTATGGAACAGACTCCAGGGAGACAGAGGAAAACAAAAACCAGACCAGGTTTAAATGAACCAAAACAGAAACACAAAATACAGACACAGGTTGGGTATGACAAAAGGTCTTTGGTAAGTCTGGAGGAGCTCCAGAGACCCACAGCTCAGGTAGGAAAATATGTTTAAAAATGACAACAATTAGTCATATTTTACTGTGAAACAATGTGGTGGCACTATCATGCTGTTGGATTTGTTTGTAGGAAAGGCAAAGCTGGCCATAGTTGATAGTAAGATGGATGGAGCTAAAGGGAAATCCTTAAAGAAAACTTGTTAGAGGTTACACTCGAGACTACGTTCGAGGTTTACTTTTCAGCAAGATAACGACCCTAAACATATGCAGACCTACAATGCAATGGTTTAATTTAGAATGGTCCCGAAGCTCAGCGCCGCTCGGCCTGTGTAGCGACCGCGGGAGCCTGGCATCGCCACCTCCATGCCACTGTAAGGATTATGATTATTGATTAATTAATATTTAGCAAAAATTATAATTAAAAATCATAATTAAGGAAAATTATTTCTTAACCAAAAATCATTACTTACAAATAGAAATGAAAGATGTCATCTGGTGTTATGATCAAAGCTCTTAATAATTACAATTAATTCTTATTAATAATTGATAATTATTAACCAAAAACCATGTCACTGTTTAATCAACCGCTTCACCGAAGATGGGGTAACTTCAACCTTATTTTGACAGATAAATCACTCTTGCATGAAATAAACACAAACGCTTCTTTTAATCATATATATATGAAGATTTATTGAAGCCATATAATTCTGATATACCATTATTCTGGTCCAAAAACCTTCACCTAACTAACAAGCACTATTCTACACAAAGGGGATAAAAATGACTACCTAACAATAGCCTAATAGTTAAAGAAAATGTATGCGCATTGAGGGTCTATGAAGATCAAATCAGCCGTTTTATGGACAAAATGTGTAATTTGGGTTAACTTGGAAAGAGAAGCCCTCCTGGTGTGCTGATGTCTCGATTGCGACGATCAGCTGGTAAACGGTGGACCGCGCCCTTAGCCACTAGCAGCTGATTGCACCGAATCTTGAACAAAGAATCATAAAACTCTGAGGCGGGAACACAGTGGAAAACTCCAGTAATAAAACTGCAACAAAGGAGTGGTCTGGCGAGGCCCAGACCGCAGCAGCTTTGAATTGAAAAAACTCTAAAAGTCCAACTTCTAACTCCTGGCTGATTTGGGATCAGCCGGACAAAAACATGAACATGCACCTTGCTGACTAACTACAATCAGCATTGCATGCAACAAGTTGATACCTTGGATTAACCACTGGTGATTCAAAATCACCTTAACTATGCCTCACCCTGCCCAGACTTCTAAATGCACCTATCCAATTTAATATTAAAAAAAATGAAATTACTTTGACGTTGATTTCTTCTCTCCACCAGTTGAGGATGGGTCAGGTCTGAAGAAAAGTCAGAGCGAGAAGCGAGGAGTCAGATTTTGAGGCTTGGTCACACCCACATGCTTTCATGTAGCAATAAGCTTTTCAAAACTTTTGATGCCCAATGCCTCGAGAGTATACTGAGTGATTTTGAAGTCTGTAAGTCAAAAGCTGTAGGAGGAGTTCGCTCAGACACACAGGCTAGAAACGGCAAAAATGGGGTCAAAATCGCAATTTCAATCCAAAATGGCCGACTTCCTGTGGGGTTTGGACCAAGGCTCCAAGAGACTTTTTTGTAGGTCCTGAGAATACATATGTGTCCCAAATTTCACACTCCTCAATCAAAGCATGGCTCGGACTTGATTTTTAAACATTTTGTAGGGGGGGCTGTGGAAAAATTAGGCCACGTCTACCAAATATCTCATCAGATCTCTTTTGGGGACTGGACTGGGATCAATCATGTTGAATTTGGTGCAGATCAGATGAAATATTTGGAAATTATAAGCAAACGTATAGTCACGGCGTGACATCTGACTTTGCCACGCCGCCACGTCCACACCCTCCAGCGAAATCGAAGTTAGACCAACTTGTTATCTGTCCTCTGACACACTTTCAAGTTGATTGGGTCAAGAGGGTCAAAGAGGGACCTTTCCAAGCAAAAAAAGTGACTTCATATTGTCAGGCGACATGGCTTTGATGATGTCATTATTTGACAACATAGGATTGATGGTCACCTGAGAGATTTCAATCATACAAGGTTTGGTGTAATTCAGCCTATTTATGTGAAAGTTATAGTTGTTCGAAATTTGCGGTGAGAAGGCTAACCTTAAGGCCTGGCCCCGCCCCTTAGACATGCTCAAAAACTCAACATGTTCATAACTTTCAATCCCCCATGCCTTAACTGCATATTGACTAAACATGAAGCCGATAGCTAAAAAATCCCTAGGAGGAGTTTGTTAAAGTTCAACATGTATGAAAAGTGAAAAGCGGCCAAAAATGACCCTTTGGCCCAAAATGGCAGATTTCCTGTTGGTTTTAGGGCATACCCCCAATAGGCTTTTTTCATGATTTGGGGGTAGCTGCCTAAGTACCAAGTTTCAAATCTCTAGTACTTACCAGCTGTCTCACTTTAAGAGGCGCCGTTTGGCCACGTCCATTTTCAATTTGTTATGATTTGGGGTTGTTTGGTTTTTGGTTTCGGGTTTTTTCTTATGTTTTTCACAGTTAAGGTTTTGAATTGTTCTTTTGTTTATTATTATTATTATTATTATTATTATTATTATTATTATTATATTATTATTATTATTAGCTTTTGAATCATGCTTCTGTTTATTATTTTTCTGGTCATGTTTTAGTCTTGTTCATGTTTTGTTAAGTTTGGTTTTTGGTTCTGGTCATGCTTTCGTTTTTGTTTGTATATTAGAGTCTCTGTTTTTGCTCCAGCCACGTTTTGTTCTGTCTGTCAATTATCTTTATTCTGTTCACCTGCTTCAAGTTAATCTGTCTCCTTGCTCCACCTGGTTTTCACTCCATATATACACACCTGTTCAGTTAGTCATCGCAGAAACATTTTTCATGCTCAAATCTTGTTTTCAATTCATGCTCATGCCCTGCTGTTCCCGTCTAGCCTGTCTTGCCAGCCTGCCCATGTCAGTTTTGCCTGTGCGTTTATTGTTGTGGTTTCTGCCTCCGTGAGTGAATTTTTGTTTATTAAATCCTTTTCACCTACTGTCATGCTGCCTGCTCATCTGCATTCAGGGGTCCTTTATTTCGCAAGCCGTATCACAATTTTATTAAAAACCTTAAATTTTCCCCGGGGGGCCATTTTTCAGTGAGGTTTTGTGAGTTTTTGAATACGTTTAGGCCTTCAAACAGCCAATTCATTTTCCAGGAGAATAATAATAAACATAGCGATTACTAAATATAAATAAATAGTGCCACATATATAAATAAATGGCAAGATTAGAAATTTTATGTTTAGACACTCTTGATCCAATATGACTAAGCTCGAGCTTAATGTCTACAATTACTAAATTGGAAGAGGGATACTCCCCAAGACGAAGTATTGACTCAAGGAAGCTGAATGCACATGCATACCACAATTTTGGGATCCTAAATCTTTAAACCAGTTTTAATTTTTTTTCCCTACAATTTTATGTGCCCAAGAGCAACTGTAGCTCAGTGGTTACAGTAGTCATTTTGCAATCAGAAAGTTATAGGTTCTATTCCACCTTCCTCCAATCACATGTCAATGTGCCCTTGGGAAGGGCACATTGATCAGGCACCCCAAGTTGCCTGATCTGTGTATCTACAGGGGTTGGACAATGAAACTGAAACACCTGTCATTTTAGTGTGGGAGGTTTCATGGCTAAATTGAACCAGCCTGGTAGCCAGTCTTCATTGATTGCACATTGCAGAGTGTGAAGGTTCAATTAGCAGGGTAAGAGCACAGTTTTGCTCAAAATATTGAAATGCACACAACATTATGAGTGACATACCAGAGTTCAAAAGAGGACAAATTGTTGGTGCACATCTTGCTGGCGCATCTGTGACCAACACAGCAAGTCTGTGTGATGTATCAAGAGCCACAGTATCCAGGGTAATGTCAGCATACCACCAAGAAGGACGAACCACATCCAACAGGATTAACTGTGGACGCAAGAGGAAGCTGTCTGAAAGGGATGTTCGGGTGCTAACATGGATTGTATCCAAAAAACATAAAACCACAGCTGCCCAAATCACGGCAGAATTAAATGTGCACCTCAACTCTCCTGTTTCCATCAGAACTGTCCGTCGGGAGCTCCACAGGGTCAATATACACGGCCGGGCTGCTATAGCCAAACCTTTGGTCACTCATGCCAATGGCAAACGTCGGTTTCAATGGTGCAAGGAGCGCAAATCTTGGGCTGTGGACAATGTGAAACATGTATTGTTCTCTGATGAGTACACCTTTACTGTTTTCCCCACATCCGGGAGAGTTACGGTGTGGAGAAGCCCCAAAGAAGCGTACCACCCAGACTGTTGCATGCCCAGAGTGAAGCATGGGGGTGGATCATTGATGGTTTGGGCTGCCATATCATGGCATTCCCTTGACCCAATACTTGTGCTAGATGGGCACGTCATTGCCAAGGACTACCGAACCATTCTTGAGGACCATGTGCATCCAGTGGTTCAAACATTGTATCCTTAAGGCAGTGCCGTGTATCAGGATGACAATGCACCAATACACACAGCAAGACTGGTGAAAGATTGGTTTGATGAACATGAAAGTGAAGTTGAACATCTCCCATGGCCTGCACAGTCACCAGATATGAATATTATTGAGCCACTTTGAGGTGTTTTGGAGGAGCGAGTCAGGAAACGTTTTCCTCCACCAGTATCACGTAGTGACCTGGCCACTATCCTGCAAGAAGAATGGCTTAAAATCCCTCTGACCACTGTGCAGGACTTGTATATGTCATTCCTAAGATGAATTGACGCTGTATTGGCAGCAAAAGGAGGCCCTACACCATACTAATAAATTATTGTGGTCTAAAACCAGGTGTTTCAGTTTCATTGTCCAACCCCTGTATGTATGAAAGTGTGCACGTTTGTGAGTGTGATAGGGTGAATATTGCTCTGGTGTAAAGCACTTTGAGTGGTCAGTATGTTCAGAAAAATGCTTTATATAAATTCAGTCAATTTAGCAAGGGATATGAATACTTTTCTAAGAAACTATTTATGTGAAACTGCAGTTATTACTGAAAACATTAGGAAAATCACATTTTTTATTCTGTTTAACTGGAATTCTGTTTTATGCGGCTATAAAACAAAATACCTATCTATGTATCTAGGGATAGTACAAGTAATCAAAGTGACAGGACAAAAAAAATCCAAATACTTTAATCTATATTTTTATCTAGATTAAAGTAAAGATTTAAAATAAAGGTTGTGAAGGACATTTGAAATTTTTGGAGATAAAGGTCAGCATTTGCATGACTCCTAATGATAAGCAGGACACAGGTTGTTCGGACGTATTTGTTAAAGGTGATTGGAGTGGCCCAGGAAAGTTTTCTTCAGCCTTTAAAGTCATGCATCAGAAACTATAAGTTTTAGATCTCAGTATGTTCAAGCCTTCAAAAAGGTCTACCATGTTAATTTTCTTCTAAAACGGTGACTGATTCTAAAAAAGATACCATCTTGTTGACAACGTGTTGCTGTTTCTAATAGATGGATGGATGGATAGATAGATAGATGGATGGATGGATGGATGGACGGACGGACGGACGGACGGACGGACGGACGGACGGACGGATGGATGGATAGATAGATAGATAGATAGATAGATAGATAGATAGATAGATAGATAGATAGAAATTACAACCAAACACTAAGAAAACAGTTTTACAAACAAAGTAAATTTTATTGAATCGTACAGACATTCATATATACATCAAGGACATTCCAATTGATCCTAGTTATCCAACAATGCAGGCAACTTAGGTTTAATATTGAAATTGGTTCAAATGTTTTCTATCTAGGAAACCCAGCAGATTGCATCAAGTCAGTGTATTGCAGTAATTATTACTCCTATTGGATGAACATGTAGCAACAATGGACAGTCACTTGCATTGTGCCGTTGACTTAGCAGCAATCCCTCATACTGAGAATGCATGTAGCAACAGCGGAAAGGAAAACTGGAATAAACCTACAGCAGAACCTGGCTAAGAGTGAGCAGTATTAGGCAGTAGTAGCCCACTTGATGCCTTCCTCCAGGAAGTTGTCACAGCTTAACAGAACGCCAGACCAGATGTTGCTTCTATGACAGAAAATCAGTGAGAGAACATACAGTTAAAAGTTGAAATAACCTCAAGTAATGCCAAATTGGAGAGTAGTAAGAGTTTAGCAGAGTAAGGAAAAGTGGTCATTATGTCCTCCAGCCGCCTAAGCCTATATCAGCATAACTACAGCGATAGCTCAGGATAACCTAAGGCTCTCTAACTATAAGCTTTGTCAAAAAGGAAGTTTTAAGCTTAGTCTTAAAATTAGATAGAATGTCTGCCTCGCATTCTAAAATTGGGAACTGATTCCACAGGAGAGCAGTCTGATAGCTACAAGGTCTGCAAACCATTATACTTTTAGAAACCATAGGAACAATCAGTAAACTTGCAGTCTGCGGGTGAAGTGCTCTGTTAGGAACAATGGAGCAATCAAATCTCTGATGTGTGATGGAGCTTGATTATTAAGGGCTTTATATGTGAGAAGACGACTTTTATTCCTATGCCAAAAAAAAAATAAAGTTTAACTAGATTCAGACTAAAGATTCAGACTACTTATAAAAAGTAGGACCCTTGGCAATGTAAAACCTTAGCGCTTGGGCTGCCCCCTGGCAAAAGGCCCTAGATGGTGAGCCATATTAAAATCCTCCACTGGAGTTAGTTCAGTTTTGACAGACATGCATAAATGGGACAGGTGTTGCAAATGTCTCAGGTTTACTGATTAATGATACTTCTTTTCTTGCAGCTACCAAATAGACACTATTGAAGTGTTTGTCCATGTGTTGTGGTCCTTCAGTGTTTTGTACCCTTACATGTCTCCTAGTCTTATTCAGTGTTTCAGCATGGGGCAGAGAAAGGTGATATTTGATGGTCAAACCCATCATTTACCAGAAGCTGTTTTATTCTCATTCTCAACAGCATAAATAATTTGAACATGCTGGACCAATTAATGCAATAATTAGTTGTGCTTTGCAAACAAATGTCCACTTGGCTGCAGTCGGCACTCATTTGTGACTTTGGCAGTTAGATTGTTTGGCTCCATTCATATCCAACCTTTACATCTGCATGGCTTCCGGTTTGGACTGTGGACTTGAAAACACAAGGGCTTTGTTCTATCTTAATTCAGATGCACTGACAATATCCAGAATTAAAATGTTGGCTCTCATGTCCACTTTGAGGAACAATCTTTTCAGATAATGTCTGGAAACTTTGCTGAAGCTAATGTGGGAAAGAGAATAAGTCAATACTTCAAGACATGATTGCATTTGATTTGTTTTTCCTATTGTTCTTGTTTGTTTTACCCCTCATGATAGAATATTTATTATTTAATTGAAAAAAATGCTATAAAAAATCTGACCTGAAAAACCTTTAATTACTTGAAATAAAAGCAGTTTGATCAATCCAGATCAAAAGCAGGAAAGTTTTTGCAACATTCTTTGCAAGAACCACCACCAGAAAACAATGACAGCCAGCTGATGCAAAACGTAGGATACGAATATCCTAATAAAATAAAAGTGAGGCTAAATGCAAATTGAGAACCACATGCATGGCTCACAGTATTGCAAGTCAGTGATATTAGTATGATGGGAGAGCAGACATATGAGAACTGTTTTATTTCACGAAAAATATTAAGTCTTACAGCTGCAGAAATCTTTGAAAAACCACATCTTATCAGATATTACTATTATTATTATTATTCAGATCAGTAGTAACTGCTGATGCTGAGTTATGGATGTATCTGTTCAGGTCAACCTCAGTATTCAGTTGAAAACCTGAAGCTTAAATAAGCTTATATTACACAAAATAGATATATTTCAAGCTGTTTCTGTTGATTTTATGGTAATGTCATGCAGCTACTGAAAACATAAAACATGCAGTTGCTCAGAAGAATTAATATTCCATGCTAAAAAAAATGATATAGACATGTTTTTATGACCATTTTATGAGTCTGGCTGCCCTCAAAGTGCTGTAGCAAAGCATTTTTGCTGAAAGTTGAGTGGATCCAAAAAGTGTAGCAGAAAAAGGTGTGCAAGCAATATGAAAAATCACAGTTATGAGAGGATTGTGAAGGAACACATTTCTGGGTATAAGAAATTAGGTCAGTGATTCAAGAGCCTTCAAATACAGACATCCAGGACACAGAGTACAACTGTTACACTCCTTTTCAACCCCTTCTGTAACTAATTATATGTGCTCTCTTTCAGATTCTAACCTTGAAAACTGGCTCAGAGTTTATCAGTTCTTGCTTTCTAGGTGAAACGACAAAAGGAGCTACATCCACTAACATTTACTTTTCCTTCCCATAGAAAGTACTCCTGGATAGTGCTTCTGTGTTCTTTTTGGCTTGCTCTATTCTAACTCAAAAAAAACACAGCGGTACGGGTGGCAGATGGCCGCTCACAACTGAGCCTGGGTTCTGCTGGAGGATCTTCTTCTTGTTAAAAGGGAGTTTTTCCTCTCCTCTGTGTTACATGCAGTCAGATGAGGGAGGCTTGAAAAGTCAAGACCATGACTGTCACCGTCTCTACCATGCTCATCCAGGGAGGAGTGAATGCTTTGCCAAGTCACTGACTGAATGCAATAACTGCTGGGTTTCCTTAGATAGAAAAAAACCTTTTTTATCCAATTTGAATAACTGAATCTGACTGAACGTTCAATGATTTTAGGATTAAGTTGGAAGTTGTTACCTGACTTTGTGAAGTGCCATTGAGGAACGACATGTCGTTGTGGAATGGCGTATACTAAACTAAAAAAAACTGAATTGAATTGAAAATTCTGATTTTGAACCAGAGACAATGTCACTTTTTTGTGGGTTAAGGAGGCAACTGCCTGGACTGTTGCTCATTGGCCAAAGTCCTGTTTTCAGATGTAATACATTCTGCAGTTCATTTGGGAGTAAAAGTTCTACAGTCTAAAAAGTGGAGCCACAGAATCCATCTACTGTGAGATCCAGTGTGAAGTTTCCAGTTAGTGATGATTTAAGTGAGACATGTCATCTTCAGATGGTGGCCCACTGTGTTTTATGAAGTTCAAACTGAGTGGTACAATCCAACAGGAGCACTTCAGCACACTTCAAATTTTATGGAGATGCTGCTTTTATTTTCCAGCAGGGCTTGTCACCTGCCTACACTGCCAGAAGTATCAATACCTGCTTTGATGACCATGGTATCATTGTGCTCGCATGACCTAAACCCAATAAAACATCTATAAAATAATTTCAAAAGGAAGATGAAAGACACCAGGGCCAACAATACGGATGAACTTAAGGCCCTATTAAAGCAAATTTGAATATGATGAAAAAGTTTAATATATTTGTCACTCATAAAGTGAAATTCATATATTATGCAGATTCATTCCACAGAGAATGAAATAATCCAAGTGTTTTTTCTTACAATTTCAATGATTATTACTTATAAATCATGAAAAAAAACACTTAAATTTCAGTACTACGTACTTCCTCATCGTCGTCTTACGATTTATCGGGACCGGGTTCGCTGGGCAAGCAGACTCAGCCCAAGGACGCCCAGACGTCCCTCTCCCCAAGGAACACCTCCTCCAGGAGGGAGCTCATTTCAGCCGTTGTATTACTGGATCTCGTTCTTTCACGGTCATGACCCAAAAGCTCATGGCCATAGGTGAGGGGTCAGGAACGTAGAACGACCGAGTTAAATCGAGAGCTATTCGCTTTTCGGGCCTCAGCTCTCCTCTCACTGATCCACACGTTCTGTCGAATTAATCTCCCGCTCATTCTTCCCCCCACTCGGAACAAGACCCCGAGAGTACTTAAAACTCCCCACTTCAGGCAGGAACTCGCCTCCAACCTGAAGAGGACAGGGCAACCCTTTCCGGTTGAGAAACCATGGCTCGGACTGAAGAGCTGATCATATTCCCAGCGCTTCACACTTCGGCTGCGAACAGCCCCAGCACATGCTGTAGGTCAGTAGAGGGGGGGCCAGCAGGACCACGTCATCTGCAAAAAGAAGAGACGGAATCCTCCGGCCCTAGGACGGCGCCTACAAATGTCCTGTCCATAAAAGTTATAGTGAACATTCGTTTTGGACCGGGTGGACAAAGGCTCAGCCCATGCCGGACGTCCAACCATGCACCAGGAAAACAGGTCAGACCTTAGTGCCGGACAATGCGAACCAAACTTCATGACCCGCTTGTACACAGAGACCGGAGGCCTCTAGTACCCCCAGCAGCCAACCCCCCCCGATTTCCCATACTCCTGGAAGCAACACCCACAGGGCATTTTCCAACGAGGACACGTAGAATTTGATTTCTCCAGGTCCACCAAAAAAAACACACAATGTGGGTACCGGTTAGGGGCAAACCCCAATGACACCCTCAGAGTACCTGGAGATGGTTAAAGAGCTGGTCCAGTGTTCACGGCTCCGGGACGAAAAAACAAAAATGTCTCCCTCCTGAATAGCTAAGGAGGAGCCCGCCCAGCCCACCGCCTCTCCACGTGGGTCACTCCAAAGTAGAAGAGATGCCCAGCCCACTCTTCAGGGACGGGTTCCTAGAGCCAACGCATGTGGTGGAGGCGAGAGCACCGACTCAGGAGAGCACGATGTAATCTAGTTTCGATTTATATACTCCCTCCGACCTCCCGCAAAAGCTACTTCACCACCAGCGAATGGGGTGACGCCATTCCACGTCCCTAGAGCCAGCCTAAGCATCTCGGAGGGATTCGGGCGCCGAGCGTCTCCCACCTTTGTCCGCCGGCCAATTCCTCTTTGCACGGAGGTCACTCACGGGTTCCCTCTGCCAAGGGGGCGATAGTGGTGGGGCCCAGGGGGAGGGTCCTTGCGTCTGTCGTTATGTGGCTTGGCCTGGCCAAGGTTCCCGCGAGGAGCAAAACCAGCACAGGCGCTCTCCGAATCAAGTCCGACCCCAGGCCCTGGCTCCAGGGCGGGACCCCGGCTCCCGAACGTACCAGGGACGTCACGTGCCTCGAATTTAGTAGTGAATTGTCGAGGGTTCTTGAATCGCTCTTTGTCGGAACAGTCAGCTAGAGCCTGTTATGGCATGGGGAGAACCCTTTACCCAGGGCATTAAACCCCAGACAAAAATAGCCTCTAGGTTTTTTTTTTTTTTTGTATGGATATCATTCGAGCACTCAAACCCCTCCACCACGATAAGGTGGCGGTTGAAGGAGGGGCCCCCAAAATTCAGCGTCAGTAAATTGGGATATTACATAATTTCAATAAAAAAAGGATATTTTAAGCAGAAATGTCAGGCTTCTGAAAAGTATGTTCACTTCTTTGCACTCAATACTTGGTTGGGCTTCCTTTTAAATGAATTACTGCATCAATACTGCAGGGCATGGAGGCAATCAGCCTGTGTCACTCCTTAAGTACATTGGAAGCCTTAGTTGCTCTGTAACCATCCTTCAGGTAATCTCCATTGTTGGTTCTGTTGTCTCTCTTCATCTTGATAATACTCCATAAATTCTCTATGAGGTTCAGTTCAGGTAACAGTGCAGTTTTTTTCTCCTTAGCCCACGTAAGAAACGTCACATTTGTTTCCCAAGAGTGGGGTTTGTCTTTATGTAGTGGATATTGATGTCCTGATGTAGCCTTAGCCTAATTGGATTTTGCTTGACAATCCTTTCAAGGCTGCAGTTATCTGTGTTGCTTGTGCACCTTTTTCTACCACACTTTTTCACTCCACTCAACTTTCTATGGATATTCTTAGATACAGCACTCTGGGGATGAAGGAAAAACACAGCAAGCTCATGTTACTGGACCATCCAGTAACTTAAAAACCATTCATTGAAATAGTTGTTCCCCCACACGCTTAAGGGCACAATTTCAAAAAACACGCAAATGTTGAGCAATCGGGATCAGCGATACCCATTAAGCACGCTAAGCCACATCAAACAAGGGCAAAAACACAATGTTGGTTTCAAAAATGCTGTCTATCTTCAGAGCACAGTGCAAAGGGTAAACTATTGCTTTGTATTAAGAGACAACCTGTCTCTACTTGGAAAATGGCTCAGATTATTTTCTGCAGAAGCTCAGACAGCCAGTTTCAGGTTGCTAGTCTTATTTCCGGCTGGGGTACAGTCACTGGATACACAAACAGAAAACTGTACCTTATTTTGGATCAAAGTTTTCAAAGATGCAATCTTTAACTCGCCTAGTGGGATCACTGGATACACAAACAGAAAACTGGATACACAAACAGAAAACTGTACCTTATTTTGGATCAAAGTTTTCAAAGATGCAATCTTTAACTCGCCTAGTGGGATCAAGACATTCGCACACATGTCCTCCCCAATGCAGCCAGTGGAGAGCTGCTGGCAAAGGGAAGGAAATCTTCCGCATGCAGAATTTTGTAGGTCTATGACATCATGGGGGTTCCAGCTGTGAAACTCCTTCTTCCTAGGAGCTGTCATGAGAGTTTATTACTCTGGTAAAAACTCTGAATCCCAGAATGCAGTCTCTTCTGGTTCCTGTGTGTTGTTCAGTCCTTGTTCTCCTTCCATGACTGGGCCCAACAGATGTTATGTCACTCCAAAAAAAAAAAACTATTTATTTATTTTAAAATGTATTTTAAATTATGTACAGTTAAGTTATGTACAGCATATTTCAATATATATTAACTTTTTAAAATTAAAAGAACCTAGATTTTATGTGGTGTCCATACTTGATGTCTGGCATTACAATTTAAATTTCATAGTTTCATAGAAATAATTAACTTTTATCATAGTTTTAAAACATATTTTGTTTTACATAGGAAAGGGCACACTTATAGTTAGAATTCGGTAACAACATTTTGTTATACCCCAGACAGGTGAGTCAGATTCCCTGTGGTTAAAAGGCTTCCTGTTGCGATAAAGAAACACTGGCCAGCTTTGGTTGCCTGAGAATAACTGTTGGCTGTGTGTCATGGCAGCTGCAGCTTTGCATCATGCTGTGCACTAATGATCATAATTAGGTCTTGAAAGGCAAGTAAATCCCTGTGGAGCTTAGTAGAGTTTCAGTCCAGTAAGTTGATAAGGTTTGTGTAACACAACAGCATTTCTTGGCCCTATACTTGAATGTCTTTCACATGCAAAATTTTGGACTGTTTTCTAAATTTAATAATTAAATGAACAGAACAATATCTGAAACTGTGTTGTCATATCTGCACAAAGACGTACTTTTGACATTGGAATTTTTTATGGGTGTACCTTAACAGATCATCCTGAAAGTTGAAAAGATTTTACAACTGATGTCTTGAAAACTTATGTTAAGGGATGAAAAGTTTTATTTGAGAGCAAACAATACATTTTTGTGGCTAAGTACAAAGTGGTTTCAAGCTAAGTACAACTAAGGCAAGTACCACTATGTTGCAAAGTACAACAAACTATAAAAGCTTCTATCTCAAAAAGGTGATACAAAAGTAAACAAATGTATTGGTAAATGGACTGAACTTATATAGTGCTTTTCCAGTCATACAGACCGCTCAAAGCGCTTTACACTAGAGCCACATTCTCCCAATCGCACTCACTAACACTCACACATTCATACACCGCTACGCAGATCGGTAGGCAACTTGAGATTAAGGGCCTTGCCCAGGAGCACAACGACCTATGGCAGGAGGAAGTTGGAGTCAAACCCACAACCTTCTGATTGCAAGACAACTACTCTTCCTACTGAGCCACAGTCGCCTCATCATTTGTGTTTTTTGCTTTTTTTAAAGTCAGTTTGACAGTCACCAAAACAACAGAAGAATGTTTCAGAACCCCTTGAACTTTTTTACAATTTGCAACCTTGCAACCATATACTTCAAAATGTAATATTAGTAATTTTTGTGATAGACCAACATGAAGTAGCACAAAATAGGAAGTGGAAGAAAAATTATACACCGTTTTGTGCATTTAAAAAAAAATTTAAATCTGAAAATTTGGTGTGCATTTGTATTGTCCCCTGACTGAATATTTTGTAGAGCACATTTATTTTCAATTATAGCAGTACCTTTTGTAGGGGTATGTACAGGTACATCAAAAAAAATTTGAATATTGCGTAAAAGTGCAATATTTTTTGCCAGTCATCTCAGAATGTGAAACTCATATGTTATATAGACCCATTACACATCAGAGTGATATATTCCACACTTTTATTCCCCTTTAATTTTGATGATTATTGCTTACAGGTAAAGAAAACCCAAAATCATGGTCTCAGAATATTAGAATATCACTTAGACCAATCAAAAAAGGATGTTTTAAGCACAAATGCCAGACTAGTTTGTTATGATATGAGACTTGTTGGGGTGCTGCAATGAGAAAGGTGCTTTTTGTACTGTTTTGTTTACAGAGTCAGCAATGTCTGAGGGACCTTAAAACGTTATCGCCTGTGTTTAAGTTGCTGTAAAACTAAAAGGTATTTGTGCAAAACTCATTTGGGGAATTGTTTTGTGAATATTAAAGCCTCGTCTTGTGATTTATTTAAGAAAAAAAAATGGCGGAGTTTTACCTAGTTTTATAGACCACCAAAAAGGGGCGTGGCTTAGTCATGGTTCGGCCTCCTGCCTGGTTGGTAAATGCTGAAATGAATTTACCTCAGCTTTTTGACTCCCTTGGATTTCCTGGACCTACCCGCAGAACCGCTGCTTGAGCTCCACATCCTGCCTGTCCACCCTCCAATGCAACTCACCTCCTAGAGGAGTCTGCTTACACAGGCCACCAGGCTGTCAACTTCAGTCAGTGGCTTGATCATTTCCTCCTGGAACTCTCTCATCCACCTCCAAGTAAGAGTTCAATTCTCTCAACAACATTCTAAATCATCCTCTCCATTACTTTCCGTCATCTCCTTCCCAGTGTGGCCTTCCGCTGAGACCAGACACCTGCCGGATTCCGAGTCAGCCTGTACTTTCAATTAAATTGTTCAAATCTTTATTCCTGTCTCCGTGATTGTGCCTGTACTAGAATTCCCTGGTTCTGATACTATATGACAGGGTTTTCTTTACCTGTAAGTCATAATCATTAAAAACAAGAAACAAAGGCTTGGAATATATCACTATGTGTATTGATTTTATATAATACTCACTTTTACTTTCTGAGATGATATGCAAAAAACATCGCATGCAATATTCTAACTTTTTGATATGTACCTGTATATTAGCTTTTAAAAACCAGAGTTGTTGTCCTAATTTAAGAAAGGGGAATCAAAGAATGCAGACAATGTGGTGGTCCAATTTGGGTCCTGAGTTTGAATCCAAGTTGGGGGTCTTCCTGTGTAGAGTTTCATATTCTCTGGTGTGCATGTGTTGGTTTTTTATGCGTACTCCAGCTTCATTAAATAGGGTCACAAAAACATGCATTTTTGGGTAATTGGCCACTCAACTGGTACACCAACTTGCCTTTAGATACATGTGTGTGCATGAACATATTGGTGCACACAATGCTGATGTTATTCCTTGTGTTCATGGACAGGTTTTCTGTCCTAGGAACCTCCCATATTGGATATTTGCAGATTATGTGATTCTGTTGACATCTTTAAACCTGACACTTAGTGCACACTGCACTGGTTTCAGCCAAGTGCAAAACGATCGGCTCCTATTATGCAGAAAAGGGTGGAATGATCCCTCCAGGTTTAGGTTGAATCTTCGCTTCTACAACAAAAGTTCTTGGGAGTCATTTTCATGAGAAATAGGAGGCTAAAGTGGGAGATTGGTCAAGGTTTCAGGGCTTCATCTATTGTAATCAGGACATTCCACTGTTCTGTCTTGAATAAGAAGAACCTGGGACCTTGAGATTACCCAGGATAAACTGCACAGCATCACTGGGTAGATAGATGATAGATAGTTTCCCTCCTGGACTTCCTACCCAAACTAGAAGATTGGGTGAGCAAAGTGTTAGCAGTTTTCTAAAGCTCATTAATTTTCTTACTCGTCAGAACGCAATAGGCCTTTAAAATGGGAGCTTTAAACTGACTTAGAGCCAAAATGAAGTAGTTGGGATATGTGATAAGTTGTCACTGCAGCATTGTGTGTGAACATTCAAGGCTTTTAAACCTTTCAGTGGAGCAGCAAAGTAGAGGAGCTGTAAATTACAGTAAAATGAGTTTCTAAACGTCATTATATGTGTACTGGGATAATGACGTCTTTTTTGAAATATGATTTTTTTTTGCATAAAAGAAGTCATTCATAAAACTTAAAATAATAAACGTTAAGCTGAAATGAATAGCAGCCCCTGTGTCTTTAAACGCAGCCACTTCTAAAAATTATTTATTTTTTATCAATTACTTTGAAAAAGGCCAATTCAGGCAGTTCCTTTTATTTCCCCCTCTCTCGGAGAGAATGAGCCTATGCAATTAAAAAGAAAAAAACATAAACGTCAGAGATTAAAAATGAGCTCAAATTAGATGTTTTGCTTACAGACAAATAACAGATGGAGAAGAGGATTCTTCAAGTTAACAAGACTTACCTACCTGTCAAATAACAGCGTGGGATCTACCAAAGAGCTCTAGTCTCTATAACACACCTTTGTAATTCACCCCACTGCATTTCTTCTTATGTAAGCAATTCTTAAAGTTTTCCAAACTGGCTTTAAAACTCAGTAAGTCAGTAATTTTTTATACCGCTTCTTCCATAGTGGGTCGCGGGGACGCTGGTGCCTACCTCCAGCAGTCTATGGGCGGGAGGCGGGGTACACCCTGGACAGGTTGCCAGTCCATCGCAGGACAACACACAAACAACCACACACACACACTCATTCACACACCTAAGGGCAAATTAGAGAGACCAATTAACCTAACAGGCACGTCTTTGGACTGTGGGAGGAAGCCGGAGTACCCGGAGAGAACCCACGAATGCACAGGGAGAACATGCAAACTCCATGCAGAAAGACCCCCTGCCGGGAGTCTTGCTGCAAGGCAACGGTGCTACCCACTGCACCACCATGCAGCCCCAGCTTTAAAACTCATCATAGCAATTCTGTGTTAAGAGTGTTTTATTTTTTTAGAACAGACTATGGTGACGTACTACTTGTGCTAATGGACTTAACAGCCTGCAACTGACACTACAGACTAGTGATGGGAAAACACTACAGACTAGTGATGGGAAACTTGATTATTTTTACTGACTCAAGTTAATTTGAGTCACTCACCAAACTGAATGGGGTTTTGAGTCATTTGAGTCACTGAGTCAGTGACTATGAGTGCCACACAAGTTCCACCCAATGCCTGTCCACACTGATTCAGACTGCTAAAACCACTGATTCAAAACAAGAAAAGAATATATTTTTTTGAAGATAGTGACAAATTAACAACTCCTAAAGGAAAAACCTTTTTTTTCTTTCTGAATAACACAAAAAATAAAGTAGGCAAACAAATAAACAGTAGTGCATATCTGTAGTGATAATGTTTTTGATGCATCTGGCAAAAATAAAGAAATAAATAATTAAATAATGTCAACAATAAGGCAATAAAGGGCAAGACCCTTAGTGAGGACACTGCAGCAGCGGTAAGAAATCACAACAGTTATTTTTCCTTTAAACAGACAGTGGAACTGGCTAAACATTTTCTATTCAGTTTACTTTGGTATATAACCATTACATGAATCGTGAATTGTTTGTTTCTATCCTGCCATGTGGAAATTAGGGTTTAGCAGCATAATATCAAGGGGAGTGACGAACAGCCATAGAAGCGGAGGAGTGAGTGACTGAGCTGCTGTACTATAAATGAGTTAGGGATTGGTTGTGCTAGACCAACTTTGTGATTCTTCACTTCTGTGAGTGGCACTAGGTTAATGAGCTTGTAATGGAGTAATAAAAGGTCCTGCTCGTGGTCCCATTCTTTTTCTTTGTGCCTGCTGGCATTTGGTGCTATATTCTGGAAAATCACATTTCCTTTCATTTTTATGCCAGGTTTTCCTTTTCGCTGAAGCACATCATTGAGCACCCTATAACCTCTCCTGAACTATGTTGTTGAGTGTCATTTGGTCCAGTCTTGCTTTGGTTTTGTACCTGAAAGGAAACCATTTCATCTTCATGTACTTAAACGAATCCATATTGGTTTGTTTCTCTTGGTTGTTTAGATTTAGTGACCTAATGTAGATAAATTGGGAAAAAAACAGTTAATTTCGGCAAACTTTTTACTGCACAATATTTGTTTTGTTTAGCTTTTTTTGTTGTTTTTAAAATCGCTTTATAAACATACGGCATCGTGTATAGTATAGTTTTTGTTAACACTGATATATTTCCATTTTGCCTCAGTTGGAGAACTTTATAGAAATTATCTCAGCCCTAACCTATTCCTAAATCCACTTTTTTTATTCCTCAATTCCTGTATATCCTCAATTTTTAGCAGAACCCTGTTTCTGCTTTTCGAATTCCCTAGTTCTCTAGTTCTCTCAGTTCTCTTGGCGTAGGACATAATGCTGTGTCTTCAGCTGACATCTGACATAGGCCAGGCAGCATAGTCAATAAACTCCTCTAACTGAGTGCCAGTGTTTGCTGTTTATTGACAATATAAGACCAGCGAATTAGGTGTGTCTCTGTTGGGTGCTCGGCAGCCCGCCATTCTCCTACCTGTTGACAGCTGTCCGCTTCCTATCCATCATTGGTTCAGCTCGGTCTGTTGTCTGTGTCAAAGAATGGCATGTCACCTGAAAAACTACTTCCTTCACCTTCCCTCATGTGTACAGTTGGGACTAAGTGCATGAGCCAGAAAGGGAGAAAGTGAGCATGAAGAAAGAAACAGACCGTAAATATGGAAATGAGAGTTTTGGTTATTTTTGGGTGTATATGTGCATGGCTTTAGTCTCTAGCTGTATCTATAATCCCCATTAGAAAGGCACCAACAGAGAGACTTTTTTGCACTAAAGCACACTCATAATAAGTGTTTATGCCTCTGGACACAATCTCTGCAGCCTGGCAGAGGCATACAGAAGATTTCTGTTGCTAAAGCACTTTTCAATTAGAGGTTAGCCTGAACTTTAGGCTGGGATAGGAACGAATTTCCACTATCTGTTATTTAATTGTTAAAGACTCCATTGCTCCTTCTGTTTTGCTGCCCCAATTTAACTTTAGCTGTTTGATAATGGTTTGGTGGATAACCAAAAGTGCTTTTAGGCATTTATCAGTCTGGTTATTTAGGTAGACATGCAATAAATCCCTGGATAATTCAGTTTCAGGCAGTTATTCCTGCCATGAGGCAAACTGAGCACCATCTCTGGAAAAAGTCTTAACAGCTCTCCTTTGGGTGTTTTGTATCATCCTCCAGTCTCCTCTTTTTTTCCCTTTTCTCCAAGACCAGGTGGGGGCGATAAGGCAGAGATGGTGCCACAACTGGCTGGTGGACTGGAAATGCCACACCAGCGGCCATAGGGCTGACAGTGATGAATGAACCATCTAGGCTGTGATAATTTGTCACTCACCAGTGCAAAAGGGTCTATTTATCAAGACAACTGTGTCAGAAACCCGTTTTTTAATATGAACCTCTTTGCTCCCAACTCTTCTGATTTTTAGCTCCCCTGCTTTAACCTAACTTGACTAGCTGTGGGGGGGTGCCCGCTTTGTTAGCAGTTCACATAACTGGTGCTGGAGGTGAACAGGCATGCCCAGGCATTAGACAATCAGACCGCGCAGCCTGAAGAATCACTGTCCTGGCAGGTAGTGAGTGCAGAGATGGGGGAATGGAGAGTGGGCAGATTGATTGATCCATTGCAGCTGCAATGCATCAGGAGCTTCCCAGTGGAGGGGGATGGTGTGGAAAATGCTCAAATCTGGATAGCTGAGCACAAATCAGCTGCACCAGAATCTCCAGAGAGGTTCCTATTACAGCTGCTATATATAACAGTAATCTTGTTAAGCTTTCGTTCTGTCTGGACACTATCAAGGGATTTGATTCAGTCGATAAGTGACCCCTTAGACTTTAAATGATTCAGCCATTTGCTCTCAAACAGGAACAAACACAAAGTTCATTATAATTAAAATAATTACACACACATTGCCTCGCAAGCGTATTTAAAATTCTTGAATTTCTTACAATTTTTTCACATTACAACCACAAACTTTAAGGTATGTTGTATTGGGATTTAATGTGATAACATAAAGTAAGGTTTTAATGTGAAGTGTAAGGAAAATAATCTATGGCTTTGAAAATATTTTACAAACAAAACTGACTTATGTGTTGTGCATTTGTTTTCTGCCCCTTTCACTGCTATTCCACTAAATAAAATCTAGTGCAAGCAAATAACTTCAGAAGTAACACAATTTGTAAATAAAGTACATTTTTGTGTAACTCAATCTCAGTCTAAATACAGTTGTTCTGTGAAGGCCTCAGAGGTTATGCACTACATTGTGTTGGTCAATCAAATAAAGTTCCAGTAAAATACACTGATGTTTGTGTGTGTAACAGTACAAAATCTGTAGACACTTTTGTACTGGGGCCGGTGGCCGGTGTATGGCAGCCCCACTTCTTTCAGTCTGCCACAGGGCAGCTGTGGCTACAACGTAGCCTACCACTGTCCAGTGTGTGAATGTGTGTGTGTGATTGGGTGGATGACTGTTTGTAGTATAAAGCGCTTTGGAGCCCTATAGTTGCAGGCCATTTACCATAATCCTGCGCTACATGGAGGTTCATGCACAATAGCATCTCTTCTTATCTTTTTCTGGAGAAGCAAGTCTCTTAATGAAGTAATTGATTGAACCATGATCCGACTTAAGTCTGTAACAACGACTATTTGGATCTTTCTCTGCTTACCAGCTCATTTGGAAACCACACTTAATTAGATATGGCAGTTTTTCAACAACTCAGATTATCACACCGAAACTCTCCAAAGAACTTCAAATTGTTTGAAGAACAACTATTAAACTTTTGAAACAAAAAAAGTGATGCATGTTGATATGGCTTTCTTCTTTATTTTGCCTTCTGGTTAGCAGTAATAGGTGTAAAATATATCCTTTAATCAAGCAGAAATGGATATATGTTATCTGCCAAAAAATTGAAAAATTTGGTCACCCTTAGTTACATTCAAAGTTAAAGAAAGAAGTAAAGGGATGGAAAGAGATAACAAAATCATATGGCAGAGCAGACATCTTGGCTCACATTAATATGATGTGCAGCAGACGTCCCAGGCTGAGTCTGTCTTGTGCTTTCCCCCTTTTACTATACAGCATGATTTACCCCCCAGAAAAGCAGTGACAATTTCCTTCAGAAGCCCTCTGAGTAACTCCATCAGTCTGTGCCTGCCTATCTGCAAATGCCAGCTCATTTCTCAAGCTAGGCCCCCTGGTTGGACTCCAAACACTGCTAAATGCTCATTCTTATGCATCCCTTCTGCCAAATAGCACATCAACTGGGATGAGGAAAAAGCCTGAAGTGTCCCTGAACTATACATTTTGGTACTTGGACATATCAGACAAAACTAGTAAAATGTAATTTTAGAGGAAGTTTAGGGATGGGTCTGAAGCTCTGAAAACCTGAATAAAATGGGGAAAAAGGTGGGCGAATGAATGAGGCTCACTGTGTCTGTGCGAGCTCAAAGGGATATGTTTCGCTTGAACTCATCAATGCACACTGCAGCTTGTTGTCCACTGGTGTGCATAGCATAGAATACTTTGAAATCTTTCTCTCTATAGTCTTCTATCTGACTTCTTTCCATGTCAAACTAAATCTTAGGGTTGTGTCACAGGCACAGCTCTGTCGCCTTAGCAAACTCTCTGGCCCCTTTTTATATCCCTTAGACACAGCTGCTTTCCTTTGCCATCTGTCCATTTGATTTGGTAAGTCCCAGAGAACAGGGCCACGCCAAGCTGCACATGTTGAACCCCATCAGCTATTCAGTTTAGACATTAATGAGTTGAAGTCCATCAATGCAGTTCTGGGACTTCTAGGTGTGTTGGTTGTGCTACTCAGAACATAAGAGAGATGTGTTGATGAAGGTTGTTGGAGTTTAAAAAAAACTGAGATTGTTAATGTTTTAGATTCTTTGGTTCCTTTTTTTAACCCACCCCCAGAGTGTTTGTTTATCAACGGAGCTAGGCAAAGCATGGCTCTTATTATTGACTGCGATAAAAAGTAATTTTTTGTAGTTTTTGTGTACAATAATACTTCAGTGTCATTTTGCTCTGTGTACTTAACATGTACACACATGTTTCCTCACCTTTACCTTGATGACAATATCTCATACCATTTCATTCATAAGATAGTTACTTTATCTACAATGATGGATTTTTGATATTTAGTTATTTTTCTAGTGTCAAAACAATCTAGTAAAAAAAACAATATAACTCATTGTGCTGCTCCCCCAAGAATTTATTGATAGTTTCATAATTTTTGTAGTTATTTTGTATGAGGTCATTTTTTCACTTCCTGTGTGAGGGAGGTTATTTAGTCAGGTGGTAGGAAGTCCGTTGCTTTGTTCTTGTATCCTGCTAGTGGTGGTAGCTTCTGGGTGAATGCTGTCAGTCATTCCAATCCTGGCTAAAGCATTGCCTGTGAGTATTATTCTTACAAAGAAGGTTTGCTGACTGTTTTTTTTAAAATGCCAATTGCACAAGCTAAATGTCACATGTTAGTTGTTGTTAGGCTTTATCTACTATTTGACAAATGAAGTTGCCATATAAACCAAAATGTAATTTATTGTATTGTTTCAGTTTTACAGATTTCTGAAGTATATGCCATGAATATGATTCCCACGTTTTGGAGTTTTCTTTGTGACCGTTTAACCGGTTGATAGCTGGCAGCTCATGCTAGTGAGGCAACACACTCATGACATTGCCACACATTTCCCCAAGTCCACTTGGTTGATCAGTACCCTCTGATGACTCATGTTCCCAGAACCGCTAGCATTAGACCAGACCATATATTAATATATAAAATTTTATATATATATCAATTATATATTAAATACATACAGGGGGGGACAATGAAACTGAAAACACCTGTCATTTTAGTATGGGAGGTTTCATGGCAAATTTGGACCAGCCTGGTAGCAAGTCTTCATTGATTGCACATTGCACCAGTAAGAGCAGAGTTTTTAAGGTTCAATTAGCAGGGTAAGAGCAATTTTTGCTCAAAATATTGAAATGCAAAAAAACATTATGGGTAAATTTTACAGAGCTCAAAAGAAAAAAAATTTGTGGTGCACGTCTTGCTGGCGCATCTGTGACCAAGACAGCAAGTCTTTGTGATGTATCAAGAGCCAAGGTATCCAGGGTAATGTCAGCATACCACCAAGAAGGACGAACCACATCCAACAGGGATAACTGTGGACGCAAGAGGAAGTTTGGTCTGAAAGGGATGTTCGGGTGCTAACCCGGATTGTATCCAAAAAAAAAAAACCACGGCTGCCCAAAATCACGGCAGAATTAAAGGGTGCACCTCAAACTCCCTGTTTCACCAGAACTGTCTTTGGGGGAGCTCCACAGGGTCAAATATACGGGGGGCCCCGGGCTGCTATAGCCAAACCTTTGGTTACTCATGCCAATGCCAAAGGGTTTTTCAATGGTGGCAAGGAGAACAAATCTTGGGCTGTGGAAAGGGAAAAACATGTATTGTTCTCTGATGAGTCCCCCTTTTATGTTTCCCCACATCCGGGAGAGTTACGGTGTGGAGAAGCCCCAAAGAAGCGTAGCACCCAGATTTTGCATGCCCAGGGTGAAGCATGGGGGTGGATCAGTGAGGTTTTGGGCTGCCATATCATGGCTTTCCCTTGGCCCAATACTTGTGCTAGATGGGCGGGTCACTGCCAAGGACTACCAAACCCATCTTGAGGACCATGTGCATCAATGGTTAAAACTTGTATCCTGAAGGCGGTGCCGTGTATCAGGATGACAATGCACCAATACACACAGCAAGACTGGTGAAAGATTGGTTTGATGAACATGAAAGGGAAGTTAAAACATCTCCCTGGCCTGCACAGTCACCAGATCTAAATATTATTGAGCCACTTTGGGGTTTTTTGGGGAGGAGCGAGTCAGGAAACGTTTTCCCCCCACCAGTATCACGTAGTGACCTGGCCACTATCCTGCAAGAAGAATGGCTTAAAACCCCTCTGACCACTGCAGGACTTGTATATGTCATTCCCAAGATGAATTGACGCTGTATTGGCCGCAAAAGGAGGCCTAACACCATACTAACAAATTATTGTGGTCTAAAACCAGGTGTTTCAGTTTCAATGTCCAACCCCTTTCAGAAGATTATGTACAAGTTGACCACCTTTTAAACAAGATTTGAAAACTTCAAAGCTACCCTCCAACAGGTTAAAATAATACCAATAAGCCTCTAGGCTTACAACTTATTTCTCGTCCCCCCCCCAAGCATTATCAATTAAAATATAAAATTCTACCTCTGTGGTTGAATTTAATTTAAAGAAAAGTAAAACATTGTTGAAAACAATTCTTGTGGCATCCACAAAATAGAAGTCCCCATTTTCATGCCCATTACAATTAAACAAAACACTGCAATGTTCACTTTTAATTACTTTTCTTTCCTTAAATCTATTAAACATTTAACATAAACTGTACATATTGTCACTTATATTAATTTTTTACAGTCAGAGTGTGGAGAAAAAAAGGGATGCTGTCATCTGTTGTCTTTTGAGTACCTTGGGGAAAAGCAAGAGCTCTTCCAAGACTGCAAGGTATGTTATTAAATGACTGATCAACTCAGGATATTACGTGATGTCTTCTACTCTCCTTTACTTTTCTCCTTTCACCTCTTCTTTCACCTCCTTTCCTTGCCCCTATTATACAAAATAATATCTGTTAAAAGGTTAGACTTTACCAAGAAAAATGAATTATATCAAAACTTTGTATTGTTGATATGCTTGAACTGAAAATGGCCCTACTTTTTTGTTTCTTAAACACAGAGGGCGAACATGAGGACCACACGGATCAAACCATGAAGGTACTGGTGATCCATAATCCCCTGGCAGAGGAGGATCCAGCCGAAGTGTCTGTGGTGATTGAGGGAAACAAGGTGCTGAATGGGTGTGGTAAAAGAACCAAAGCCTGTATGCTATTGATGGGTCTGATCTACGGTCTCAACCTTGAGTATCCCAAGATGCTCAAGAACACTTTTGCTGTATTCCAGAATTTTTTGGAGCTTGATGGAGCAAAGCTGCCCAGGAAGGTCCATAGCCTCAAAGGCAAACTAATGGAATGTACTTAATTTCTTATGGTTGTTAATCATGCCACAAGAAAGACCCTTGACTAATTTTTAGAAACTTGTTGCAGGTTTTTAAATTTAGAAAAATATTTTTTTGGTTGTTTATTTTGGTTTTCCTGGTTTCCCGTGATGTTCATGGCGCATGCCATCTGCAAAAACCTCTCCCTGGTACAGACAAAAGGAGCGGATACTTAAAAGTGACCAGTTTTAAAACTGATTACAGCGTTTTAAAGGTCTTTTAAACAGAAAAAATTAAGCTACTGATTGACTAAGTAATAGGGTCTCCATTTTGGGTAAAAATGGCTGATTAAGGTTTTTTGACTAAAAATTTAGATGTTTTTTACAGATTATTGGAATTTTTTCAATTTTGGAAAAAAAAACAACATTTTTTTTTTTTTTCACTGTATAAAAAAGTCAGCAGTATGAATATTGCATCCTTCCACTGCCATCTTGATTTTTGTTCACATTACTTTGCAGCCCGTTTGGGTATAAGCAGTGTTAATTACTGTTGAAAAGTTGAGGAATGTATCTTAACCAATGTTTTGTGAACTGAAATGTACCACAGTTCTAAGTATGTGACTTGAAGGATAATTTTGTACCATCTTTGTTTATTTTTGAGCATGTGCTAAGTAAAATAAAAGTTGGTCCTATCCATATCCTGTCTGAAAATGCATTTCTTCCCAGTTGACTAATACTTAATTATATTTATTAATTATTAGTTATGATCATTAAGTACATTGAAAATAAAAAATATGCAATAACATGACTCAAAATGTTAAGGTTATTAGCATTGAAATCTATCCAGAAATGTTAAGTAGACTTTACCTAATTTCTCATTCTGTGTCATAGCTGTTGAAATTAGATATTCTTTACTAAAAATATTTGAGTAAATTTACGCAAACAAACTGAGTGCAAATTGTTACCTTCACTTTTTTGGGTAAATTTTATAGGTTGGTTTTTACAGTGTAGCTGTAAAATTAGTTTAGGAGTAGAATCCTGGATGTCTTTCGATGTATATGTCTCTTTTTACTTAATCGAATCCTTTATACCTGAAGGTGATATAATGTAAAATTAATTATTGATTGTGTTAATTTCTTGTTCCTGTACATTTTTCTTATATTTCTTAAGTGTGATAATTTTGAACATACAAGCTATGTTCAAACATGTTTGAACATAGCTTATTTGCATTCTCGTCATTAGTTTGATTTGCTAACATCGCCTGTCAGCATTTTCTGTGATCTCCTTCTTGTGTAAAGAGGTTTAATTTGGTAAAACGACCAAAACAAAACAGAGAACAAAAGGTGGAGAGAACCAAACTGGAAAGAGGAGCAGAGCTATCTGCTCCACCATCTGGTGGAGAAGATAGAAGTGTTAAAAGGTAGATTTGGTCCTGGAGATCGTCTTGCGAACAAACAAGCAATCACACTCAGATCAATGTGTCTTTCCAACGGGGAACATTGTTGATGGCTATTTAGGCTTAGGCTCCTGGGATCATGTACAATACAGCAGATACTTTCATTTACATTTTCCTTCTATTTATGTAGTGTTTATATTAATGTAATTTATCTCTACTATTTCTCTAGAGTGTGTGTATACACTCACTGGCCACATTATTAGGTACACCTTGCTAGTACCGGGTTGGACCCCTTTCGCCTTCAGAACTGCCTTAATCCTTTGTGGCATAGATTCAACAAGGTACTGGAAACATTCCTCAGAGAGTTTGGTCCATATTGACATGATAGCATCACACAGATGCTGCAGATTTGTCGGCTGCACATCCATGATGCGAATCTCCCGTTCTACCACATCCCAAAGGTGCTCTATTGGATTGAGATCTGGTGACTGGAGGCCATTTGAGTACGGTGAACTCATTGTCATGTTCAAGAAACCAGCCTGAGATGATTCGTGCTTTTTGACATGGCGTGTTATCCTGCTGGAAGTAACCATCGGAAGATTGGTACACTGTGGTCATAAAGGGAAGGACATGGTCAGCAACAATACTCAGGTAGAATGTGGCATTGATACGATGCTCAGTTGGTACTAAGGGGCCCAAAGTGTGCCAACAAAATATCCACCACACCATTACGCCACCACCACCCATCTGAACCGTTGATACAAGGCAGGATGGATCCATGCTTTCATGTTGTTGAAGCCAAATTCTGACCCGTACTCGTACTCCTATTCGTCATCGTACTCGTCGTCTTCCGCTTATCCGGGACCGGGTCGCGGGGGCAGCAGACTAAGCAGAGACACCCAGACGTCCCTCTCCCCAGATACCTCATCCAACTCCTCCGGGGTGAGCCCAAGGCGTTCCCAGGCCAGCCGAGAGACATAGTCCCTCCAGCGTGTCCTGGGACGTCCCCTGGGCCTCCTCCCGGTGGGACGTCCCTGGAACACCTCCCAGAAGGCGTCCAGGAGGCATCCGATATAGATGCCCGAGCCACCTCAACTGGCTCCTCTCGATGTTGAGGAGCAGCGGCTCTACTCCGAGCCCCTCCCGGATGGCCGAGCTCCTCACCCTATCTCTAAGGGAGTGCCCGGTCACCCTACGGAGGAAGTTCATTTCAGCCGCTTGTATCCGGGATCTCGTTCTTTCGGTCATGACCCAAAGTTCATGGCCATAGGTGAGGGTAGGAACGTAGACCGACCGGTAAATCGAGAGCTTCGCTTTTCGGCTCAGCTCTCTCTTCCCCACAACGGACCGGCACAGTGCCCCCATTACTGCGGCAGCTGCACCGATCCGTCTGTTGATCTCCCGCTCCATTCTTCCCTCACTCGTGAACAAGACCCCGAGATACTTGAACTCCTCCACTTGAGGCAGGAACTCTCCTCCAACCTGAAGAGGACAAGCAACCCTTTTCCGGTCGAGTACCATGGCCTCTGACTTAGAGGAGTTGATCTTCATCCCAGCCGCTTCATACTCGGCTGCGAACGCATGCTGTAGGTCTTGGCTAGAGGGGGCCAGCAAGACCACGTCATCTGCAAAAAGAAGAGACGAAATCCACTGGTCCCCAAACCAGACCCCCTCCAGCCCTTGGCTGCGTCTAGAAATCCTGTCCATAAAAATTGTGAACAGGATCGGTGACAAAGGGCAGCCCTGCCGGAGTCCAACATGCACCGGGAACAGGCCCGACTTAGTGCCGGCAATGCGGACCAAACTGCTGCTCCGCTCGTACAGGGACCGGATGGCCCCTAATAAAGGGCCCCCAATTCCATACTCCTGGAGCACCCCCCACAGGGCATCATGAGGGACACAGTCGAATGCTTTCTCCAGGTCCACAAAACACATGTGGACCAGTTGGGAAAACTCCCATGAACCCTCGAGTACCCTGTAGAGTGTATAGAGCTGGTCCAGTGTTCCACGGCCAGGACAAAAACCACACTGCTCCTCCTGAAGCCGAGGTTCGACTATTGGCTGGACTCTCCTCTCCAATACCCTGGCGTAGGCCTTACCAGGGAGGCTGAGGAGTGTGATCCCCCTGTAGTTGGAACACACCCTCCGGTCACCCTTCTTATGAAGAGGGACCACAACCCCAGTCTGCCAGTCCAGAGGCACTGTCCCCGACCGCCATGCAATGTTGAAGAGGCGTGTCAACCATGACAGCCCTACAACATCCAGAGATTTGAGGGATCTCATCCACCCCCGAAGCCTTGCCACCGCGGAGCTTTTTAACCACCTCAGTGACTTCAGCCTGGGTGATGAAAGAGTCCAACCCCGAGTCCCCTGCCTCTGTTTCCACGAGGAAATGCGTGATGGCGGGATTGAGGAGATCCTCGAAGTACTCCTTCCACCACCCGATAATGTCCTCAGTCGAGGTCAGCAGCCTCCCACCCCCGCTATAAACAGTGTTGGCGAAGCACTGCTTCCTCCTCCTGGGGCGCCGGACGGTTTGCCAGAATCGTTTCGAGGCCAACCGATAGTCCTTCTTCATGGCCTCACCGAACTCCTCCCAGGCCCGAGTTTTTGCCTCTCCCACAGCTCGGGCCGCAGCACGCTTGGCCTCACGGTACCCGTCAGCCACCTCAGGAGTCCCACAAGCCAACCACAGCCGATTGGACTCCTTTTTCGCTTGACAGCATCCCAATCCCGGGGTGGCCACCCCCCGGGTTTGGGATTGCCGCCGCGACAGGCACCGCAGACCTTGGGCCGCAGCTACGGGCAGCCGCATCGACAATAGATCGGAGAACATGGTCCACTCGGACTCTATGTCTCCAACATCCCCCGAATCTGGTCAAAGCTCTCCCGGAGGGGGAGTTGAATACATCCCTGGCGAGGGCTCTGCCAGACATTCCCAGGAGACCCTCACTATGCGCTTGGGCCTGCCATGTCCTGTCCGGCTTTCTCCTCCTCCAGCGGATCCAACTCACCACCAGTGGTGATCAGTGGACAGCTCACCCCTCTTTTCACCGAGTGTCCAAAAAACATGCGGGCCCGAAGGTCTGATGATACGACAAAAAAGTCGATCATTTGACCTCCTGCCTAGGGTTCCTGGTGCAAGTGCACTGATGGACACCTTATGCTTAAACATGGTGTTCATTATGGACAATCCATGACTAGAAAGAAGTCCAATTAAAGCACCACTCGGATTCAGATCGGGGGGGCCCATTCCCCCCCTGATCACGCCTCTCCAGGTGTCACTGTCGTTTCCCAAAAAGGGCGTTGAAGTCCCCCACAAAATAATGGTTTTCCCCCCCCGGGGGGGGCACTATCCAGCCCCCCGACAGGGACACCAAGAAGGCCCGGGATTTCCGCACTACCCCTCGGCCCGTAGGCCAAAAACGACAGACAGAGACCTTTTCCCCAACACGAAGGCGCAGGGATGCGACCTTTCTCCCCCGGGGGAAAAACCCCAAACAAGACGGCTGAGCTGGGGGGCAACAAGCAAACCCACACCAGCCTGCCGCCTCTTTCCGTGGGCCCCCTCAGAGTAGAAGAGAGTCCAGCCCCTCTCAAAGGGGTGGGTTCCAGAGCCTAAGCTGTGCGTGGAGGTGCGCCGACTATTTTTAGTCGATATCTCTCGACCTCCTGCACAAGCTCAGGTCCCTTCCCCCCCCGCGGGTGGGCATTCAACGTCCCTAGAGCCAGCCTAAGCATCCGGGGATCGGGCCGCTGAGGTCTCGCCTTCTTCCGTCACCCCCAAACCCTTTGCACCTGTCCCTCACGGTTCCCCTCATGGTGGGCCCCACTGGGGGGTGGCCTCGCGTCTCTCGTTCGGGGTTGGCCCGGGCGGGTCCCGCGAGGAGCAACCCGGGCCACCAGGGGCTCCCGGGCAAATCCCGACCCGCCTGGCTCCGGGTGGGACCCCGGCTCCGCCGTACCGGGGATGTAAATTCCTCGATAATTAGGTGTCATGAAGGATTCTTGAACCCCTTTTGTCTGACCCATCACCTAGAGTCTGTTTGCCATGGGGGGCCCCGCCAGGGCATTTTAAAAACCCCAGACAAAAATGGCCTCAGGATCATTTAAGCATTCAAACCCTCCACCACGTTAAGGTGGTGTTCAAGGAGGGGCAAATTCTGACCCTACCATCCGAATGTCGCATCAGAAATCGAGACTCATCAGACCAGGCACCGTTTTTCCAATCTTTTATTGTCCAATTTTGGTGAGCCTGTGCGAATTGTAGCCTAAGTTTCCTGTTCTTAGCTGACAGGAGTGGCACCCGGTGTGGTCCTTTGCTGCTGCAGCCCCTCCCCCTCAAGGTTGAGCATTCAGAGTTGCTCTTCTGCATGCCTTGGTTGTAACGAGTGGTTATTTGAGTTACTGTTGCTTTCTATCAGCTTGAACCAGTCTGGCCATTCTTCTTTGACCTCTATCATCAACAAGGCATTTGCACCCACAGAGCTGCCGCTCACTGGATATTTTCTCTTTTTCGGACCATTCTCTGTGAAACCCTAGAGATGGTAGTGTGTGAAAATCCCAGTAGTTCAGCAGTTTCTGAAATACTCAGACCAGCCCGTCTGGCACCAACAACCATGCCACGTTATAAGTCACTTAAATCACCTCTCTTCTCCATTCTGATGCTCGGTTTGAACTGCAGCAGATCGTCTTGACCATGTCTACATGCTTAAATGCATTGAGTTGCTGATTAGAAATTTGCGTTAACGAGCAGTTGGACAGGTGTACCTAATAAAGTGGCCAGTGAGTGTATGTGTATGTATATATATATATATATATATATATATATAGATATATATATATATATATATATATATATAGATATAGATATATTTGAGTTTTTCCAATTTTTATTTTTGAAAGCATTTTATAGTCTGTAAATATTTAAATAATTCTGTACTACATTGTTTGTAATTATGTTAATTTTTTATTCATGATTATTTATTATCGTTTCTATTATGTATTTATCCTTCATAATATTACCTTTCTAGAGGTGCACCTTTAACCTGTCCTGCTGCTGAAACTATTTAATTGCCCCCTAGGGGATGATAAAGTTTATCCTATCTCTATAATGGAGTTTTGACAAAAATTCAAACTGAAAGACTCACCTCCACTCCCAACCATCCTATGACTCCACCATGCATCTCTCCTCCATCCAATCAGTGTCAGATCCGCATGTGTCTTCAATCAATCATCCTCCGAGGCTTCGCTTTTAGGGACCTCCAGTCATGGATTCCCCGCTCTTCAGCTGAGCTTCGACCCCCCCTCCGCCCCACCTCCACCATCTCCCTTCCATACTCCTCCCCCCTCCCTTACCTTCTTAGGCCTTCCTCACTCCACCACCAGTATCGGATCCCAAGGGGGGAAAACTCATCTAATTCTAAGCCTAAGCTCATGTCATTCTCAGCATTCATGTCTTCCTCCAGGGTCCGAGCGCCAAAGATATTACCTTTTATAGCCCGCTTTGTGTTTCTTATTGTGAGTCTTTTCAAGTTGAATTAATAATTGTATGATTGTTATAGCGGTTTATGGGCTCATTTTCTCGACTGGTAGATCCCTGCAGGCTCGAGTTAGTAGCATCTTATTAATTCACTGTTGTTCATTGTATGTAGAATTTCTCTCCTTTCTCTCTATCTTTCTGCCAGCTTAAGACACTCTTGAGCTCACTAAACGTCCTCCTCACTACTCTTTAAATTTCCTCGCGTTAGGAGCTCTGTTAAGGCCTAAGGTACTAGGTTAATCTCGAGGGGAAAAAAAAAATCTTTGAATTTGAGAAATTCAAAGATTTTTCTTAGAATGACGTCACTAGGAGCTACTAGTAGGATTGTAGGATTCTTTGTGAATATGAGGCTAAAAGTTTTTCTGTGTCACTAACTAAGACTGGGAATTTAAGGCCAGCATGACAAGGTTGTGCAAACTGTGAAAAGCTAAAAACAAGAAACATATACACAGTATGTATAATGAACCGGCTCTGGATGTATATTTGGCTGCTCGCATCGTAAATATCTAGATCATGTAGAAGTAAGCTGGTGTATTCAAAAGCTGTCTCCACAAGAGTCTTCAAATCAGAATTGTTTGTTGTCCACTGCAGGTATAATACTGGCAACTTGTAAATACTACATTGAACCACTTAAGAAAAAGGAATCTAGGAGGGAGCTCTGGTTTACTGCTAAATGTTACCTGCATTCTTATGCAATGCAAAAAAGGGTTAAAGAGAGGATGATGAATGAAAACAAGGACTTATAAATGTCCTTGCACTATTAATTTTTTTTTTTCAAGCACAACTGCAGTAATCATTTTGTCGACCACCCACTGACTGCAATAGCTGTCAACTCTATGAACAATGAACGTTTCTCAGTGGACAGGCAGAAAACACTATAACAGCTGTTGACAGCTTCTGACATTGTCTCCTGGGAGAGTAGTTTCACTGCAACTCATTTAAAAGAGCAGCCTGGGTTATACACACACATACAACGATGTAAATCAGGGGCTCTGGCAATCAAGTACTCCACTCTTCAGCACGTGTTAAGAAAACTGTCATCTCATTAATTACAGTTCTCGGTTTAAGCAGCTGCTTAATATTCTCCTAAGAAAACTTTAACCTCACCTTAAATGAGTTTACAGATGGAGTAACAAATCCATTTTCTTCTCGGTTTTAAATGTTTAAAAACCCTAAAAGTATAATGCATTTGTACAGTGTTCAACTTGTACAAAACACTCACACTTTATCAGGGAGAGCAATTCCAAAAACCTGTCCTCCTGTTAGCACGCTAAATAGACTCAGCTGACAGAGAAAATGCATATTTATAGCAGTTTTCACAACCACTAACGCTTTTCCAAAACCCCATTCTTACATCAAGGGGACTTTCATTAACAGCACTTTCCTTTGTGCCAGTCGGGAACTATTTGGCCTTTCATCTGTCATTTAAGCTTAATTTGTTCTGTCAGGAACGAGGAGTGTTCAAAGTAGGGCCACGCTCCATCTGCAGCACTGCTACGATATCAAAAAGAAAGAAGAAGAAAAACAAAAACAAGACACGGCAGGCTGGACTGAGGACCACTGAATATTCAAAGTCCATGTCCATATCAGCTGTCCATACCACTGAATATTCAAAGTCCATGTCCATATCAGCAGAGTCTGTTCTGCACCTCAGTCTATTGGTTGCAGTGGTAATGCTTTGAATAGGTAATCAGACCATGCAGCTTATATTCATTTTGTACAATGGTGATTTGAAGTGATGTAGTGCAAGTGTGCGCTAAATCCCCTCTAGTTTCTCAGTGTGTTATTTAATAATGTAGGATGGCAGTCATGATCATCCTGCCTGCTTGCTGAGTGAAAACTCATTATAAATCCAAACTATATTCCCTAAAAGTAGTAATTCTGGAACATTTAGGCTAAAATCAGACCACAAGACAATAAAAACCTATAATCCATGCTATTTTTGTCTCATTTTGTTTTTCTTTGGGTCAGTTCTTTAAACTTTTTTGTTTTTAAATGAACAATCAAGGGATCTGCAATTTGCTAGAATAATTCACAATAGGCCTTTGCTTTTTCAAAAACAAATTGAAATAGAATGAAATATCAAGTCTGTGAGGTACCATAATAAAGTTCAGTCAGCAACAAAAACATTTCTCAGTGATTGTGGCTACAAATAGTCTACTGAACTCTAAACTGCAAAATAAGAAGTTGAAAACAAGTGCCCTTACTGTATCAATGAGGCCCACTATTACTTAATGACAGTGTTTGTGTCATTAGTTTTTTGTTTTCTAATGCTGTTTTTTGAAGTAATTATCCTGTCGGAGACGATCATATAGTAACATGTCTTGGGTGTGTTTTAAGTTGCTAGCTAAATTAGCTGACCAGATGTTTAGATCAAGACTGTGTTCAAATTTTCGGATAATAATTAGATGTTATTACATTGCAACATTTAAGTGGCCATTGCAGAACTGACTGGACTTTTGATGAGACATTATCAATTGACCAGTGTACAAAAGTAAGATTATTTGAAAATGGTTATGCCAAGTTATTTAGGTGGTGGTGACTAAGACCATGTTAACATTTGAAAATAAAAAAAATAGAAATATCCTTCATTGTCCCTCAGTGGGGAGACTTTTAGGGAGTTATTGAAATATAGGTAATCCAGAGTATAACTTCATTTGAATACATAATGGAGTTGAATCTGCCATAAAAAGCAGTTTAGGTGTGCAGGTGGTTAAAAAATATGCCCTGACAAAAACCTGTTTAAAATTCAAAAAGTTAATTTTATTATTGGCTGCACGGTGGCACAAGAAGGTCCTGGGTTTCTGTATGGAGTTTGCATGTTCTCCCCGTGCATGCGTGGGTTCTCACCTGCTACTCTGGCTTCCTCCCACAGTCCAAAGACATGCCTATTAGGTTAATTGGTCTCTCTAAATTGCCCTTAGGTCTGTGAATGAGTGTGTTTGTTTGTTTTTTGTGTGGTGCCCTGCAGTGGACTGGCAACCTGTCCAGGGTGTACCCCGCCTCCCGCCCATAGACTGCTGGAGATAGGCACCAGCTTCCCCGCGACCCACTATGGAAGAAGCGGTATAGAAAATGACTGACTAACTGGAGAAGGATTATGAGGAGTTTGGAACTGACTGTACAAAAGGTGACGGTATAGCGGCAAGTGGAACCTGTCAAACACGTCACCCTAATCATTGCTCTGAGGAAACCTCAGCAGATCGAGAAAGTTGAGGATATAAAAAACTCTTGAAGTTTTGGCTGAGGACATTGCAGCAATGAGGCTGCAGCAGAGTGGTATTCTCAACCTGGTTAGAGAAGTAAAAACATTGCAGATTCAGAAAAGTACAAGTGGCTATCTGTTCTGGAAAGTTGGAGCATTACACCTGTATGAGCGTCATCACAGTGTGACACTTGAAGGTTGGATTTTGCATCAACAGAACAACAAGTAGCTACATTTCTCCAGTCTAAGGGGATCACTGCCAATCTAAGGGCTGCAATGACGTCAAGGTCTGCCATTCACTGCCCCGGAGGCAAACAAGGACAAACCGGCAATCATCCTGAGGTTTGTCTAGAGGAAACAAAAAATGGCTTTGCTCAAACAGGGAGGGAAATTTTAAAAAAAGGGTACAGTGTTTATTTGAATGAGCACCTTACCAAAGAGGAAAGGAACGCTGTGAAGGAAACAGAAAATACAACAAACCTGGACTTTGAATGGCAGAGTTTTCATCAAGTTAAATGGAACGCCAGAGGAAGCAAGTGTTCTTGTCATCAAAAATCAACAAGAACTAGACAAGTGCTCTTGAGCCTGTTGTACTGGAGATAAAGGTATGACTTATTCAGCACACAAACAAAACTCACATGTCTGAACCACAAAACAGCAACCTTCATCAGTGGATACAGTCACATGATCAATTGGAACTGTCATTATTTCAATATGCTCCACATGAGACCATGGACTTGGGAAATGATATTGAGCCTCATACAAACTCTTTTTGCCACTCAAACCAACTGTTGTTATTACACTGACAAAAATATCATCAGAACTTTATGTTAAAGGATACACTGACAATCATCCACTTCAATAGCAGAAGTCTATATGCTAACTTCCATCTTTGAAGGAATATCTGCAAAGGCATCTAAACCATACAGTGTAATCACAATATCTGATACCTGGATGACCCCACGCAAAGGAACTTATGTACAGGGGTTGGACAATGAAACTGAAACACCTGGTTTTAGACCACAATAATTTATTAGTATGGTGTAGGGCCTCCTTTTGCGGCCAATACAGCGTCAGTATGTCTTGGGAATGACATATACAAGTTTCCGGGCACAGGGGTCAGAGGGTTTTTTAAGCCATTCGTCTTTGCAGGATAGTGCCCCAAAGGTCACTATGGTCATAGTGGTGGAGGAAAACGGTTTCCTGACTCGGGCCCCCTTCCAAAACCACTAAAATTTGGCTCAGTAAATATTCATATCTGGTGACTGTGCAGGCCATGGGAGATGTTTTCAACTTCAACTTTCATGGTTCATCAAACCAAATCTTTCACCAGTTTTGCTGTTGGGGAAATGGGTGCCATTGTCATCCTGATCCCACGGCACCGGCCTTCAGGATACAATGTTTTTTAAACCACGGGTTGCACATGGTCCCCCCAATTTTAAAATGGTTCGGTATTCCTTGGCAATGATGTGCCCCATCTAGCACAAGTATTGGGGTCAAGGAATGCCTTGATATGGCCACCCAAAACCATCAATGATCCCCCCCCATGCCTTCACTCTGGGAATGCAACAGTCTGGGTGGAACGTTTCTTTGGGGCTTCTCCACCCGGGGTAACTCTCCCGGATGTGGGGAAAAACAGTAAAAAAGGTGGACTCATCAAAGAACAATACATATTTCACATTTTTCCCCGCCCCAAAAGATTTGAGCTTCCTGCATCATTGAAACCCCCGGAACTTTTGGGCATTGGCTGAGTGACCCCCAAAGGGGTTTGGCTATAGCAGCCCGGGCCTTTAAATTGACCCTGTGGAGCTCCCCCAAACGGACTTTTCTGGTGGAAAAAAGGAGATTTGGGAAGATGGACATTTAATTCTGCCGTGTTAATTGGGGCCAACCCGTGGTTTTATGTTTTTTGGATACAATCTGGCTTAGCCCCTGAACACCCTTTTTCAGACAGCTTCCTCTTGCGTCCACAGTTAATCCTGTTGGTTTTTTCGTCCTTCTTGGTGGTATGCTGACTTAAACCCTGGATTCCTTTTGGCTCTTGATACATCACAAAGACTTGCTGTCCTTGGTCAAAGATGCGCCAGCAAAAGACGTTGCACCAACAATTTTTTCCTCTTTTGTAAAACCGGGTATTTCACCCAAAATGTTTTTGGTGCATTTCAATATTTTGAGAAAAACTGTGCTCTTTACCTGCAATTTTGGAAACCTTAAACCTCTGCTCTTACTGGTGCAAAGTGAATCAATTTAAAGGGGACTGGAAACCGGCGGGGGTCCAATTTTTAGCCACGAAACCTCCCACACTAAAATGACAGGTGTTTCAGTTTTATTGTCCAACCCCTGTACTTTTGAACTAGATGGATATTAGTTCAGGTGTATCAAGAGACAGAACAACGAAGGAGTTGCCATATTTGTGAATATTTTTTTTTAATTTAAAGTGTTGCAAAAAATCTCAGTGGTGATTGATAATATTCTGGAATGTATATTTAGAAATTGTTAAAGGAAAGAAAAAAAAAATGTTACAATAAGTTGTGTATATAGACCTCCTGGGAGTAATATATTTAAGAACAAAAAGTCTACATATGTACATGGAATTAGCATGGTATTGGTAAAAAACAATTTAATGCGAGAATCTCAAAACCATTAATGTGCATTTATCATTCCAAACTAGGTCATTTCCACATAAAATCAAAATTGCCAAGTAATACCATCATATAAAAATGGAGATAAACATGAGTACTCAAATTACAGACTTGTATCCTTACTTAAACAATTTTTCATACTTCCAAATTATTTAATGATAAACTGTAATAATAGACTGAACAAGTTATTTGAAAAGAATGAAATTACAACTTTCAATTACAATTGAAAGGCAATATGGATTTAGACATTCATAGACATGAAGAAAGGATTTGATACAAATAATCATACTTTATTAATGAAAAATAGAAGAAATATTTTAGAAAAATATTGAATCAGAGGAATTGCTTTAAATTGGATATAAAGCTATTTAAAAGACAGACAGAAGCTTGTTCTGCTAGGTGACATCTTTACATGTTTGGACATTGCTTATGGTGTACCATAGGGAATCCATTTTGGTACTAAAGGTTTTACATTATATATTAATGAAATTTTCAAAATTTTAGAGCAATTGAAATTTGTAACATTTGCAGACCACACTAGTAATTTCCCGTCCTGGAGGGAATTTAAATGCACTGTTAGATGATTTAGTGACAGAAATGAACAAATTAATAATATCCTTGAGCTTACCCAAAACAAAATCCATGAAATTTTGAAATTACCAATGTTATTGCTGTTTATGAATTTTTATATTTTGCAGCAGTCAGTGTTTGTATCCAAGACAAATTTCCTTTGGCCAAAAAAATCTATCTATCTATCTATCTATCTATCTATCTATCTATCTATCTATCTATCTATCTATCTATCTATCTATCTATCTATCTATCTATCTATCTATCTATCTATCTATCTATCTATCTATCTATCTATCTATCTATCTATTTTATCTATCTATCTATCTATCTATCTATCTATCTATCTATCTATCTATCTATCTATCTATCTATCTATGGCACCAGGTTAGAAATTAAAAGAGTGCATAGAGAAAATTTTCGTGGTGTATTTATCAATGACAGTTAACTGGAAACTTCACGTCCAATACATTAATAAAAAACTTTCAAAAAGCATCTTTGTCCTCAGTAAACCAAGCTTGTACTTAGCCCCAAATGACTCCACATTCTTTACTCTGTTTTGGTCTGTGCAGGACTTTGGGGTAATAACTACAAGACATACGATCCATAAAATTAGTTTTCTGGATCATACTGACCCCCCATTCAGTACATCTAAAAATTTATGAATATAGTTATGCTTCAGACATTACAAATCATGTATAAACCAAGAAATATTCAATTACCAAAAAATATTCACACAATGTTAAATTTCGGACAAGAAGTTTATCCATCACGGGGAAGGTTTGAATTCGAAGCACAAAGCGTTCGCACCACTGGGAAACAATTATGTGTGTCAGTCTGTGGGTATATTGGGTAATATTAAATATATATTAATATATATTTATATAGTAAAAGTTTAACATTAAAATAATATACTATGTATCTGCATAATATTTGAAACAAAAATTCTAATTAATATAGTAAACAAAATAGTCAGGGTTTAGATGACGCAGGAAGAAGGGGTGGGGATAATATTTACACTTTTTACACTTCAATTCAGTTAATTTATATACTGTCTATTCACAACACATGTTGTCTCAAGGTACTTTACTAAAGTCAATCCTAGTTATCCAACAATGCATTCAAAAACTTCCATTTAACAGGAAGAATCCAGGCTCAGTGTGAGTGGCCATCTGCCACGACTGGGGATTTGAGAGAACGGAGCAGAAACACAAACAGGACACAGAAGCACTTATCCAGGGGTACTTTCTATGTGAAAGAAAAGTTAAATATGGTAAAAAAAAATTAAAAATCAGCATACAGATGTTGCAAATGCACCTTTTTATTTATATATGTGTATATTGTACATTGTAAATATGTATATTCTGTAGTGCAAAAACAAAACCCAGAGAGCAAAGTGTACCGGAGTCAAATTCCTTGTTTGTATGTACAAACTTGGCAATAAAGCTGATTCTGATTCTGATAGTAGTAGCTCCTTTAGTGGTTTCATCTAGGAGAGAAAAACAGCTAAGCAGAAAAGCTCCGAGCCAGTTTTCAAGCCTAGATATGAAAAGTTGGCACATACTTAGTCATAGTAAAGGCTCAGCCAATACCTATGTCTAGGAGAGAAATAGGGTTAAACACTGAAAGAGAGGGCCAAGTGTATCATTTTTAGAAGAAGAACAAACTTCTACCCACTCCTTTGACCAAGGCAATAGGTTTCCTGCCTGTTCAATACATAAATAAATCAAATAGTTAGTGTGTGTTTTTTAAACACATGTCTAGAAGTAAGGTGATTCTATATTGTCATCTTAGACTTGAATTTATAAAAAGAAAAATACCTAATATGTGCAAAAAGTTGTGCCACACATTTTTGAGAAGCCTGAACTATAAATACATTCATAGTATTTAAAAAGAGGCGTAAAAGAGTGGTTTTTTTTTTGTTTTGTTTTTTGCCTTGACTTCGGAGATCTTTTAGATACATTTAATAACATGACTGAAATACTTTGAGCTGATCTACATTCTCCTTTGGTTTCCAGCCATGCTTCAGTTTGGAGAAGCAGTGGCTCTCTCTATGGAAACATAGGAGACACAGATGGGAGAACCTGTTACACTGAGAATTTAGGAATTTCTGAACTGTACAATCCACCTGGCGAGTTTCAGCAGTGGATGAGCTGTGGCCTCTCAGCAGTGCAAACACTGACTTTACCCTCCAGATCTGGCTTGGTGACCACATCCTAAACACTTTGCTCCATCTGCTGGGATCTCATATTCTCAGACAGCACTGAATGAGGGATAGTTAGCCAAAGAGGAATCTGCTTCCACATTAGCAAAGGTTGGTGAACAGATGTTATGTTAAATAAAATATACAGTTTTTACTGAGAGTTTTTTTATATATTTGTAAACCACTACATTCCTCGCCTGTGTTTCACCTGCTTCATTTGTTTTTCTTCCCATTCTAAGAGACGGCTGACCAAAACATCACTCTGGAGCACTGAAACTACTGAAACACAACAGCACAATATTTAAACAATTTACCAGTTCTCTCAGAAAGGAGAATGAAGAAAAGATAAAAAGGTTACACTCCAAAAATCAAAGACTGGTAAACAGAAAGAGGTCAGGCACAGTAAAGCATTTGACAAAAAGGGGGGATAAAACATCCAAAACCAATACAATCTTTAAACACTGGGAGAAAAGGAAATTAAAGTGACAAAAGAAGGGAAAGAATAAGGCAAACAGATCACAACAGATGACAATCAACTGAGCAGACAGGTAAACAAAATGCTGCCAGGAAAAACAAAATGGAAACCGAAGGAACAAACATGTTTAATATAATGTATCGCGATAACCAAACAAAAAATCTCCTGAATGAGATAAATTTCTTCTGTTTTCAACTGAATCTCTGAGCAGAACCTCAGAGAAACAGAAATTTCAGAGAAGATGGTAAAAAAATCTGATAAACCTATGAATGTAATAAAGTACATCAATCATTGTTTCAAATACTGCTTTAGGACTCCAAGTATTAATTCACTGCATTGTAGTTTGAGAAGGGAGCTAAAGATGAACAATATCTGTAATATAGAATTACAACAATGCTTTAACTGTGCATTGTTTTTCTTACAGTTTTACACCCTCCTTCAATTCGTGGGTTTTAAATATCAGGACATGTAAAACACAAAAGACAAAAGGGCAAAAGGACAACGGATCTGGTCCTTGCCAGTTTATTTAAATCTGACATCAAGTGTACAGATGCACACAACACTTTACGGTCAAATTTACATCTGTGTGTTAACACAATCCAAGTGGGAAAGACATGAGCTGCGAAGCAATTGTTGCTGCCCATTATGAGGAGTTATACAGCCCTTTCCAAACATGTTGGGTCCCTCACTCTACAGTTTAAAAGTGGATATTTAGGAAAGCTGCATATGAATCAATCACCAAACCTCTGGAACAATGTCATTTGGACAAATGAGACCAAAGTAAAGATGTTTGGTCATAATTCACAAGGACATGTTTAGTGAAGTCCAAACTGGGCAAATCAGCACAAACACCTTATGCAAGTTGTGCAACCCCCAGTGAAATCTATTAAATACATTTGATAATGTTTGTAGTTAGTTAGTACCTATCAACCAGTGAAACACTCCCAAAGAAAACTCCAGAACAGGGAATCATATTCCTGATACTTACTTAAGGAATCTGTAAAACTGAAACAGTACAATCAATTACAATTTGGTTTACATGGGAACATCATACTGTCAAGCACATAGGTAAAGTATATCACAAGTGACAAACATAAAGCTTGGACATGCCACTACATTTCAGGCTAAGCACCGTAATATCTAGGCCTGAAACTGGGCCTTGGTCAGACACATATGCCCCTTTTCCACTGGCTCTATTTAGTCAGGCTCCACTCCACTTGGCCCTCTTTGCGAACATTTCCATTTCTGTTTTTTTTTTTTTCTGTACCATCCCTGCTCCTGAGCTGGGACAACTGGGGCTGAGTAGGGACTACATGTGACATTAACAGACTGCTGTTCTCTGATTGGCCATGGGACCAGGAGAAATGAGAAGGTTTTTAAAGAGGTAGTACAAACAAAAGTTCACAAATTTCAAGAGGGACTGGAATAATATTAAGGAACACAATGGCTGGAGCAGGTCAAATAAAGATAATTTTACTATTTACAAATCATAAACCAAGCCTGAAGGAAAAAGGACACCATGTCAGCTTTCTGAATTAAACGCAGGCGGGGCACTGTATTTAAAAACATTCTAAAACATCTGATCACACATAAAATCAGCTGTTTAGATGCCGAAACATTTCCCACAAAAACAATACCACCATGAAACAGCATGTTTGGTTCAGAATCAATTGACCGTACGCAGGAGAACGGAGCAGGCAGAGAGCACATAGTCAGACTGCCTGCATCGGGTCAAATAAGAGGTAGACCCTGCTGAATCCGTGGAGCATGAATATTCCAATATCCAACCTAAAACTAACTTCACCAAAAGGTCCATCAAAGGTCATCAAAAGTCCACGGTTTTGTGCTTTAAAGTGCTTGTCCTCGTTATTGCCATGTCTGAGAAAAAAACACCTCTCCTGCCAAACCCCCCTGACATTGAAACCTTTATGTCTTATTTAAGTTCTGCCAGGGCTGTATGCCAGATAAGTATCCCAGGGGATTATTTCATACATGAAAATAACTTTTATAAGACATTCATGCATATATTATAATACAAACATTTTGTATTTGTTTATTTATGTTTTAATTTCTATTTATCTATTAATGTTTCACGCAGATTACTTTATGTGACAATGTCTCACAGCAACGTTAAAAGCGGCTCAGCGCACTACATTCCAGCTGTCTGGGTCAATAGAAACACAACAGGTACCATGCAGAGAAGAGTGAGACCGATTGGGGTGGATCCGCTCCGCCTAAAAAGAACCAGTAGAAAAGGGGCAATTGCTACCTAGCTTGGCATAACAATGCTAACCTACATGTGGTGACAAAGAAACTGATATGTAATGTTTAGCTTGTGCAACTGAAACATGACTGTCATGTTACAAACAGTCTGCAAACCTTACCTGTAAGAATCATACTTTCAGAGAATGCTTTAGCCAACACTGGAACAACTTACAGCCCTTAATTAAACAAAGAAAATGTAGTTTCTGCCACCTCACTAAATAACATCCCTCACATAGGAAGAGAAAGAATGACCGGATGCAAAACAACTACAAACATTAGGAAAGCTATTTAATAATTCTCACAGGGGACAACACACCAGCTGTGAAGAACAGAGGTGGAGGGCTTAAAATTCGGCATAAATTCCCCCACAACAACATTAGAGACTGACAAAGTTAACTAATGAGTTACTTTTTGCTAAAGGCAGTCTTGCAAGCTAAATATAATTATGAGGTGTATCTATGTTTTTAGTTTGTTTTTATTTAATAAATAACAACAGTGTTGAATCTGTTGTGCTTGCTTACTTGAATTTGGACTGAACTAATTTTAGAACCTAAGAAGTAAAAATAAAGTTTGTTATGTGCTGTATAAAACCCTAAAATTACTAGAAGGGGCACTTAGTTTTTCCTGTGACTGCACATACCTGCACACTTATGATCATATGAAATTTTACATCAGTTTTTATGAAAAATAAAGAAATTAACCATGATTGCAGGAAAGCCATTCAGATCTTCTCTAGCAAAAAAAGTTCACTTTTCTTATTGTTGTGCAAATATTTTAATTAAAACAATGTGCCTCAGTGTATTCATTTTCAAAACCTAATTTGTTTTTTATGCTCTGAAGCTTGTGCAAAAATTAATTCATGCCCTCTTACCAACAAATATTTTGCCATGTCAGTGTCATATAACACAGACCCAATCTCTTTGTTTATTTTCAACTGCAATGAGCAAGCCACTGAGCTGTGTCATCCTTTTTTGGCCTATTCAAATTCCTCTCAGGTTAAACTTGGTTGGATAACATTGTTTCAGAGTCTAATGATAATGTATGTTTGGTATCGATTTGTAGCGAAGCAGATTACCACTTGGTAGGTAATACAGGCTTTCTTTTGTACCCAACTCAGGTTCCTGTCCAACCTCTTAGGATTTTCCTCCCACTCATTGTCCTCCACAAACTGGGTCCAACCTGTCATTGCCTATCCGGAGAACTCTGCCATAATTGCACAAATCAGAACCTGCTGTTTCTGGCAACTTAACAACAAAACACATCATTCTGTCAGTCCACATCTCAGCTTGTCCCATTTCACTCCAGCTTCCCACTCCTTATCCTTCCCTCCCTCCCTGTGTCATTATCACTGCCTCTGCTATAACAATGCTGGGCTTATGGCGCTCCTTTAATATCCAAGTATAGTTTTGGAGGTGGATGGGGTGGTGGGGGAGTCACAAAGCAGCACAGAAAAAAAAATCATTATTTAGACCCCTCTGCTGTCTTATTCCAGCTTGCCACTTTGCTCATCCCATTTATGAGGCTTTGGAGCAGAGACTCCGTATGTCCTGCACATTTACTCTGACCCCATTACACCGCCACAAATATACAACCCTCTGATGAGATCCGCTTCTCTGGTTCTCCAATTCCAAACAGCAAAAAAAAAAAAAAAGATTTGTGTTGAAATTTACCACACACCCACACAATGATTCATACACATACAGCACAAAGCCACCTGGTTATCTATCAATTCTTTGTCAGAGACCTCATTGCTCATGTTGGACCTTCTTACCCTTGTTGGAAAACTTTACACTCAAAAGAGACAAAAACGGGGAAGAAAGTGCAAAGAATGGGCTCTCAGTTACAAGTAGACACATTTACTGTTCATGCAAATTAAACTTTTAGGACATAGTATAAAACTTAACTAAAGGCCAAGGTTGGACTGGTAATGTGCCATTTATTTTCCACAAAGACTGCAGACTCACATGTGGGGAGAACAACCCACTGGTTTATCTTCTCTACTGACAGCAGTAGCTAAATTGATAAAGAAGCCTATCTTGGACAGACCTTTTCTTCATTTCCTGAGCCAAAATGACCAAAGTAAAATGGAGTTGAAAAGCTGCCGGGAAAAACATCTCAATACATTTATTCTAGATTTACAGCAGATGAAAGTTTACATTCAATCATTACTGACATGATGGTCATATTACTTTAGGGTTTTTAATGATTTGTTTGTTTTTTGTTTTGAAGTGTTTTGTTCAATCAGCCACATAGATTTTGGAAACAAGAATTGGTTCCACAAGATTGGATTTAATTATTTTTAGGAATTGACACAGTATCAAATTCTTACATGGAGGCTAAACTGTATACATACACCGCCACTACTATATAGTACAGATCAACAAGCCTAATCATTAATTGTGGTTGAATATTTTAACACCCTTTTTAAAAAAATTGTAAATTTCTTCCGAACTGGGTGGTTTCCTGACACAGTCTCAACTTTTAAATGTAATCCATATATTTCCAAACAGGTTGGATTAGTATTATTCCAAAAGCATGGTGACCTGGTTTATTCATTCCAAAATCAGTTTAAATGTATCTTTGGCTTCATTATCCTGTTTTTTCAGACATTTAGCTGTTAACCTGAGGTAAAGTGGGAGGTTTTTTGCACCAAGCTTTAAAGATGGAACTGTGTTTAGGTTTTTTTCCTCGGTCTTTTCCTCGGAAAGCATTTGGCGTGTTCATGTGGGTACCTGCAGATTGAAGCATTAATATGACATTGTCAGTGATGAGTGTATGTCAATGTCTGATCATAACCTAAATGTTGTTTATCTGTCTAAAAAATATTTATAACACAAGAATCCTAGGGTGACTGAGATGCTGAGTCCTGAAATATTTCCAATCCATGGTGAAATGTCTAGTAGTTACTTAAATTAAAAACGGATTGCTTAATTGCTCTTGATTTTCAGTATGTTATTCTTGTGTTTACTTTGTTGACTGTTTTTACTGGGGAGTTGAGTTCTAAAAAGAAATAAAAAATGTCCTCAAACAGGCACCTTGCCCTGATGAACTCAGACTGTGGGAGCTGGAATTTGATAAATGAATGAGCTGGCGTCCTGGATAGGGTTCAGTGGAGCACAGCCAGTGCAGGTAAGATTTTCTTAACCCTTAACTCCCATTCCCTTTTTTTTTTACTCCTTTAGACCTTATGAAAAAGTTTTTTTTTGGATTAAACAGCTAAAGAGATGCCTGTAGGACAATCTTTTCAGAAGAGGATTTCTGCTCTGTGTCACAGGGGCATAAACACGTTTTCAGCCAGTCTCAATTCGTTTTCCACTGGTTTACTCTGTGATCTGTTTCAGCTTTGTTATTTAGGCCCACAAATCAGATGGTGTCTACAACTATAATGAAGAAGTAAGAAGAGGTGCTAAATGTACTGAGGTTGTTTTGCAGCCTACACGATCAAGGGTGTAGGGTCTTCATCAAAAAATATCATATACAACTAGTGCTCAAATCTGATCTTTGTGAAGTGAAAACATTAAAAGTATTTAAGAATTTTATTTATAGGTTTAGGTGTTGCAGATAAAGAGAAAATTCATTCAAATTGTGCATCTCTGGTCTCTGAGCTGTATATTATTTCATATACTATTAACAATCCCATTCATTTTTGATACATACAACAAAAAAAGAATGACATGACATAATCCACTTTACCCTTCAGATTTTTTGGTAAAAAAGTGCAAATTTAATGCGAAATGATGTGAAAAGACAAAACAAAGAAACTATATGCAAAGAATATTTGCCGATTTTGCTGTCCTGCTCTTTATAGACAGACACAAGTATAAGAAACTAATATTAGCTAGTTAATTAGTCAGGTTTTCTGCTCCAGTGAAGCCCTTTTTCAGCTTTCTTTTTGAGAGGGCTGTTTGTTATTAACCAACTGTGCTTTTAAAACAGCATTATCTTAGAATGATAGGTCACAGTCCATTATTTTCCACATAATGAATGACTGTCTGTTTGGTGACTGAAAATGTTTCCCAACTGCCTTTTTTTTCTTGTGAGGAAGAGAAAGTGTGGTTGCCTTTTTTCAGCCAGCTAACTGGCAGTGATTAGTAACAGGTGTAAAAGGTTTTAGTCCGTGAGGCGGACACCCTGTCTACTTTTAAGGCTAGGCTTAAAACATTCCTTTTTGATAAAGCTTATAGTTATTGTGGCTTATGTTATCCTGAGCTATCTTCCTTATTTTTACCTCTGTCTTCTTTCCTCCCTGTTGGATGTAGTAAGGGGGAGTCAGGTTTAGCCTAAACCGGCTCAGTTATGGTTGAGGTGCAAACACACCCTCCATTTCTGCTACCTGTATGACCCCCTCTCTTTTCCAATGGTTATGGTCAATCTGACAGAGAGAGGTATCCCAATTGTTGTGGTTTTTAGTATAACAATGGCCATCAGTGGGCTCTAGATGGACAAACTGTCTACTTTTAAGGCCAGGCTTAAAACTTTCCTTTTTGATAAAGCTTATACTCTGTGTCTACCTGTGACACCTTTCTGGAGAGGGGCATCGTCCAAGCTTCTGCTGGCAACAACTTAATGCTCACCCTCTACCGATGATCCACATGGCCCTGTCTTTCAGTGTTTAACCCTTTCTCTCTCCTAGACATAGCTACTGACTGAGCTTTTACTGTAACTAACTCTATGTGCTCTCTTTCAGACTCTAACCTTGAAAACTGGCTCAGAGTTTATCTGTTCCTTCTTTCTAGGTGAAACGACTAAAGGAGCTACATCCATTAACATTTACTTTTCCTTCCCTAGAAAGGACTCCTGGAACAGTGCTTCTTTGTTCTCTTTGTGTCTCTGCTATGTTCTCTCAAACCCCCAGTCGGTCAAGGCAGATGGCCGCTCACACTGAGCCTGGTTCTGCTGGAGGTTTCTCCCTGTTAAAAGGGAGTTTTTCTTCTCCACTGTCGCTACATGCATGCTCAGTATGAGAGATTGCTGCAAAGTCAACGCCAGTGACTGTCCACTGTCTCTACATGCTCATCCGGGAGGAAGGAATGCTATAAGTCACTGATTGGATGCAATCTGCTGGGTTTCCTTAGACAGAAAAACTTTTTATCCAATTTGAATAAATAACTGAATCTGACTGCACTGTTCAATGAACTGGATTAATTGGAATGTATATACCTGACTTTTGTGAAGTGCCTTGAGACGACATGTGTTGTGAATTGGGGCTATATAAATAAACTGAAATAAAATAAATAAAAGGTGCAATGCTGTGTTACACTAAGTTTCCTAAAACCAGCGAAACCTTCAGTCACCTTCTCTGGCAGGACATTAAAATTACCCCAAACTGTAGAAATCATATGATTGCAAATTCTTGCTGTTTTATACTTATAATATTTTAAAACATTGGTTTGCCTTTATATAGGATCCTTGGCCCATGGCTCATTCTTGCCAAATCAGAAAATGTTGTGTCAAGGCATTAAAACGACTAACAACACTGCTTGGTGGGAGCTCCATGTTGTCATCCACCATGTTATTTGGTTCATGACCAGGCCTTGAGAATGTTTTTGTGGTCTTTTCTCTTCACACAAAAACATAAAAAATAACAGTTGCAACCACTGGCAATGATCATGGCTAACCCTTCTTTTCAGGCATTGTCAGTGTGACTTTTTCCACCACATTTTGTGCTGCTAAGGTGTTCTTTTAAATGAGCAAGGCAAGTGGAATAACAACATTCTCAGGGTTGCTGTGAGCAAAATTACCACTACACTGACTCAAAAACTTTGATCAAAGTGGCAATAAATCATCAATATTAAATCAGCTTCCTCAGCAGCTCCCATTTTGAAATCTACTGAACTCTAAAGTTGTTTCCTTTGCTACTCTGCACAAAGCACAGCAGAGTACATGTGTGGGCTTATTTGATATGCAAATATTGCATGAAATCATCTGAGCTCTCCAAACTATCTTTAAATTCACATATTACTGGTAGTTTCCTGAGGTCCTGTGACCAGGACCTGCTGGCTGTGCCATGTTCAAGCCTAAAAAAATAATGGTGACCGAGTTTCTCAACACAACCCCATTTCTAGTGTCTCACCCACCCCATTCTGTACTCTTAATAACCTAAGAGCTCACAGGTTACCATACTTTCCCACATTTTGATGCCAACACCTTTGAGCTCTCCCTGTTTGATGTGTCCCAGCCAATGCAGATGGTATGTGTAACACTAAACAGCACTTTTTACTTCCAATGGTTTAATCTGTTGAGCTGTCAAAATGAAGGAGTGGAGAAATATTTTCAGTCCAGTGTATAATCACATTAGCAGATCTTGCTGTTGCCACACACACATTTAGAAGCTACTCTGGTACATGCATGCTGGTAAGTCACACAGCAGGCTTGGAGGAAGAAAGTAGTCACTACTTCTGCTCCTTTTGTCATTTTAAGTTGAGAAGCAGGAATACTAAGATGGATATTGTCAAGAGACATGCAGTAAGTTAGTTTAACCAAAGCATTGATAAAGCATGATGGTGCTTTAAAACGATACACCATTCACACCAGAACAATGTGTGTTTGCTTGTTTAAAAAGTAAACAATTCACTAAAAAAGTGCATAACTTTACAAAACTCCTAAATTCATAGTTTTAAATTTAGATGTACCAGCAGCAAAGAGACAGGCAAATGGAAAGATAAAATATAAAAACAGAAAATAGGAATAAAAGAATGTACAGTAAGGGCAAATTAAGAAAATAATACTGTACACTTGTGCAACACAATAAATGTGAAACTGAGTGGAGTAATTTGAAAAACGAACAAAATGTGCATGTAAATCTGCGACTATAAAAGCAACAGCAGCCCATTTACGAGAAATGGAAAAACTGGAAATAACAACAGGGTTGCAAACTTGTTAAGTTTGTGTCTGTTGGGAACATTGATGGTTGTAAAGTCTAAGAGTTGCTGAAAGGAAAAACAGGCAATAGCCTCTTTTTGGCTTTGAAAAGATACTGCTATTTGTGTAGAATAATCTAGTCCAGGTTGGAAGTGTTTAAATACTGTAATTTTGGAGCAGGACCAGTTCTAAGATGGTAGAAATGTAAAAAAGCACTAATATGGCCCTTTATTAAACTTTCACAAATCAAATAATGGTTTCACAAATCCCAAATTGTGTTTATAAGATTCTGCTGTTAGTGTAGGATAATCTAGTCCAACCCTGAAGTGTCTAAGTACTGTAGTTTTGAGTTGGAGCAGATTAAAGATGCTCAAGGTAATGAAAAATGAGGTGGAATTGCACTTTAACTGTTTCCCGAATCAGGAGCTGCAATCAGAAGCCAACTTCAGCTTCATTCCTTCCTTCTGAGTCTAAAGAAGAGCCTCTGCAGATGCAAAATGGTGAGTCAAGTGATGAAGCGTAATTTAAGTGGCTAAAATCTGCTCGACTCTTCTTCTTGGATTTTTTTTGGTGGGTGGCATCCAACATTAAGATGCATTACCAGCCGCACGGCTCGATCTACTGCTGATTGCTTTAGCTTGAGTCACCAGAAAGTCAACACATTTGCAGGCAAATTTCTGCATTTGAATTTTTGCAGGCAAAGTGAAACATAAAGCTTTTGTAAGGTATGTGGTGAAAAATAATCAGGAGAGGGTTCCACTGCATCAGTCCACAAAATCCTTTGTCTACCGTCTGTATTGCCGCCTCACCTGTAATGACTGTGGCAGAGTCATCAGAGAACCTTTGCAGACTGCAGCTAGCAATTTAAAGGGTGAAAAGGAATGGTGCTAGTACAGTTCCCTGAGGGGACCCCGTACTGCAAATTCTGCAGGCTGCTAGTGAGTAAGTCGAGTATCCTTTGGGCCAGGTGATGATCCACTTGTGACAGCTCCAGCTTGTGTCTCAGAAGTCCTGGCTGGATGGCATTAAAAGTACTGGAGAAATCAAAGAAAATGGTGCTTATAGTTCTCAAACTGGGACAGCGCTTAGTACAGGAGGTAGATGATGACATCATCCACCCTGATGTCAGGCTGTTAGGCAACATGCAGTGGATCCAATGAAGACCTCACAAGGGGACTGAGATAGCTGAGGACCAATCTCTTGAGGGGCACCATTAAATGTGAGGTAAGTGCTACTGGCCTGTCTTCTGGCACTGGTACCACACACAAAGCCTTCCACAGCTGTGGTACTTTCCCCAGACTCATGTTGAACAAAGTCCCTCACTCATGTCTGAGAATCTACACTGACCAAATGCCCCTCATCTTCCCTTAAATCTTCAACAATTCTCTGGGGCTGTGTGACGTTCCCTCATGCTTTAAACACTCTGTCATCAAACTGGTCCCCGAAAAACACACCATCACAGAGTTAAATGGCTATAGACTTTTTGCCCTGACATCTGTAGTCATGAAATCCTTTGAGTGATTGGCACGGAAGCATTTGAAGCACATCACAGGCCCCCTGCTTGACCCCCTGCAGTTTGCTTACAGGGCAAGAAGGTTAGCAATTTCATCTAGACCAACTAGACAACCCAGGGATGTACGCCAGGATCCTGTTTGTGGACTTGAGCTTGGCCTTCAATACAATCAACCCAGACATCTTCTACCAAAAGCTCACCCAGCTCACAGTACCGGCCTCCACCTGTCAGTGGATAACCAGCTTCCTGATTGACCGGCAGAATCAGCTGAGAATGGGGAGCATCTTGTCCCACACAAGAACTTTCACCACCGGTGCTCCCCAGGGGTGTATTTCCTCCTCATTTATCTTCTCTCTGTACACAAATGACTGCACATTAATGGGCCTGTCTTTGAAATTCCTGAAGTTTGCAGATGACACCACTGACATTGGTCTGACCCAGGACAGTGACAACTCTGCATAGAGACAGGAGTTGGAAGGACTGGTCCTCTGGAGCAGTCAGAACCGCTTGGAGCTTAAGCCGCTCAAGACAGTGGATATGATGGTGGACTTCTGGAGAACACCCCCTCACTGCCTCCCCTCACCATCCTTAACAACACTGTGTCAACTGTAGATCACTTTCGGTTTCTAGAATCCACCCTTTCTAGGGGCCTGAAATAGTCCTCACACATAAACGCTTTTCAGAAGACAGCCCAGCAGAGACTTCCTGCTGCGTCTCAAGAGGTACAACGTTTCACAGGAGTTGCTGGTCAGCAATCTCTATGTTCTTCCATCGTGGTGTGATTTGCTTCCCCTTCAAAACAGTGCAGATCCAAACAACAGCAAACATTTAGGTCTGTAGAGAGGATCATCAGGGCTAACCTTCCCTCCATCCGGGACTTGTACAGGTCTAGTGTCAGGAAAATGGCAGCTAACATCTCTGCAGATTCCACAGTTCATGGACACAAATGGTTTACACTTTTACCATTAAGTTGGTGCTACAGAATGCTATTTGTGAAAACAAGCCATCCACAAAGTCATTTTCTTTCTATAGGCTGTCACTCTGATCAACAGGTAGAGTGCCCAGATCAATAACATACATTTTTGCATTAATTCAACCTAGGTCTTCCTTTTTTTGTATAACCACTGTATATATACATATATATATTAAAAAAAACCTGCTTTTATTTTTATTTCTCCTTTTAAACATTTATGTTTTAGATGTCTTAATGGGGGGATGACAGATTTAATACATATTTTGTTTTGCTTGAGATTCATCGACCTTGGCTTCCTTTCTGTGAATGCCCTGCAGATAAGAGGGTGGATTTACGGAAATCTTGTATAGAAGACCTTTGAGCTCTCTGAGCTCATGGTCAGGTTCAGTATGACCCATGAGTAAACAATGCATGGACACTGTGGACGGCAAGCAGATATGGTAAACACAAAAGAAAAAAAGGTTTGCTCTGTACATTCACCTTGTTGCTAAAGTACCACAGCAATTCTATTAGCATGTGTGTCTTGTAAAATGTGTATTTTTTTAGTGTCACAGCTTATTATCTAAAATAAGCATTATCCACTTTTCAGAAATTCAGATGGCATGAGCCATAAGTGCCCCCTTAGATTCATCACTGCTGCACAAATCAGCCTCATCCACCACTGCAGGTTGTTGTCACTTTTCTTTTAAAAACAGAAGTCACAATTTACCCTCTCTGTGGTCAGCACACACCCACACACATAGGATATCTAAAATATGTTAAAAAATATTGTGTCATAAAAGACTCAGATCTGGCTTTGCTTACCTCACCTAGTAAACTGTAAAAATAAAATTGCACAAATAAATGTAAATCACATTCTGTCTCTTGTGCCCTTTTCCCAGTTTTATTCAAATCTGAGTCTTACAAGGACAAACTTCCACCTCTTAATCCAAGGGCAGGTGTAGAAACGACCTAATAATGCAAATATTATTTTCAGAGCTTGTGAGATTTTAGCTCTGGGTTGCCTTTGCTTGCCTTTTCATGTTTTGTTTTTTGTGATCATCGTTCTATTAAGATAATCTTTGGTTAGCTTTTACTCAATGTACTATATTATTTTATGATTTCTTCTGTGTTTTCTGGTTAGTCATCACATAATTAAACCGCCTGCTTCCGGTCAGTTGTTATTTCCCTGAGGATAAAAACTACAGGTTTTTCTTTTTTTTCTTATGTTCCTGATATGCCTACACTGTAAATCCAAAAGTGCATTTTACTAAATGAAGTAAGTTATTCTTACTCAGTACTGCTAAATAGAGTAACTGTTTAAAGCATGCCTGTACAATTTTAAACAGTTGGTGGCTTATTTTGATAAAATAGTTAAGTAGCCTACATTTTCAAGGCTGCATGCTACAGAAAATGAAGGTGAAATTGATGTTTAGGCATATGTGACTGAACTTTTTCAAGTTCCAATATATTTCTTACCCAGCATGTGTGAAAATAGTTGATATGTTTTACATTAAGAGTAACTTAGTGGACAAGTCCTCGTTTAAAAATGTTAAATATAACAGTTGGTGGCTTTTTTTGATAAATAGTTACTGTAAGTGTAACTTACTTTTTCAAAGCTGCATGGCATAAGATTTAATAATTTAGTAATTTCTGCACTTTGCAACTTTTAAGGTATTTTAACCGCAAGTACTGTATGTGAAAATAGTTTATTTTGTTTCATTTTAACGTCTAAAATATTTGACCAACCTTAATTGAAAATTAGCTGTTATGCAAGAACAATAAAATTAACACATTTAAAATGTTTTTAAGACTTTTGCAGAATAGTAAAAGAGCCTAAATGTAAAATCTGTATTACTAGCTTTCTGTTCAAATGTCAAACTATATGAACATGTCATTACAGATTTAAGAATAGTCTGAGACATAAAATAGGAAACCAAAGAAAGATGTTGGCTAAAGGTGTCATCAAGGATGTTGCTGTATACACTGGAAAGAGCAGCAGAACAAACCCAGACGTAGATGTACCAAGGGCCAGTATCTTAGGACTTAGGAGAATTGAGGTCAATGTGCTTCCCAGTTATCCCTCTGGAGAAACAAGGGAGTCTCTGGAGACCACTAGGCTTGAGATGGTAGAGCATTACAAGAGGAACCCTGTAGAAAAAGAGACATCCCTCTTATTCATCAGCACATGATATGCACCTCTGCCCTCCAACGTGAAGAGATCATCACAACTTCTCCTGTATCAGAGCTTAAGGACCGATGGACACGCATAAGTACAACTATAAAAAATGTAGTGATCATATAACTCTCCTCAGCTCTACTGTGAATTTCATCAGATCACCAATCAGCATCTGCCACACGTGTTTTATGCTGCACTGGATGAATTGGAGCTGTTCAGAGTTTACAAAAAAAAGAAAACTGGACTGGTTGGTGAAAAGATGGAGCAGCTTTTGCTGGCATATCAGCAACAGGTATTTAAAAAGTACTTTCACTCTACTGTTTACTTGGTAGTTCTCATGCAATCAGTTCCCCCATATTATTAACTTAATTTGTTTTTAACCTGCTTAGACTACTGTTCCGTTTTGGATTCTGAGTAGAATCCTATTAATTTGCATACTCAGCTTGTTTCTGGACATCTAACCTGCATTTAACATCCTACAACTCACACATTCACTTTCCAGTATTAAAATCTCTCTTATTCTCTGCAACAATGGCTGTTTTGGACCCTGATGTCAATACAAGATGTTGGGAATTTGCATATTCCTAAACTTGTAGCTTGTGTGGGGGTGTTTAACTACAATCTCTAAACCAGCAGCAAACTGTGGATGGAGCCAAACAAATGCAAATCTTTGTCTCTGGATGGTAAACACAAATTGTCTACTTAGAAAAAGGCACTTTCTGCTTATAGGGCTCCAGTTACGGAGTTTACAATATCAACTAGAACTCAACTGTAAGCAAATGAAAAAATTTTAAAATACACTTAGAGATAAACTGGAAGTCTTGAAAGGGAAGCCAAAAGTCGAGAAATGTGCTCTTATTTGCTTGTTAAAAATTGAGTGGTGACATTTTGTACCAATTCCAACCAAGAAATAGAAAACCAACTTATTAAAAAATAGCATTACGGTAATCAAGGCAAGGGTTATAAAGACCTAAAATACAACATTTTTTTAGACAATAAATTGCATCTTTGACATCTGCCACAACTGGAAAATGCTGAACTTTACCTGTGTTTATTTGATTGTCAGTATGACATTTGGAAGGAAAATTAATGTAAGGGTTTCTACTGGTGTTGTTGGATCTGAACAATTTAGTATACGGATACATCTAACGTTGACAACTGAGTTTAGAAGATACAGCAGACATGAATGTTTTTTATTGACAAGGTACAAAGAAGAAAAAAAGAAATGGACCAGAAATGGAGCCATGTTGAATTTCCGAGCAGAAAACAGTAAACCATGATTCTAACAAATACTAAATAAATAATAAACACTTCTATCCGAAAGGTTAGACAACTAAAGTAGTAATGCACTGACAGTGTTCTCGCCAAGAGATGAGTAAATCATGATCTGCAGTGTCAACAACTGTTGAGCACAAGTACAAGTAGTGCACACTCACAGGTCTGACAGAAAATGACAGCTACAGAACTTAGAACACAAAACTTTCTTTCAGTCTTTGAGTTTCTTAAGATTATTTCTGCCTCAAAGATCCAATTTTAAATAATTTTTTTATAAATTCAAGAATTTTGAAAAAAGTGTAAATTAATCAAACATGTACATGTTGAATAAGGCCAATCTGAACACCACATTTTTTGTGAATCAATTTGAAATGATCATAGGTTAGTCTTCAAAAATTATAAGACAACAAACGTCACTCTATTTTCATTAAGTTTCAGAGCAACAACTCTTTGTCTTTTTGTGTACAGGAAGAAAAAAATGTAACCGTAACTCAAGGAAGTCTATGGCTGCAGGACATGTTTGTGGTAGCTGAAGAATAATGCAACAAAAGCGAAACCTTACATCTAAAAATAAAGCAGGAGCAAACAACATAATTATTTTTCTAAATACATACATACTTTTATTAGCTGTAGCATTGTTGTAAAGATAGAAATCAAAAAAGCCACACAGCTGAAATAAAATTTCTATAGCCTAAATGAAAAAGGCAAGTGCAATAATATTAAGTATAGCTAAAATGTTCTAACGTGAAGAAACATGTTCCAACTAATGGAACATTGAAGCTGAACCACCATTATTATACTTCTGATTCAGCTCCGGAGGTGGTCACAGACCCACAATGACAATAAAGTCGTAAAGGAAAGATAGGATTGCATAATGTGCAGCATACAGTAGTGATAAGATACAAAGCACAAACAGTGTCAGCACAGTCTTCAGGTGCGGAGAGAGCAGGGACACCACATCCTCTAGTATCAGTCTAATCGGAAAATGAAGATCTGCAGATTCTGATGCAGATAATATGTTGAGGATGGTGCACAAACAACTTTTCTTGTATATGAAGCACTACATGCAGCATGTACGAAGACCATGACTCACAGCTCAGCCAGACATAGGGGAAATTCCACACACAAACAAAATGCATGTTGCAGCAAGTTGCAGGCCATGCCCCTTTGGTTCTGTGGTCCCAGCTCCATGATCTAAAAGCACACTGTCCTTGGTTTCAACAGATGTACTGGAATAATGCGATAGGACAAAATTATCCATCAATGTATGACCTGAAAGAGGCTACAGAGATAGTTTTGGGTTGCAGTTGAAAGACATTTCAGAAAACGCTTTAGTTTGCATTATGTAGGAACATATGGTTTGGGTTTTGTAGTTTATCCACCCAAATATCACCTTGGATCCTTCAAGGGAAGTACTCACATTACTCTTGGGTCTAAGGCTCACATAAACACTACTGAGTTGTACACGTCACCTTTGGATCCACTATGCCAACTGCATGTTGTATGGGGACAGCAGGCACACATCTCTGCAGGGTGTCCCCTGTTTGATTGGTGTCTTGGGAATGACCCAAGGAGTCATAAAAGGTTTTTTTTTTTATTGTGGAATAGTCTCCAAACAGGGGCCATATAAAGGGCTGACAGTACACAGCCCATCACAGACAGAAAAGAAACACAAGCCTTTGACTGTGACTTTGTGTGATCTAAATGCAACTCTAAATCTGAGTGTTGCTCAAAAACAAGGAAGAATATTTTAATATCTTCTCACTGTCAGCTGTTTTTTGCAGTAGGCTTCTTTACAGCCAGGAGTGGATTTCAGAACACCATTAGCTACAAATATTATGCAGAAGGTAAACTCTGTAAATAAACAGGCTAATGTCAGTATCATCAGAATTCATCCAACATTTCTGCAGTGTTTGTGTGTCCAGAATAGGCTATTCGTTGTGTTCCCTGAAGAAAAGAGTTGGCCAAAGAATGTAGGTATGACTCATATACTCAAAGAAAAATACAGTGCTATTCTTGTCAAAGTGTAATTAAGAAACCAACAGTTCACATATAAAAAATGTAATCAGTTTCCTGTTCCTTTAAAGATTTGATGAGACTTCGAACTTAAACTGGAGGTCATGAAAGAGCACTGAACAATTTGAATATCAGTAAATTAAACTGGCATTTCGGAAAATGGTAATAATCCACACCTAAGTGAGGTTTGGAAGGTTTAATGTGCAAGTAGCAAAGCACCTTAATTACAAGACCCCAGTGCATCAAATCAGTCTCCCTACAAAATGCCAAGCAAGTCTGGTAATTTGTAATAAATCTGGTGGCTTAGATTTGCTGGGTTCTGCTGAACTTTAGTTAGTTAATCTTCTTTTTATTGAAAGTAAGTTTTTAAAAAAATACCTTTATCCCTCATTTTAGGGCGAGGTAATAATTCATGGTCTCTGTTTTTAAATGTGTTTTTTTTTCCGCACAATTACTTTAATTGTCCTCCCTGTCTTTGTTTTATTACTTATTTGTTGTAAACATTTTGACCAAAAATAACCAGGTAGGTATATACTTACAGGCCACTTTATTAGTTACATCTTTGTAATAACATGTAAAAACTAATAGCAATGGAAAAGGCAAAGGTAAAGGAGAAGATGACTTGCTGAAGTTCAGACTAAGCATCAGAAAGGGGGAAAAAAAGTTGATTCAAGTAACGTTGAACATGGATGTTTTGTTCATGTCAGACAGGCTGCTCTGAGTGTTTTAGAAACTGCTGTTCCACTAGGGATTTACGTATAACCATCTCCCTGTTAGCTAAGAACAGAATACTGAAACTTCAAGTGGCATGGGCTCACCAAAATCAGACAATGACAGATTTAGATTTCTACAGTCAGGAGATATGGATCATAACTAAAAAAAACAATTTTCCGGATAGAAGTAGCTAGCATAGGCTACTTATTTTCAAGGAAAAGCTTAGGATAAAGCTATAGCTTTCAATATGACTTAAGGTGGTCAGGGATTTTGACCACCTTAACTAAGAGGATTATGGCTGATCTATGTTTAAACCATTTATTGAAATAAAGTTTGTCATAACTTTGACACACATCTTAGAACAAATAAACTAGTCTCAAGACATGTTCACATTAGCTTGGCAGGTAGCCTGCTAGCACTTAAATGGTTTAGCTTTTATCACCACAAAAGAAGCAAAACACAATATGAAATAACAATATTTAGATTGTTTTATCTTGAACTATTTTTTTCTGCCCAGATGCCACCTCTCACATGAACCATTCTGATGAACAAAATTGAAAAAGGTCCAAAGCGCATCGAGTTGGGTGGCAATGGTGGCAGACAGCGAATAAAGAAGCCAGCTGCTTCTTTGCTCCTCTGTAGCATCTAGGAGGGGGTAAAGCTCATGCTCGGACTGTACACTTTAGACTTGCAGAGCTGCGGTTTCCATGCAGTCTTCTTTAGGCAGTGGAGAAAACCACTTTGTCTTCTCTTCCAGGGGGATTACTGAATCACATTCGTTTCCTGCATCAACTCAGAACGAAAGGTTAAGACAGCTTGTCTTAATTACCTCTGTTAATGACTGGATGCATATGCAGCAGATCCTAACTTTTGGTTGTTCCTTGATCGACTGATAAACTAACCTCAGATCGTAGTCAAAATTGGATCCAAGGATTCTTCGAAGTAGGGTATCATTGAGTTTCAAAGACATTCAGGTGGTTGCATGCTGCTACCCCACTTTTTCTCTTTTACTTGCTGCAGTAGGTAAGAGAGAATGGAGCATGGCTGAGAGAAGAATTAGTGAATCCATAATATCACAGGGATTTCAGCTGTGGCTCCTCCTTCATTGGCTGGACGATTAGGGATTCAGAGTTTTTACCAGTCTATTTGTGTACAGTTCAGTCCATGTTGTATACCATGGCTGGGGCACAACTTAGGTGTTCATCAGAGTGACAGCCTGGGCAAAGAAACTACCTTTGCGGGTGCTGGTTTTTGTGAAAAACACACTGTAGGGCCGACCTGAGGGTAAAAGTCTAAACAGTTTGTGTGCAGGATGTGTGGGCTCTGCAGAGATGTTAGTGTTGGACGAACACAGGACAGACTTAATAATGGCAGTGTAGAAGATGACCAGAAGCTCCTGTGGAAGGAAGCAGGAAGTACAGTCTCAGCTGGGCCTTCTTCCAACTACTGTCTATGTGTAAGTACCATCCCAGGTCAGGAAACACTCCTTCGACCTAGTTATCCACAGCAGACATCAAAATCAGCTTTATTACCAAGATTGTGCACACAAACAAGGAATTTGACTCCGGTACACTTTGCTCTTAGGGAAGATTATTATTATTATTTTTTATATAAATGGAAATACAAAAATATTTAAAAAATACATGGTGTTGTTGTTGTTTCTAGTTTTCCACAGTAGACACAGTGTTGATGAGGATGGTGAGGACAGGCAGTGTGTGTCCACTGTCATCTCTACTTTCTTCAGCAGGTTAAGCTCCAGGTGGTTCTGATTGCATCCGTGGACCAATCGATCCACCTCCTGTCTGCAGCCAGACTCGTCATTGCACTAAATCAGACCAATAACAATGGTGTCGTCTGCAAGGTTCAGGACTTTCACAGATAGTTCTGCTGAAAAGGAGGAGGCAATAAGAATCAAATGAAAACAAACTTCCAGGATACAGCTGAGATTACCACAAAAAATGTCTTGAAAAATGATGGAGTGAAGAGACCTATATACTGTATGTTTTATTTTTGAATCAGTCATGAGTCTACATTATGCAGAGAATTGAAAAAGGGAATTTTATGTCTGGGGATTTCTCTGCTGTTTGATATGAGGCCAAATTATTTCCAAACGTTTTATATCCCTTAAACATTTCGCATTCTATCTTGTTACAACCACACGCTTCAAAACATTTTATTGAAATTCTATGTGATGGAAAGTTGCACTTAATTGTGAAGTTGTAAGGCTCTGATTAAATTTAACTTCAATGTCACAATTCGAAAAGGTATGTTTAGCAAAAAAACAAGATTGTGTGTCACAAGAACACAATATCAACATTAAAACATTGTCGGGTTTTGGGAGCTTCTGTTTGTTTTCTGTTTCTTGCCTGCTCTTTACTCTGCTTAGTCCATAGGGGGCGTGGGAGCTCATGGGTGCAGAGGTGACAGGTGTTTCTGATCCTGCTGATTGCTGCTGGGAGCATTTAAGCAGGAGGCTGCCAGCACATTGACGCCTGAGTGTTAGCCAACAGTGGTAACAGTCTCTCGCCAAACCTAAGCCTCTTATGACTAAGTTTCGTGTTTTCTCAGTGCTTCGATTAACCTTTGTGAATTCCCCCTTCTCAGGTTGCTTTCAACCCCTGGCTCTGTTTCTTGTTCATTTCCTGACTTCTGGATCTAAGATTCAAGCCTCCAGTTACCTTCTCTGGACAAACTCCAAGCTGGCAGCTTCTTGGCTCCGCGATCAATTGACCACAATCATAAGCGAACCCTGTTCACCCTCCAACGAGCTCCCGTGCAAGCACCACCATCCAGCGCACCACGCCACCATCCTCACACTACGGACTAAGCCTAACTGGACTTCTTGAAAACTTCCTTCAAGCATCCATAGACAAACTACCTTGGATATTACCTTCCTCAGTCTCCTTCGGTCTCGTGCTCCCAGGGTCCACATCTCTCTTTCCCCCTAACAGTAAGCCTCTTAGGCTCCTGTAAGCCTCTCATATTACTTTAGTAACTTTAGTCGTATCATCATTCTGGTCTTACCTGTTCTCCCTGTTGGACCAATTTGTTGCTGAATGTTGGACCATTTGTACACAACTATGCCTTCCGGCGTCATCGGCCATTTTGTACCCCAGGATAGTCTGCAACTACAACTCCCACCATGCATCGCGGCTGATAGGAAGGGGCCGTCGCAGCTCTGATGTCACAGTGGACCATATAGTGATCTGAGGTCTCTCTAATGCTCGCTTTTCAAGCTGGAAACCAAGACGCGGTTACCATGCAACTGGAGCATCATTCTGGAGAAGAAACTCACACGTGGGCTTTCATTCATTCTCCCACTGGCCAGAAAACTCAGCGAATTAAGCTTACAAGAATAGGAAGGCTTGAAAGTTTCACTTTACCGATCGAAGACGTGAATTCAACATGTGACAAAAACCCCACGGAGGTTTCAAGGAGACGGAATTGCCATCCTGTTCCAGTCGATTGCTGACGGTCCGTCATATTGTTCCTTTTTGCCAAAGGAGGCCAAGGACGACGCCGACCGCTTCTTGGAGTTAACTGTGGACGCGCAGCGACTCCCCCCTCTCTCTGCCCCAGAAGGAGACAACACCAAGTAATTATGTTCTGTTTTGTTTTATTTCTATTAGAAATGGCTTGGGCAGGACAGAGTAGGATTTTAGGGCGATTTAGAATCGCCCCTTATAGTCCAATGTGTTCTAAATTGTATGTGCATGCCACGTTTTACTGAAACTTGATGGCTGTTGATTTTTGAGGCCGCCGAGCCTCGCAAGTGTGCTTTACTGTTTGAAAACCTGAACGCAGGTACACTGTAACAGTGAACTACTAGAACTTCATGGTGGAAACTCACCATCTCTTTGTCTGCACCCTGCGTGTTGCTTTCACTGGTTTGCCGCCGAAAAGTTTTATTATCCTTTGTTTGCTGAGCTTCCAACTTTGGGGGGAAGTTTTAAGACCCTTTGCGGTGTGTTACACTGAGCTACATTTTGGCGGGGCCGCTCCCAAAGCTCCGCTCAGCACCATATTATCACTTGTTTTGCCATAAATGCTGGTTTGAGTTCACACACTCTCAATACTGTTTTATCCTGCTTAGGTAAGTGTTTTTACCCCTTCTGTGTAGAATGTAGCATGCTTGATTAGGTGAAGATTATTGAATCGGGATAGGGAGGTGTATCAGGGCTGTTGATTTAATAAATGTTCATGTAGTTAAAGAGAAAGCGTTTGTGTTTATTTTGAGCAAGAGTGATTTGTCTGTCAAAATAAGGTCAAAGTTCCTCCACCTTCCGGTGAAACGGTTGATTAAACAGTGACATCTAGTAATAGTTATCAATTATTACTGAGAATTTAATAATTGTCATTATCAAAGGCTTTGAGCCATAATTACAACACCAGAGGTCATCTCTGAATTTAATTCGTAAGTCATGATTTTTGGTTAAGAAATTAATGTTTTTAAAATTATGATTTTAAATTATAATTCTTGATAAATATTAACTAATCAATAATCATAATTCTTACATCCCCTTCTCTGTGCAGTTGGAGATCTACCGGTCCTGTTCTCTCACCACATAGCATCCCTGTGAAAATAAACCTCTTAAACCTGTGAAATTCTCCTGAGTGTATTTCCGCATGTGGGTCGGATCCATTTCTAGAATCATGACAAATTTGGGGGCGGCATGATTCTTTCCTAATGATTGAACTGGTTTTGTTTGGGGGGGTTTAATCAAGTTGGACAAAATTAAGTATCATTCTACTGTAAATACCAGTGAGCGTTGACCAGTGTGTCTATTTAAAAAGAAGAAGATGACTGGGACGTACTGTGCCACCCACATGGAAAGGGCATCAATGACATTACTGAATGTGTAACCGACTATATAAACCTCTGTGTAGATAACACCATCCCCACCAGAATGGTGAGATACTTCCCCAATAACAAACCCTGGATCACCATTAACCTAAAGGACTTGTTAACAAGGAAAAAGAGCCTTCAGAGAGGGAGACGGAATTACCGAGGAGTATACAGAAGCAACTTAAAGTCAAGATAAGAGACAGCAAAGAGGTGTACAAGAAGAAGCTGCAGAGAATGCTCCAGCAAAACAATATCAGAGATGTGTGGTCAGGGATGAAGAAGATCACAGGTTTCAAGCAGAAGGATGATGGATGTCTGGACAGAGCCAATAAACTAAACACATTCTTCAGTAGATTCAGAAACAAGCTCAGCATCCTTCTCTCCTGCCCAAACAGACATCCCATCCTACTTGATCAACAGCTTCTCTGTCACATCTCAAATGTTTTATCTTCCACCTCAGCCATGGACCCTTCTGCTTCTACAGGTTTCCCTTCAAACAAATCAGATGATGCTGATGCTCCCTTTGCCTCCCCGTTCCACCTGTGTGTCTCAAGAAGTCAGGTGAAGAGACAACTGGAAAGACTGAACTGGAATAAGGCTGCAGGTCCAGATCTTGTCAGCTCTAGAGTCCTGAAGACCTGTGCAGAGAACCTCTGTGGGATTCTGCAGCACCTCTTCAACCTTAGCTAGGCCCAGAAGAAGGTTCCAGTGTTGTGGAAGACCTCCTGTCTTGTTTCAGTAACAAAAAAAACTCACCCATCAGTCCTCAATGACTATAGACCTGTTGCCCGACATCCCACACCATGAAGGTCTCAACATTCCTTTTCACTCTGTACCTCAGACCACCTCAGACCTACAGTACAAGACAGACTCCTGTCATCTGCAGAAATACGTGGATGATTCTGCAGTAGTGGGGTGGATCAGAGATGGACTAGAAGCTAAGTACAGAGAGCTGGTGGACCGCTTTGTGGCCTGTTTTGGAAACAATCATCTCATCTTCAACGTGAATAAAACAAAATAGATTATTGTAGATTTCAAGAGAAAAAGGAATAGGTCAAACACTATTTCCATCATGTAAGAAGAAGTGGAGGTGGTGGAGGAGTATAAATACTTCGGTGTTTACCTGGACAACAGAGCCATCTACAGGGGTTGGATAATGAAACTGAAACACCTGGTTTTAGACCACAATAATTTATTAGTATGGTGTAAGGCCTCCTTTTGCGGCAAATACAGCGTCAATTCGTCTTGGGAATGACATATACAAGTCCTGCACAGTGGTCAGAGGGATTTTAAGCCATTCTTCTTGCAGGATAATGACCAGGTCACTACGTGATACTGGTGGAGGAAAACGTTTCCTGACTCGCTCCTCCAAAACACCCCAAAGTGGCTCAATAATATTCAGATCTGGTGACTGTGCAGGCCATGGGAGATGTTCAACTTCACTTTCATGTTCATCAAACCAATCTTTCACCAGTCTTGCTGTGTGTATTGGTGCATTGTCATCCTGATACACGGCACCGCCTTCAGGATACAATGTTTGAACCATTGGATGCACATGGTCCTCAAGAATGGTTCGGTAGTCCTTGGCAGTGCCGCGCCCATCTAGCACAAGTATTGGGCCAAGGGAATGCCATGATATGGCAGCCCAAACCATCACTGATCCACCCCCATGCTTCACTCTGGGCATGCAAAAGTCTGGGTGGTACGCTTCTTTGGGGCTTCTCCACACCGTAACTCTCCCGGATGTGGGGAAAACAGTAAAGGTGGACTCATCAAAGAACAATACATATTTCACATTGTCCACAGCCCAAGATTTAAGCTTCCTGCATCATTGAAACCGACGTTTGGCATTGGCATGAGTGACCAAAGGTTTGGCTATAGCAGCCCGGCCGTGTATATTGACCCTGTGGAGCTCCCAATGGACAGTTCTGGTGGAAACAGGAGAGTTGAGGTGCACATTTAATTCTGCCGTGATTTGGGCAGCCGTGGTTTTATGTTTTTTGGATACAATCCGGGTTAGCACCCGAACATCCTTTTCAGACAGCTTCCTCTTGCGTACACAGTTAATCCTGTTGGATGTGGTCTGTCCTTCTTGGTGGTATGCTGAGATTGCCCTGGATACCGTGGCTCTTGATACATCACAAAGACTTGCTGTCTTGGTCACAGATGCGCCAGCAAGACGTGCACCAACAATTTTTCCTCTTTTGAACTCTGGTATGTCACCCATAATGTTGTGTGCATTTCAATATTTTGAGCAAAACTGTGCTCTTACCCTGCTAATTGAACTTTCACACTCTGCTCTTACTGGTGCAATGTGCAATCAATGAAGACTGGCTACCAGGCTGGTCCAATTTAGCCATGAAACCTCCCATGCTAAAATGACAGGCGTTTCAGTTTCATTGTCCAACCCCTGTACAAGAAGGAACAAAGCAGACTGTACTTCTTGAGGAAGCTTAGGTCCTTCAGTGTTTTCAGCAAGATGCTGCATACGGTATCTCCTATGAGTCTGTTGTGGAGAGTGTGATCATTTCTGCAATCATCTGCTTGGGTAGCAGCCCCGGAGACAGGGATTTTAAAAAGCTTAACAAACTAAAAAAGAAAGCTGGTCCTGTTCTTGGGACTCCTCTGGAACCTCTGGAGATCATTGTGCAAAGAAGGATGCTTCATAAAATGAAAAACATTATGGAGAATGTTGAGACTGTACAACAACAGAGTGTCCTCAGTCAGAGGCTACTTCAGATCTGCTGTAAGACAGATAGCTACAGGAGATCCTTCCTGCCCACAGCCATCAGCATTAACAATGGCTCTTTGAAGAAACCTGTATAATATAATTTCAATGAAAACGGGGTTTTATTTTTTCAGCATCAGTGTGAGTCCAACTTGAATCCACATGAACAAAAGAATGATTTCACCAGAAGCAAATTGAAGTTTTAGAAAAACCTAACCATAGTCCAGAACTAAATTCAACAAAAAATCTGTGCGAAGACAAAGGAGCACTGTTGACCAGAGATGCCCTCATTTTCGGAAATATTTGGAGAACCTCTGCAACATGTAGTTGGCTAATGCTGTCACAATCCTCTGGTGTTTGGGGTTTAATTTCCTTTGTGTAGGATTTTGACTGTTCCTACAAATTATGTTCTCTAGGTCTTGCTATCTTAAGTTATTTCCAAATGCTTATTATTTTTAAGTATTTTTCTTACTATTTCGTTCTTTTGTGTTTTGTTGTACTTTCCACATCTAGAGTTATTTCCTTTTAGACTTCCCTTAGATTCTTCCTTGGGTTTCTTATGTTATGACTGCTCTGCTCCTTCTGGTTAATTAGTTCTCCCTCCTTCGGCTGCTCTCTGCCTCAGCTGCAGCTCATCCCCTCTGATTAGTTCTTTTGGTTTTCCTGTCATTTCTCTACCCATGCCTCACTGTATATAAATTCACTAGTTCTCTTTATTCCCCACTGGATCCCTATGTTACTATGCCTGTTTTTTTCCTTGCAGTTCAGTCCATTCTTCTGTCCATGCTCTAAACTTTAAGCTCTACTCTCCTTGTTCCAGCCTGTAAAGTTTCTTTTGTATATTTTTCCTTTTTTCATTAAAACCATTTCAACTCACAATGCTGTCTGCAAGTTTGTCCAACTGATGTTATGCAAGATGGTGCAACTGATGGCAGTCTCAGAGCTTTGCTCTCAGTATCTGCTTGTTTTTGTGGCACTGTCTGCCACCATTCGGTGGTCTCTTTCAGCAGAGAGGAACTTTTAAACATCAGACAGTCCTCTCTTGGCATTTTTTCACCATCATTCATTGACGCCAGCTTCACTGAGATCCTACCCAGCGGAGCAGCGGCTCTCTATGGGATATACTGCCGGAGATGGCGGAGAGGAAAGAGAGCTGGTGTGCTCGTGAAGCTTCGACAGCGGGGGTTTCACGCACTCTTGCCTTCAGTCCACCTGGCAAATGTGCATTCCCTGGCCAACAAGATGGACGAACTGATTCTTCTCACCTGGAAAAACTCAGACCACCGCAGATCTGCCACCCTCTGCTTTATGAAAACCTGGTTGAGTGAGAACACATTGGACTGCCCACTTTGGATACCTAGCTTTTGGCTGGTAAGAGCATACCGCAACGACGACCTATCGGGAAAAAAGCAAGGAGATCTGCTTTTATTCAAAGGAAGGTTATTGCAGAGATATCAAAGTGTTGTAAAATACCAGTCCTGACCTGGAGTCATTTCTCATAATCTGTAAACCATTTTATTTAGCAAGAGAAAAAACATCCAGACTCTTTCATCATTGTTCTAGGGGATTTTAACCGTGCAAACCTCTCCAATGATCTTTCCAAATACAGACAGCACATTAAGTGTCCCACAAAGGATAAAGACACTCTGGACCACTGCTACACAACTTTTTTATCATGGTGCCACCAGGGCTGCTTTGGGACTTTCTGATCACTCTCTGATTCATCTCATTCCAAAGCTTTCAAACCTGTGGTTCGGACTGTTAAGAAGTGGACTGATGAATCAAAGCAGATGGTACAGGCCTGCTTTGACTGCACAGATTGGACTGTTTTTGAAACTTTAGTTACTGATTTAAACCAACTCACTGAGGTGGTGACATCATACATTAGATTCTGTGAGGACATGTGTGTGAAGATCAAGACCTTTTGCACATACAGTAACAATAAACCTTGGTTCACTTCTCATCTGAGGAAGTTGCCCCAGGCCCCGTATAAGCAGGCTAGGAACAAACTGACCAAGGTAGCGAAGAGAAGCTACAGCGAGAAGCTAAAGAAAAGCTTCTCAGATGGAGACACTTCTGCTGTTTGAAATGGTTTGAAAAACCTGACTGCCCACAGGAGCCTTTCCCCCCACCCTGAGCAGAATCCTTGCCTGGCAAATAAACTGAATGGCTTCTACTGCAGGTATGAAAAGCAACAGTTTACACCACAACTCAACTCCTCCATATCCCACTTAGACACCCCCCTACCTTCAGACCCCTGCCTGCACTAAGGTTCTCAGAGGAAGATGTACAGGGGTTAGACAATGAAACTGAAACACCTGTCATTTTAGTGTGGGAGGTTTCATGGCTAAATTGGACCAGCCTGGTAGCCAGTCTTCATTGATTGCACATTGCACCAGTAAGAACAGAGTGTGAAGGTTCAATTAGCAGGATGGGAGCATAGTTTTGCTCAAAATATTGAAATGCACACAACATTATTGGTGACATACCAGAGTTCAAAAGAGGACAAATTGTTGGTGCACGTCTTGCTGGCGCATCTGTGACCAAGACAGCAAGTCTTTGTGATGTATCAAGAGCCACGGTATCCAGGGTAATGTCAGCATACCACCAAGAAGGACAGACCACATCCAACAGGATTAACTGTGGACGCAAGAGGAAGCTGTCTGAAAAGGATGTTCGGGTGCTAACCCGGATTGTATCCAAAAAACATAAAACCACGGCTGCCCAAATCATGGCAGAATTAAATGTGCACCTCAACTCTCCTGTTTCCACCAGAACTGTCCGTCGGGAACTCCACAGGGTCAATATACACGGCCGGGCTGCTATAGCCAAACCTTTGATCACTCATGCCAATGCCAAACGTCGGTTTCAATGGTGCAAGGAGCGCAAATCTTGGGCTGTGGACAATGTGAAACATGTATTGTTCTCTGATGAGTCCAACTTTACTGTTTTCCCCACATCCGGGGGCGTACGGTGTGGAGAAGCCCCAAAGAAGCGTACCACCCAGACTGTTGCATGCCCAGAGTGAAGCATGGGGGTGGATCAGTGATGGTTTGGGCTGCCATATCATGGCATTCCCCTTTGGGCCCAATACTTGTGCTAGATGGGCGGGTCACTGCCAAGGACTACCGAACCATTCTTGAGGACCATGTGAATCCAAGGGTTTTAAAACATTGTATCCTGAAGGCGGTGCCGTGTATCAGGATGACAATGCACCCAATACACACAGCAAGACTGGTGAAAGATTGGTTTGATGAACATGAAAAGTGAAGTTGAACATCCCCCATGGCCTGCACAGTCACCAGATCTAAATATTATTGAGCCACTTTGGGGTGTTTTTGGAGGAGCGAGTCAGGAAACGTTTTTCCTCCACCAGTATCACGTAGTGACCTGGCCACTATCCTGCAAGAAGAATGGCTTAAAATCCCTCTGACCACTGTGCAGGACTTGTATATGTCATTCCCAAGACGAATTGACGCTGTATTGGCCACAAAAGAAGGCCCTACACCATACTAATAAATTATTGCGGTCTAAAACCAGGTGTTTCATTGTCCAACCCCTGTACATAGGCTCTTTCAGCGCCTGAAAACAAGGAAGGCCTCAGGACCTGATAGTCTCCCTATCATGCCTGAGAGCCTGCGCCATATCTTCAACAAGGCACTGGAGATGTGTGAAGTTCCCTCGTGCCTCAAACGTTCCACCATCATCCCAGTAACTATCACAGGATTAAATGCCTACAGGCCTGCCCCTGTCTGTGGTCATGAAATCATTTGATCGACTGGTGTTGAAGCACCTGCACGAAATCACAGGCCCCCTGCTGGACCCCCCTGCAGTTTACCTACAGTGTCAGGATCTGCCATTTGGGTTTTTTTTTTGTTTATTACTTTCTAGATTCTTGTGTTCATGTGTTGTTTTATTTTCCTTTTGGGTCAGAGTTTCCACAGATTTTGTTTAATCTAGTTTCCTTTACTGCTCAGTTCCTCATGCTAATTAGTTTCCATCAGATACATTCCTCCTCAGTTCCCTGCAGCTTGTCCTCACACCTGTTCATTATTCTTCTGATTACCTGCCTCCCTTTCTCGTTGGTCCACACTCCTCTTCCCTCAGTTTATAAGCCCTCTAGTTTTCATTGTTCCCTGCTGGTTCCTTTCGTCAACTCCCCTGTTATCTTCTGGAGTTCTTCCTAGTGGAAGTTCGTTTTCTGTTTTGCTTCCTGAATCTCTTCTCCTTGGGTTAACTGCCTGTACTTAGTACTCTGCGTTCCTGCCTATAAGTCTGTTGTGTATCTTCACATTAAAACTTCATCTACTCATCATGCGGCCTCCTCGCCATGTTCTGCATTCTGGTCCTGCATCCAAACCCTCGACCCTTACATACAGGGCAAACAGGTCAGCAGATGATGCTTTCAACCTGGGACTAAAATTCATTCCGCAAAACCTCGACCCCCCAGGGATGTATGCCAGGATCCTGTTTGTAGTCTTCAGCTATCTGCCATAGGGTCTCTATGGGGTGCCCAGAAAACCCCCCAAGAGAGACCTGCAGGAGTCATCTAAATGCAGTGGTATCCTCTGATTAAACACACTTCTATAAAATCAATGGTCTATTAGCAGGCTTCTGCAGAGATAGGTGACATGTTGAGGAGGTAAATCAGATTTTTGAATCGACCTCCTAAACTTGCAGGGCACCGGCCCCTTGAGGACTGGAGTTAGATTCCCCTGTCCTAATGAGTGTTGTGACCACCTCAACTAACAATTTTAATTTTGAAAAGCAGCAGTTTTACTTTAGGCTCCCCGTGGTTGAAGAAGCTCCTTGTCTCACCTTTGACCATAACCATTGAGAAAGAGAGGGCATATCATACAGTCATACAGGTAGCAGAAATGGGAGGTGTGTTTGCACCTCAACCATAACTGAGCCGGTTTAGGCTAAACCTGACTCCCCCTTACTCCATCAACAACAGAGAACAAGGGACAAAGGTAAAATAAGAAGATAGCTCAGATAACCTAAGCCACTCTAACTATAAGCTTTATCAAAAAGGAAAGTTTTAAGCCTAGCCTTAAAAGTAGACAGGTGTGTCCGCCTCTAAAAGTTAAAAAGACAGGGTTCCGTCCCCTCACGGACTAAAACTGGGAGCTGGTTCCACAGGAGAGGAGCCTGATAAACTAAAGGATCTGCTCCCATTCTACTTCTAGAGACTCTAGGAACCACCAGTAAACCTGCAGTCTGAGAAGAAGAAGTGCTCTGTTAGAAAGTAGAAATATGGAACAATCAGATCTCTGATCTGATGTATGATGGAGCTAAATCATTAAGGGCTTTATATGTGAGGAGGAGGAGATTTTTTAAATTCTATTTTGGAACAGGGAGCCAATGAAGAAGAATTAAAGAGGGGAAAGCTCTAGGGGAAATATTAGATCTCTCTTTTTTTTTTCACAACAGAGGGAGAGACTTTTGAATGCATTGCTGCAGCATTTTGAATCAGCTGAAGGCTTTTAACTGCAGTTTTTTGTGGACATCCTGAGACATGCTTGAATTAGCTGGTTCCACAGGAGATTCCTGATAACTAAAAAATCTGCCTGTATATAGTCCAGCCTTGAAGTGAAGTAAAAATGCATGGACTAGTTTTTTTCAGCAGAAATCCTGGATAGGATATTTTCTAATTTTGGCAATGTTCCGGAGATGAAAGAAGGAAATCCTAGAAACCTTTTAATATGGGATAAAAATGACATGTCCTGATCTGGTCAAAAAATAACACCAAGGTTTTTTCAAATTTTTTATTATGAATCTCTTGGAGGTCAATTTCAGAACTTTAATGCCATCCAGTTTTTAAGTGATTGACTAAGCAGTTTCTTTTTTAAACTGACTCCGGTAAAAAGTAAAGATTCAATACTTTGTCTTGAAGTAACTGAAATGCATGAACTTTTTTTAAGTCATCCTGGAAGGATATTTTTAATTTTGGCAATGTTCCAGCAGAAAATTTAAAGAAATCTAGAAAGTTTTAATATGGGATTTAAATGACATGTCTGAGTTCAAAGTAACATGAAAATTATCCAATTGCCTTTTCTATCTTGTGAATGATATTATTAAGTTGTCATTTGTCATCATGTTACTCATCCTTGGTTAAGTGATTTAACCTGACTAAGTTTAAGATTCTTTTTTTAAAGACAATGAAGTTCAGGTCATGACAAACTGGAATCTTTTCTCAAGAAGCAGAATGTTTTTAAAAATCCAATAGTCTTCAAGACCTGCTTTCAGCATATTCCAGCCATCTAACTGGTTGGAGAATATTCATCAGGATTACTGTATTCAAAATGTATCATCTAATTTAATCAGATTTATGGATCAGTAAAGCAGTCAATAGTAAATCCCAAAGAAATGTTCATATTCAACAAAGCCGTCCGAAACGTATGTTGCTTTGTGAATCTCTGCATACTTGGTTTCCAGCTAGCTGACTAGAGAGGAACCATGAACAGAGCTGTAAGACCCCTGGGGCAGTAATTGGAGAACTGGAAGAGCCTTTCCTTCTACCCATCCCTCACCCTCCGCTGTTTGGCCTTTCATTCTACATGCTAGCATAAAAAATTGGTTGGGAAATAGGTAAAAAAATGTTTACACTTTAAGAATGATTGATAACACAGCAATTCTACATAGGAGTGACTTCAATTAAAACCAATACTTATTAGGGTACATTTATTCATAGTGCATTTATGCCTTTATGGAAAAATTCACATACTGACAGTTTCTAAAAGTTAACCAAAATGCATTTACCATCAGTTTATATATTTAACTTGTTTTGGTCGAATGCTCATATGCAAAAAACAAACAGCACTGTTAAAGTAGCTTACAGAAAAAAGATGATATTAAAATGTAACTAAGATATAATGTTTGATGAATACAAAATACGTAAGTGAACCTGAAATGTCTATAAAGACGTTTTAGTTACAGTAATGATGATGAAAAGCATAGCACTTGAACTGTGAAAGAAAGGTTCTATCCCGATACTCCAGCTTACTTTCACAGTCCAAAATCATTTATGTGAGGTTAACTATTACTTCTTCCTTAGGTATGAGTGTGTGTATTTATGTTGCCTGTTTTGTGTGTCTCTGTGTTGCCCTGTGATGAAGTCGTGACCTGTGTACACCGCTTCTGCCCAATGAACACTGGAAATAGACACCATTGCTCAGCTGACCCTGCTAGAATACGCAGGTATAGACAATGGATGAATGGATCCTTTTAAGCATTTGATCAACTTCAATTCGATTCAGTCCAGTTTATTTATATAGCACCAATTCACAGCATATGTCCTTTTAGGGCACTTTACAATAAATACAATACTAGTTGAATCATCCAAACAGATTCCAAGTCAGGTATGTACACTCACCAGCCACTTTATTAGGTACACCTGTCCAACTGCTCGTTAACGCAAATTTCTAATCAGCCAATCACATGGCAGCATCTCAATGCATTTAGGCAGGTAGACATGGTCAAGATGATCTGTTGCAGTTCAAACCGAGCATCAGAATGGGCAAGAAAGTGATTTAAGTGACTTTGAACGTGGCATGGTTGTTGGTGCTAGACGGGCTGGTCTGAGTATTTCAGAAACTGCTGATCTACTGGGATTTTCACGCACTACCATCTCTTGGGTTTACAGAGAATGGTCCGAAAAAGAGAAAGTATCCAGTGAGCGGCAGTTCTGATCTAAAAATTGAGAGTAAGGGCCTGGTGGGCGGTACAAAACAACAAACAGAAGTGGTTTTAGTGCTTTGCAATTTGGATGAGGAAAACTAAGGATTAAATATTCAAAAGAGTTGTAGCTATTGATTGGTCTGGGACTAATCAATAAATCGGACTGAAAGATGGTTGCTACTCCTCCTCCTCGCCCAGTTTTTCGAGGAATGTGAAAATTTAAATAATTAGTAGGAGTTGACTCATTTATAGTAACATAATCCTCTTGCTGCAGCCAGGTTTCTGTGAGGCAAAATAAATCAATCTTATTGTCAGAAATCAGGTCACTAACTAGCAAAGTCTTTGAAGAGAGAGATCTTATGTTCAGTAAGCCACATTTAATTGTTTTATTTTTAATTTTAGTCTGAGTTGTGTTTATTTTTATTATATTTTCCTGATTTCCTCTTTTTAGATAATTTTTTAATCTATTCAATTTTGGCCGTGGGCGAGACACTGTCTTAATAGGGTCATGGGTGGGTAGCAGTACAGAAGCTGCAGAGAGGAGTGTTAAACACTTCTAACAGTTCACACCTAGTGGCATTCATTGTCTGTAACATGTCATCCAGCTCATACTGCAGTTTAAAATGCTGGTAAACTTCCAACATTACCCTTCGCTGATAGGAAAGAGTGAGCTGTCCTAACACATCGGCCACCTGTCTTTTGGTGGGTTCTTAAAGACCTGGAGCAACTCCTGAATCCTTGCTTCACATTGCTCAATGCTATAATCATTAAGACCTTTACACTCCTCTGAAGACAATAACATCAAAGCTCCAATCGCTTCCTGGGCTTGAATTCTTGTGGAGTTCTCCTGACTCACCGTTCCAGCAGCAGCCTGGGAAGTTTTATCCATATCACCCAAAATGCACAATGACAAAACAAGACAACACAAAACAAACAAAGCTGTTCAGTTATGAATGGCCGCTAAAATCAATTAGCAGTAACACAAAACAGACTAAGCTGTTCAGCTATGAAACGACTGCTAAAACCAATTAGCATTAACACAAACAGACCAAACTGTTCAGTTATGAATGGCCGCTAAAACCAATTAACAGCAACACAAAACACACAAAAAAATTTAAATACATTTTTTTTTAGAAAAAGTGGGTAAAGCGAACTAAAAACAAGGTTCAAATGAATGTTTGTGATGCATATTATGGGTCATTTACTTTCTAGCAGGACCTACCAAGTTAGACAACTAAAGTTAGTTATACGAGTCTGGTCAAAACATGCTTCACACACAAGAAAAACCCAGCAAAAATACATAAATTTCAGAGCAGAAGTGGCAATGAATTATCAATAACTTGATTTTAGCTCAAGTTATGTCCTTTGATCATCGATGATGGGATTATCTGCCTGTGTTAATGGAAAACTAATCAAATTAGTTCATTTCTGTGGTAGCAACTGTAATTCTCACTAGTGACCACAAGGTGACACTGAACGCCTGTCTGCAGCGGAGAAAATCCTGTTGCAACTGCAATTCACTCACTGGCCATCAGACGGTGGTCGTGCTACCTCCCTAACTGGGAGAGTGTTAGTTACAGCTGTAGTTACACCAACGTACACCAGAGTGACACATGTCCGTGATCAATTCAAAAACGGTAAACTTCTCATCCATCCAAAACAGGTAACATATGAAGAACTGTTACAGTCGATTACACCAACAAGAGGTCTCCTTGGAAATAAAACCTCTGTGGGGTTCCACCTGCGCCGGCAGGGTCTACGATCGGTATATGAATCTTCTGACCTTCTTGTATCAGACAGATTCCCAGCTTTCAAGCTCTTCCGAGAATGGCCGTGTGGAGGAAAAGTTTACCTGTGAGCTTTTGTCTCTCCAGATATGCACTTCCGTTCCACCGTCCCGTGAGACACGCTGGAAATGGCAACGAAAGTTTATTTTCCGCAGGATTTATAATCCCTGGTGACGTCAGAGCTGCGACGTCAAGCATGAATGTCGAACTGCGTAGCCCAGCCGGTCTATCACCCCAAAATGGATGACCCCAACACTTCAGACCAGAAGAGTGGGAGTTCGATTATTCTCCATATCATGGAGAATAGTCAGAATATATCGGTTTCTGGAACTGTGGACTTTTAAACAGGGACCACATCTGCAGTTAACTTCAGCATTGTTCCCATTTAAGAGGTCACATCAAGTAATCCTAATAAGACTTTAAATTTCAGTGTACAAAGGAATAAAATGTAAAAATGTGACTACGATGTCGGTCGCGGACGTAGAAAATGTGTACATATTTGGACTTTTGATAACAGGATTTCTGCTTTTTGGAGTTGGTGGTTACCTGGCTTATCGAGTGATTTGCAAAACGTGGGCGGCTGTTCAAAACATTCCAAAGCTGCCTGCGATGTTTGATGGAGTCTGTAGAGTGATCAACACTCAGACTGAAATGTTAGAGAGCAGAATCGCAAGCTGGACACAATTCTGGCAGCCTGGCAGTGGTTGGACTCAGAGGTTAAAGGATATAACCTTGGAGAAGTTGTACGCTCCAGATCTGCGGAAAGTACCAGGAATTTGGCTATTTGGATTCGCAATTGAGACATACCAGTAAAACTCTTAAAGTGCCTGAACCACAACATTTATTGTTTGTCTAAATCTGTCGCCTCAATGTGGCCTTGGCAACTTCTGCTAACTGGCTATCGACAAAATATCTCCTGGATGTTAAATAAACACAACGATCTTCCCAAGCACTCCCCTACCAGCTGTGAACTGATAGGACTATGCAGCCGATTGTTAAAACTTCCACCTCTCTTCTCAAGGACAATGGCGCTTCTATCAGTGTTGACAGTCTAATTCTTGCAAACACATTTAGGCTTACATATTCGCACCCTCAAGATTCCACCGTACCCTTGCTAAATCTTTACTTATGTGTGTGTTGCTTACCCCTGCTGAGTTTTTTTGTACTATTTATGACTCTATTCTGCTAAGAATAGAGTCTAAATTTTTTTTTTTTTCCCTTGTATCTTACTTTGTTTCTACACCATGCCACAAAGCGGTCCACCAACTCTATGCACTCAACTTCATGTCCATCTCTGATACAACCCATGACTGCAGAGTCATCAGAGTATTTCTGCAGATGACAGGAATATGTCTCCTAATGAAAGTCTGAGGTGTACAGAGTGGAAATGAATGATGATAATGCATTTCCATGTGGTGCACCAGGGTTGCTGACTGCCTGGTTAAATACACAACCTTCAGTGTCTGAAACTGTGGTCTGATTGATCCAGGCAATTATCAAGGCCTCCACCTGAGTCTTCTTCAGTTTCTGACAAAAAAATTGTGCTATATGCACAAAGAACATTACCTCACAGTACTGCTAGTTTTGTCCAGATGACAGTGGATTGTTGAAGCATAGTATGATGGGATCTTCAATTCCAACTTAAAGGTGACAAGCAAACTGCAGGGGATCCTTATATGTGCTTGTTTTCTTACCTAGGTGGCCCAACAGGAGCCTTTCTAGGACCGTAATGCTGTAGGATCACAGGGCAACAGTTCTATAGTTACTGAGGACTGATGGGTGAGTTTTCTTTGGTACCAGAACAAGGCAGTAGGTCTTCCTCAACACTGGGACCTTCTGGGACAGGGTAAGGTTGATGAGGTGCTGCAGAATCCCACAGAGCTTCTCAGCACAGGCCTTTAGGACTCTGACGTTGACACTATCTGGACCTGAAGCCTTGTTCTGGTTCAGTTTCTCCAGCTACCTCCTCACCTGACTTCTAGAGACAGACAGGCGGGAGGGGGAGGCAAAGGAACCACCAACATCTCCTGATTTGATTAAAGATCATTTAGAAGTAGAAGGGTCTATGGTCAAGGTGAATTAAAACATTTGATGTGTACAGGAAAGCTTTGAGTCGAAGGAGGGTGGGGTATCTGTTTGGCTGTAGGCAGGAAAGGAGGATGCTGAGCTTGTTCCTGAACTGAACCTATTGAACACTATCTTCAGGGTCTTGTTACCATCTTATCACAGTTCTTTCTATCACTGCTTGCTTCTAAAAAAAGAGGTTTATATTCCGAGCTTAGAAAAACAAGACTGTGATTTGATTTGCCTAAAAGAGGTCTTGCTTTAGAGATGTATGATGTATGAGTCCTTGACATTTGCATAAAACACATACAACATTTTGTTTTCTCTGGTAGAGCAGCTGACAAACTGTTGAAATGTTGGAAGTATAGCAGAGAGTGAGGCATGATTAAAATCACCAGATATTGCCACAGATACAACACATTGGGGTGTTGGGAGATGATGACAGCAGTGTCGGCAACAGCAGACAGTGGAATGTAAGCAGCTGCCAAAATAACACTGGTGAACTTTCTTGGTAAATATTGACAAAAGCGTACTGCTAACAGTTCAATATCCAGGCCGCAGAGATGACATTTCACAGTAACATGTCCTGTATTTCTCCTCTTTAAATTTCTGTCTGTATGTATAGTCCGAAAGCCTGGCATAGAGATGGTGGTGTCAGGTATACGATCCTGCAACCACGTCTCAGTGAAACACATAAAACTGCACTCTCAATAGTCTGACTGGGTCCATTTTAGGGCTTAAAGGGCTTTAGTTTTTTTGCCAAGTATCTTGTTTTCTCCATTATGATCAATGTAAGAGATGGTTAGAACTTCCTCCTTCTCCCCCTCCTCTGCCTGTCACACCCTGTGGAGAGAATGAGAACTGCACCCAATACAACACCACACACCTGTGCACAGCTCCGTGGCCTGACTGTTTCTTTGGTTACGTACCATCTACCGCGTCTTCCATAGTGGGTCGTGGGGAAGCAGTTTATGGGCGGGAGGCGGGGTACACCCTGGAGAGGTCGCCAGCCCAACAGGTCGCTGTTGCCCAGGGCAACACAGACACACACAGGACAAACAACCATGCACACACTCATTCACACACCTAAGGGCAATTTAGAGAAACCGATTAACCTAACAGTCATGCTTTTGGACTGTGGTAGGAAGCCGGAGTACCCGGAGAGAACCCATGCATGCACAGGCAGAACATGCGGAAAGACCCCCAGCCGGGAGTTGAACCCAGGAGCCTTCTTGCTACAAGGCAATAGTGCTACCAACTGCGCCACCGTGCAGCCCACCATAAAAAAAGAAGGTCCAAAAGTAAGAAAATATGCGCAAAAATGCTTCCAGCTGCACAGCATTGAACCTAAGAGGGATAATCACCAAAACAAAAGCAATGTTTCAGCCAGTTAAAAGAGGAATTACAGTTTTAAAAAAGAATAAATCAGAATGAAAGTAACAGAACAACTCCAACATGCTGTCACCTTCAGTGGTGCAATTCTAGAATTCTCAACCCATTTAAGGGGCTCCAAGGTAGGTTGAGGGGCAAAGAGTCATATGCAGGGATTCATCACCAGCACTACAAGCAAATGAAGAGCAGACTTTCAAGTATATTACGGCACATTAACCTATTTACAAAGCGAGCAGAGCATGGTGATTCATGTGGGTTCCATCACACCATGGAATAAAATGGCAACAAAGCAGCAGATAATCTGGAAATTATGCGATTAAGATTGGTTTATAATTGCAGTATGGACCTCTGGATTACATGTAAATCATCCATAAACCAAGAGGAAAACTGCAAATCATATTAGAATGTAATAAACAGGTAAGGGCATTCTTTTCAAAACAGAAAACAGAACAGGAAAGCATCTTCCTAATGATAAAATTACAGACTTTGTGTTTTTTATTAGGTTAAGATTTGGTCATTGTGGACTTAAATGTCAGCTGGCTCTGATATGAAAACAATAAGATTAAAAATGCATCAAAGGATTTGTTAAAATAATCAGGCATATCCTGGTTGTGTGTAAAACAAGTATCACAAAACGAGAGTTTAGCAACTGTTAATCTGTAAACACCTCTGAAGTTACAACTTTTTGGTTTCCTAAGGGGGCAACATTTTGGCTTCATAACTTTTGGAAAAAAATGTTTAAGTTTTATTTTCTTTATATTTTGTTACAACAATGTCATGTTTAACAATAAAAACATTCCTGATAGTCAAGCTCAGGGATGGATAAAATTATAATTAGAAGTGTTTTTTTTTAAACATAGTCATTGAATATGTTCCACACTGTTACGGACATTTACATAGACCACAAATAGTTATACATGTAATTATTGATTAAAAAAAGACTTTTTCTTAGAAAGATTGTCCCTTTTGTTATCATATCATGTTATCATATCATACCTCAACTGACTCCTCTTAATGTGGAGGAGCAGCAGCTCTACTCCAAGCTCCTCCCGGATGGCGGTGCTCCTCTCCCTATCTCTAAGGGAGTGTCCGGCCACCCTACAGAGGAAGCTCATTTCAGCCGCTTGTGTCCGGGATCTCGTTCTTACGGTCATGACCATAGGTGAAGGTAGGAACGTAGACCGGCTGGTAAATTGAGAGCTTCACTTTTCGGTTCAGCTCTCTCTTCACCACAACAGACCGGCACAGCGTCCCCATTACTGCGGCAGCCGCACCGATCCGTCTGTCAATCTTCTGCTCCATTCTCCCCTCACTCGTGAACAAGACCCCAAGATACTTGAACTCCTCCACTTGAGGCAGGAACTCCCCTCCAACCTGAAGAGGACAGGCCACTCTTTTCCGGTCGAGTACCATGGCCTTGGACTTGGAGGAGCTGATTTTCATCCCAGCCGCTTCACACTCGGCTGTGAACCGCCCCAGTGCATGCTGTAGGTCTTGGCTAGGGGGGGCAAGCAGGACCACGTCATCTGCAAAAAGGAGAGATGAAATCCACTGCTCCCCAAACCAGACCCCCTCTGGCCCTTGGCTGCGCCTAGTAATCCTATTCATAAATGTTATGAACAGGACCAGTGATAAAGGGCAGCCCTGCTGGAGTCCAGCATGTACTGGGAACAGATCCGACTTAGTGCCGGCAATGCGGACCAAACTCCTGCTCCGCTTGTACAGAGACCAGATGGCTCCTAATAAAGGGCCAGCGACTCCATACTCCTGGAGCACCCTCCACAGGGCACCACAAGGGACAGAGTGGAATGCCTTCTCCAGGTCCACAAAACATATGTGGACCAGTTGGGCAAACTCCAATGAACCCTCGAGTAACCGGCAGAGGGTATAGAGCTGGCCCAGTCGACTATCGACCAGAGTCTCCTCTCAATACCCTGGCATAGGCCTTACCAGGGAGGCTAAGGAGTGTGATCCCCCTATAGATGGAACACACCCTCTTATGAAGGGGGACCACCACCCTGGTCTGACAGTCCAGAGGCACTGTACTCGACCACCACGCCATGTTAAAGAGGCGTGTCAACGATGATAGTCCTCACAACATCCAGAGACTTGAGGTACTCAGGGCGGATCTCATACACCCCCGAAGCCCTGCCACCGTGGAGCTTTTTAACCAACTCGATGACTTCAGCCTGGGTGATGAAAGAGTCCAACCCCGAGTCCCCAGCCTCTGCTTCCACCAGGGAATGCGTGACGGCAGAATTGTGGAGATCCTCGAAGTACTCCTTCCACCACCCGAGAATGTACCCAGTCGAGGTCAGCAGCTCCCCACCCCTACTGTAAACAGTGTTGGGGAAACACTGCTTCCCCCTCCTGAGGCACAGGATGTTTTGCCAAAATTGCTTCAAAGCCAACTGGTGGTCCTTCTCCATGGCCTCACCGAACTCCTCCCAGGCCCCAGTTTTTGCCTTTGTTACAGCCCAGGCTGTAGCAGCATGCTAGGCCTCAAGGTACCCGTCAGCCGTCTCAGGAGTCCCTCAAGTCAACCACAGCCAATAGGACTCCTTCTTCACCTTGACAGCATCCCTTACTGCCAGTGTCCACCGGGTTCGGGAATTGCTGCCGCGACAGGCGCCACAGACCTTACAGCCAAAGCTACTGGCAGCAGCATCGACAATAGATGCGGAGAACATGGTCCACTCGGACTCTATGTCTCCAACCTCCTCTGGAATCTGGTCAAAGCTCTCCCGGAGGTGTGAATTGAATACGTCCCTGGCCGAGGGCTCCGCCAGACGTTCCCAGCAGACCCTCACTATACGCTTGGGCCTACCAAGTCTGTCCAAGTATTTCTTTATGCTTGAACATAGTGTTCATTATGGACAATCCGTGACAGAAGTCCAATAATGAAACACCACTCGGATTTAGATCGAGGAGGCCATTCCTCCCAGTCACGCCTCTCCAGGTGTCACTGTCGTTTCCCACGTGGGCGTTGTAGTCCCCCAGCAGAAAAACGGAGTCCCCAGGAGGGGCACTATGCAGCACCCCCGACAGGGACGCCAAGAAGGCCGGGTACTCCGCACTACCACTCAGCCCGTAGGCCGAAACGACAGTCAGAGACCTGTCCCCGACCCAAAGGCGCAGGGATGCGACCCTCTCATTCACTAGGGTAAACCCCAACAAGAGACGGCTGAGCTGAGGAGCAACAAGTAAACCCACCCCAGCTCACCGCCTCTCCCCGCGGGCCACTCCAGAGTAGAAGACAGTCCAGCCTCTCTCAAGTAGCTGAGTTCCAGAGTCCACACTGTGCGTGGAGGTGAGCCTGACTATTACTAGTCGATGTCCCCCCACCTCCAGCACAAGCTCAGGCTCGTTTCCCCCATCAAGGTGATATTCCAAGTCCCTGGAGCCAGCCCAAGCATCCGGAGATCGGGCCGTCGAGGTCTCCACCTTCATCTACTGCCTAATCCTCTTTGCACCGGTCCCTCATGGTTCCCCCTGCAGGTGGTGGGCCTACTGGGGGATGGCCTCGCGTCTCTTGTTCGGGCTTGGCCCGACCGGGTCCCACGAGGCGCTGGCTCGCCGTACCAGGCAACATCACATGCCTCAATTTTTTGGTCCTCATGAAGGCGTCTTGAAAGCCTAAACTTACTGAGGAGGTTTATTACCTTGCACTGCGGACATGGTAAAATTGAGCATGGTTTGTCACCAAAAAGGTGTGTAAAATACAAATAAATATTATAAATGCATTTTATCTATGTTCAAGTTATGGAAAACACTTAAGTGCATAATTAAAGTACTTTGTTGTGAATAGTTGGCACATACAATAAAAGATCTGGGTAAGAGAAATATGCGGACACAAAATGTTGCTGCAAAATAATTATCACCCATACAATACAGCAGAAGAGTCTATATATAGACTCCTCTGGTGTATTAATCTTTATAATGGTGTTACAGAGGATTTTGTGACTAGCTTTGTGCATCTACACTGCGCATAGATGACCACATGTTCGAGTTTACAATAATGAACAGGAAATGGCAGCAAAACACCACTAGTGCGTCTAGTTTGTCCGAAACCAAAGAAGTAGAGAGAAGAAGAAGAATGGTGCGTTCCCTTTGTACTCAGATGCCGGAATTTCAAATTGCAAACCACAAAAACAAATGAAGAGGTTCCTAACCAACCTCAACATCAAAATCTATTTGGTTTTGCTTTACCAAGCTGTTTATTTGCCCTACATTCGGTCCGTATTCCGTTAGAGCAGTTGCACACAAAGTATTAAGCCTTTTGTCATATTTAACATTTCTTTTAAGCGGACCACACATAAGGTGCTCTGAATACATAGTTATTGACGATATTGTTATATCGCTAACAGCAGTTGACATAGTCACTTTGCACAGCAATAAAGATTAGGTTTGGAGGGCAGATTTGGCTTTCTGACTTGCAAGTAGTTCTATGTTGAAATAATGGAGGAGTTAAATGAATATTTGGAAGGGAACGTAATTTGGTGTGGGGATTTTAATGCAAATAGTACATTGTGGGGTAAATGTAATGATAAAAATGGACAAGTTATAGAAGAATTAATGGAAATAAAAAATCTAGTATGTATTAATGATGGGAGGGGAACCAGAATCAATGTAAGAACAGGGATGGAATCAGTTCTTGATTTAAAAATGGTTTAGCTGGTAGGTGTGAGTGGTTCATTGATAAAAATTCAACAATAGGTAGCGATCATTATCCCATTACAATAAGAGTAGGAGTAACTTTAAATAATAAGAATATAAATGTCAATAAAAAACTTAATTTTAATAAGGCAAAACTGGAAAAAAATTTTAAATACTGAGTCAAATAAACTTAGGGAAAGTAGAAAATGAGAATGGATATAAATGATGTAAATTTAAAATATTGTAAGATATCATGGAAGCAGCAGATAATTCTATAAAGAAAGCAGGGTTTTATAGTGATAAGAAAATGGTACCATGGTGGACAAATGAGTGTAAAGAAGCAATAAAGTTAAAAAATAAAGCATTAAGGTACTAAAAGGAAATCAAATTTTAAGAATTTAATTGATTATTAAAAAAAAAGCAAACAATAGTAAGGAGAACTATTAAGACGGCAAAAAGAGAATATTGGAGAATTTCTGTAGCACAATAGGGAAAGAAACAAAAAAAAGAAAAAATTTGGAAAATAATTAAAAGAATGAATGGCATAAAGAGAGAGTTTGAATATCCTATATTAAAAATAAATATTATAAATGTAATAAAAGATGAAAAAAAATTTGAAATATTAGCAAGAATATTTAGTAAAATTAATAGTTAAAATATTAGTGAAGGGGAAGAAAAGGAAGAGAAAATAAAAAACGTAATATAAAGATGTATTACAGAGTGTTGAAAAAACAAATAATTTGTTAAAGGGTTGAGTTTAAAAAAAGCCGAATTTAAAATTATGCACTTAGGAAGCAAAAAATACAGCACAGGTAAGATCAAATTTGGTACAGAATGATAGGGGAACTCAGTAAAAAACGAAAGATATAATATTACAATTATACAAAAAATTTTGGGAGGAGGGAAAATTACCACTGAATTGGAAGGAACAATTATAGTACCAATAGCTAAACAGGAAAAGAAATTTCAAACCCCAGGAAATTATAGACCAAAGCCTAACATCAAATCTATGAAAAAAATTGAAAAAAATATTAATAGTAGACTAGATATTTTTTTAAATAATAAAGGATATATGTCAAAATATCAAAGTGGTTTTAGAAAGGGGGGAGTACTAATGATCAATGATATGTTTAGAGCATGAAATTTAGAAGAGCACAGGTAAAAAAAAAAGGTAGTGGCAGTATTTTTTGATATAGAAAAAGCATATGATATGATGTGGGTGGAGGGATTATTTAATTTTAAAAAAAATGCTGGGCATTAAAGGGAAAAAATTTAAATTGATTTAAAAATTTTTAACAAATAGGAAAAACAAGTTAGAAAGGGGAAGAATTCAAAGGAAAAAAATATTTGTAGAAAAGGAACTCCCCAAGGGGGTATTATAAGTCCCTTACTGTTTTCAATTTGATAAGTGATGTCTTTAAAGATATTGGAAAAGTAAGGGATGTTCATTTTTCAGATGGGAGCTGTTTGGACAAAAGAAAAAAGTTGATTTTATTGTAAAGAAATTACAAGAGGTATTATTGAAATGAGAAAATGGGCGTTACAATGGGGATTTAAGTTTTCAGTTGAAAAAAACCAAGGTAAGATATTTTAAACCAGAAAAAAATAAACAAGGGAAAAAAAATTAAAATTATAAACCAAGAATTAGAGCAAGTAAAGTGTATAAAATTTTTAGGATTATGGGGTTTATTTGAGGGGTAAAAGGGAATATGCATATCAAAAAAGTTGTTGAAAATGTGAAAAATTTAAATATTTTGAGATGCTTGGCTGGCAGTGACTGGGGAGCAGATAGGAAATCACTAAAACAGATTTTTCCAGGAATGATAAGATCTAACATAGACTTTGGTTTTTATAGTTTTGGTTTTCAGCCAAAAACATTTTTGGTTAAATTTTAAAATTTTTCCAACATCAGACTTTAAGATTTTGTACTGGAGCATTAAAACTACACCCCAACAGCAGCAATAGAAATAGAAAAAGGGAAAAATGTCGTTTTAGATAAGAAGAATAAAACTAGAAATAAATTTTTGGGTTAAAATTTACAAGGTAATAATTGGATCCCTCAGTTTTGGGAAAATTTTAAAACCATTTGGGAAAAAAAAAAAAGAAAGAAATGAAAAGGGTTTTGGAGGGGGAATGAAAAAAAATAAAAAAAAATTTAAAAAAGATTGATTTAGAAATTAGTCAAACAACCCAATATCAATCATACCACCATGGATTCTACCAGAAGCAACATAGAAAGTCAGTAATGGAAAAGAAGCAAGATAAATCTTACACGTAGATAGTATTCAGTACAGATACATTTAAATAATTTTTATAGATATTTCAAAATATACAGATGCCTCAAAAAAAGGAAAAGTAGGAATAGTTTTTAGTCCCAGAATTCAATATAAAAAGGAAAAACAATTACAGACGGCTTATCATATACACAGGAGAAATGTGGCCCAAATTTTTTAGCTTTTAAAAGGTAAAAAGACATAAAACCATTAAAAACAATAATTTTTGCTCAGATTCAAGCTCTGCATTATTTTTAAGTTCTGTATAACATATTTCATACGTTATACAGAATAAAAAAAAAGGGGCTTGATAGTTATTTTTTTGTGTGGGGTTCAGCACATATTGAAGTAGAAGGAAACGAGAGGGCGAAAAAAATTGCAAAGAGGGAAATTCAAGATTTTTATTTTAAATTAAAAAACAAGTAAAATTGAGGGAAAGAGTATTTTTAAAGGGAAAGTTGATGGAACAATGGAAAAAAAGGGGGGATGAAGGAAAAACAGGAAAATGGTTTTATAAAATTCAGAAGTTAGTAGAGAAAGAAAATGGAAGACGAAATAGAAAGGAGGAGAAGAGTTAAAAAAAGGTTTAAGATTTGGGCATACAGGACTTAATTATACACTTTTTAAAAATCCAAAAGATAATACTGGTAAAGTGATTACTGTGCAAAATATGAAACAATAGAACATTTATTTAGAATGTCATAAATATGAAAGAGAGGAAGATATATGAGGAGAGAGGTTGAAGGTATTAAGGAAAGGGGGTTAAAATTTTTTAGATATTTTGAGGAAGAAATTAGGATAAATATACAAATAGTGATTCGTTTTTTAAAGAAAAACTAAATTATTTCATAGAATTTGATTATAGTTATATTATAGTTATATTATAGTTTATATATGTATTTTTTTTTTTTTTTTTTTTTAGTTTGTAGAATTTAAATATATATTTAAATAGATAGACCGACACGAACCACACTCCATACCAGTAAGTGGCGGTAATGCTACTAAAAGTTTGTTGCCAACCGCCAATAAAACCAACAAGAAGAAGAAGAAGAAGTAGTTCTATGTGACGTCAATCATAGATCACTGTTCCGACTTCCGAGGTGAAATAAACGCACCACAGTAGACTGAGTTGGCTTGTAGTAATGTTATGACTCCGTTAAATTGCATATGTTAACAATTAACTAACTGTTTACGTTATCTCCAGTTAACACGGATATAATGCCCTGTTGTAGATCTTTGCTCCCCCTGTTGGCTTTCTGAAGGTGGGACTTTGGGAGGTTATGATAGCGGCTAACTACAGCCAGCTAACCAGATCCAGCCTCCGTGATTCCTCGGTTGGTTTACGAGGTAACTAAATCTAACAGATGCTATCTGTAGCCGTCTTGTGTACAGTGACATGTTGGTATGAGTGTGCAATGTGTACCTCGATGCTAGATGTGTTTGTAGAGCGCAGGCGAAGCAATTTTTTGCACGTTTTAAGGCAGCTATTTTGCAAGGTTAGATCAGGAGGCACAACAATAGCTTCCGGAGCTAACATCTGCCTGCTCGGGTTTGTCTGATTATTTTTGACCATTAGTTTAAAAGACGTTCTTTATATGAACTCACCATAAAACTGCCTGTGCTAAAATGAATGTAAATTGTGAACAAGAACATGACACTGAAGCTGTCCTTAACATTAGCTTGATGACATATCTTAGACTTTTTGAGCCGAAAGTCCTCAGAAATGTTTCCTGTTTCCTGACAGGACCTCAGTGTGAAATATGCAATCTGCTGTATAGTTCCTGATGAACACATATTCAGGCTTCTTCCATTGGAACTGATTTAGCCTTGCCAACAGCAACGCTCTAAAGTTTGTTGAAATTATAGACAGCCTTGTGTTTATGGTTGACTTTTTTAAAGAGGTTTATGTTTGCTGTTTTTTGCAGGCGTCCTCTCATGTATAACTGGGAAGCGTCTAAACTACAAACATTGAATCAGATCTTGTTTTGGCGCTTGAGTTCCTCAGAGGTTATCACTGATCAGTGTTCTGTTTTACAAAACGAAAATAAGGTAAGATGGACTTTCCTTGTTACCCTAGTTTCATTCATTCCAGATTGTATTTCATAAAAGCAGTTACCCATCCACTGATTAGCCATACATTTATAAATAGTGTTTGTTGATCCCCCTTTTGCTGTTAAGTAGTCTTTACCTATTAGGGCATGGACTCCACTGGACCCCTGAAGGTGTAATGTGGTATCTGGCACCAAAATGTTAGCAGCAGATCCTTACATAGCCAGTATTGTTCATTATGGCTGTCAGAGGTTATTTTGTTATGCCTGATTGGTGTGTGTTACAGTAGAGTTTTACACTTTGAAGTTAGCTTGCTCCAGCACATACTCAAAGCCAGAATTAAATAATTCTAAACTTAGAAATGGTAGAGGTCCTGACAGATGCATGTGTTTTGACTTCACAGTGGTGGAGCTAAACCTGGGAGGTAAAACACACCAAAACCTAATGTACCCAAATCAAATGTCCCATCTTTGTTGATTACTGATAATAATAGAACATATGCGAGCTTAATTAAGAAGTTCAAATTAAAAATGTAAACTCTATAGTCTTACTTAAAAACAGTGCTGGAAGACTCAGTAGAAAAAGAGCATCACTGTGGTGAAAATTTGAGGTCTTTGCTTTATATTAATTTGAATTATTTTTCATTCTGCACAAAATGTTTGTAGCACAGTATCCAGATTTAGCCCTAAGCAAAGCCGGGCAGATACATTTATCAAAGCAATTTTCTCAAACACCCTTGAAGTCAGGCTGTAAAACTGCTGTTTGGAATTTTAAGGTCATAATTTGAGATATCAACAGTACTAAATTCACATTGTCTTTATTTAAGATTTTCCCTGTTCATAAAGGTTCAAATTTAACAATTGAATTGAAAACACTGTTGAATAAACAAACAATAAAAACTGTTTTGTTTCCCTAAATTTCTTAAAAGACTCTGCATCAGTAACCAGACAACATGTTACATCTCAAGGATTAAATAAGAAATCCATTGTTGAATATTCCAGCTGCTTTAATTTTTGTATTGCAGCAACAGGTGACCACCTATAATACTTTAGAAATGAGGCTTCTCACCTTAATCTAGTGGTTACCATGTTACCAGCATGTATGAAAGCAGCAGTGTGTGTGCAACCTGGTACCTCCCAGAGGAACAGAAAGAAGTGTCTTGTAGTGCATTTTTACCCAGTAAAGTTGATATTTCATTGAAATCACAGTTTTGTTTAGTAATTGTAACAATGAGGATAATAATGATAATAATGTCTGTGTGAATAAAGTAACAGCCCTGTTTTTCAGCCTGTTTCATGTCTGAACAGTTTTCGCTCTCTAACCAGGTGCTGACACTTCTACGATGGAGCAGAGTCAATAGTTAGAAGAGCAGCAGGAGGAAATGTTTCTTCATCATAAGCCACTGCATTAACACAGTTCAACAGAAACTTGGGGGTGGGGAGGGGGGCTCTTTTGGCAAAGAGCCTCAAAGCCAAACCATCCTTTGCTTTTGGTTCTACTTTGTGAAGCTGAGGAAATGGCTTTCTTGGACAATCCAGCAATTATTCTGGCCCACATCAGACAGTCTCATGTGACCAGTGATGATACAGGAATGTGTGAGATGGTTTTAATAGACCAAGATGTGGATCTGGAGAAGTGTCAGCTAACTCTGGTGCCTGGTAGCAGCTGTGGATCATCTGGGTCGACCTCTCTTAGTGAAGGCAGTGGTAGCATGGTGGATAATCATACCTGTGACCTCTCTCAATCTATGGACATTACCTCCAGCTGGGATTTTGGCATCCGTCGACGGTCCAATACAGGTAAGCCCATCTACAGCCCCTGGCTGGTTTGTTGGGCAGGCTTTCTGTTAGCCCAGTCTGCAGTGGTCAGTATGGCTCAGGCAGCCAGAAAGCCTGTTCCACTGTAGTTCTGAGGGGTTTGTCTGATCTGTGGCTCAATTCAGAGTGTGTGTCATTGAAAATGATTGCTGTGCTGGGGAAATCATGGGATCAGATGTATTTTGATGGTTTAAAAATAATTCAGTAAAATGTGGAGAATAGACCACATGGAATTGGAAGTAACTACTTGTAGACACCAGGACCAGTTCAGTCCAGTTTATTTATATAGGGGCAATTCACAATGAATTTAATCCAACCATACAGTCAAATTCAAAATCAGTTGCATCCATTCCAGTTTGATCCAAGTTATCAAACAATGCAGACTGTTGGCAGCATTGAGTGTGCTCTGCTATTCTGTGAAAGAAGAGAGATGAGCAGTTTAATTATGCACCTGTGACTCAGGTAGTCATACAGGTAGTTACCCTAACCCTAGCCAGTGTCATCTATGTGAAGCTGATAGGGAGAACTGTGTAGTAGGGCACAGCATTGTAACATTCTCCTGTTATTGGTGTCAAATTATTTAAAATCCGCACTAGGAACCACTGGGCCACTGGTTGCTGATCTGTTGAAATCCCATATATTCCACATATAACCAGTATGTCTTAGCAGCATCACTAGAGCAAGTGCTGTATGAAAAGAACAAAGAATATTACATTGTTTGTTTACTTATATAATTTACATATCACAGATACGATGTAACATTCTTATTGTAACCTATGTAACATATATTTATTTGTTGTCATTGACATTTTTTATTTGTTTACTACACAACTGTAAAAAAAGTGTTATAAACACCCAAAGGAATACAACAACAGTCTCCTTCTGGAATCCAAGCAGAGCTCTTTGGTATTTCATAAGACCCTGATGATATTTACTGCTTTTAAGTTTTTTGGACAAAAAAGAAGCCAAACTGCTGAAGCACTGTGTGGAAAGTTTTAACCTGTGACTCAGTAGAAAGCAATAACTAAATGTTTTGTTCAGTATTCCGATCAGGTAATTTTGATTTTGTGACATTGCAACACTTAAGTTTTATTTACTTCTCAGCCATTCTGTCGTAAATTTGCTGCTGTGCTTGGAATCATTGTCCTGTTTCACATTTGACTCTAGAAACTTTTGCATACAGAGGAGTTCATGGTCCACTCAATGACTGCAAAGTGCTCAGGTCATATGGCTGCAAAACAAGCCCACATCATTAACCCTCCATCAACGTGCTTGTTGATGAGAAGTCCTTGTTTTGACATAGTGGTGTTTTCGTGCTGTCTGTTATAGCTGAGCCACTCTTTTATCTTGTCTGTTTAGACTGTTTCTCCATGACCGATGGTTGTTCATGAGCAGCCTTGGAACATTAGCCATGCTGCATTTTATTCACGAGAAGAGATAAGTCTTCTAAATGAGCCATGCCTGTCAGTCTTTTTTGAATTTCACCCAAAAATCATTTTTCATGACTATCTTTCTGGAATTGGCTTAGTCCTCCTGAATCCTCCAGAGTTGTAACTACTGAAACTTCTATGTTTAAAAAAGGGTCTCACACATGCTCACAATCTATGATCAGTGCATCAGTCTGCATATGGCAGCTACAGTTAAGTTCCAAATTATTCATACACATACCTGCAGTTTCATATTGAAATTACTTTCATTCAACTAAGAAGTTTGTTTCTGATAGGAGACGAGATAGACATCTCTCCAAGTGTAATAAAAAAAGAAAGTAGGAGGAGTATCATTCTTGAAAAATGTATTAATCTGTATTTATTTACATTTGTTTAAAAAATGGTTTGTTGAATAATCGATAAAAATAAATCAATAAAAATGGTTTGTTGGCATTACAGCAGCCAAACCAATGTTAGAATTCCTGACCAGATTTTTATATGTTTGAACCCTATTCTTTAGCTTCCTCCATAGATTCTGAGATTCAAGTTGGGTCTCTGACTGGGTCACTCCAAAACATTAATATTGCTTCTAGTCAGAAGAAATGTGTTAACTAAAAGATAACTTTAAACCTAAACCTCCAGGGGTATGAATCATTTACAGCCTAACTGTACCACAGAGGAACCAGTTTGATCAAAGGTATCTTTTCACACACTGTTTCTGCTTTGCTAGTCTTATATGTAGAGCCTCAAGTTGTATGATTCTGGTGCATATTATGTTTTGTTACATTCTGTCTTTGTTGTTTTACTTCCTGCTGTGCAATCAGTTGCCCCTAGGGGGTGTTGGACACTATGAACTACATAAAAATGTACAACATAAATATGTTACAGGTTCCCTGATTTTGCTTAGTAACTCTCTCTTTTAAAATATTCTGCAGACAGAATCCTTGTACCTGGTGACCCAGTGATTCAGTCAGGTTCTGGATCCTTGGGGAATGCTAAAAAACTCATTCACAAACAGTTTGCCTCAGTAACATCAAATTCTTTTACATTTGTTATCATTGTCCTGATAATATATTTTCCAGCAATTTAGGAGAGAACCTTCTCTGATACCATGAATACCAAATTTGCCATGGGATGTTCAATCTTATTGATTCTTAATGCTTTTTAATCCTCAAATCGCTCATCTGAGGATTAAAGTGTTTTTAAGCTGGGATGTGGGTTTGCTTGATGGAGAGATGCACTGATGATTTAAATCTGGTTGCTCCAGTAGTGTCTGGTTCCAAACGGTTTCATTTTAAACTCATTTTAGCCATGCAGGAAGTCTGTATTTGGGGTCTTCCACTCAGACAGAAGAATCACTAATTATAATGTTGGTGGCTGTGATGTTCCAAAGTAACACATACAGTGCCAAATAAAATGTTTACATGCTTTAACCTTTTACGCATTTTGTCAAAACTACAAACTTTAACATATTTTATTGGGATGTTATGTGTTAGACAAACACAAAGTAGTGCACAGATTTAAAGTTGAAGAACAGGATTCATGGTTTTCAGAATTTTATTTAAAAAAATGTAAATGTGTGTTGTGCATTCATATTCAGCTGTACCCTGATACCATAAAATGAAACATTTTTCTTCAGACATCACCTAATTAGCAAGTACAGTTCACTTTTGTGTAATTTATGCCTTGTTTTCATTCGCGGTTCCAGCACCACACAGCTCCACTTCGCTCGTCCTTGCTCTATTCTGCACTAAACCTCTTGTGTTTCCATTGACACAGTGACGTCTGATGTTATGGCTTGAAGCCCCATCTCAACCATCAGAGCTGTGGATTCTGGGACCTGCTGACAAGCAGGTTCCAAGAAAGTCAGTACTGGGCTGGAAAAGCCAGTCATGGAAACAGTTGCAAAATGGGCTGAGTGGAGCCAGCCAAGGCAGAACTCATGGAAAAGAGACAATATTCTCCGTATAAATGCAGCTGCTCTGTAAAGGCCTGTGAGGTTCTTTGATGAACATTGGTTAACACACAGCTTCATTAAGATCAAGGAGGACAGCAGACATGTGTGGGAGAAAGTTGTGGAGAAGTTTACAGCAAGGTTAGGTTAGAAAACGATATGAAACGATATATCCAAAGCTTTTACATCTTATTGAGCACTGTTTAGTCCAGCTGTATGGCACAATTGCAAACCTAACAAACAAGCCTATGGTAATTCTGGAGGAGCTGCAGTGGTCCACACCTCAGGTGAGAGAATCCATGGACTGGACAGCTGCTAGTCGTACACTCCACAAATTCAGCCTTTATTGAAAAACATCTAAAAGAAAGTTATCCTTTTAAAGAAACCCATAAGATATCCTATTTGCCACAAGCCAGGTAGTGGACAAGGATTGTCAAAATAATCAATATTTCGATATAATTGATACTAAAAAATGACCAGAAATACAAAAACTGTACAGGGCTGCTGCTGAATACGTTTAGATGGACCAGATCTTTGTTTATATTGTTGAATATATGTTTTGAATGCGCCAGATCCATGTTTGTTTTGAAACAATTTATTTTAGTATAGAAAGATCCTTCATTTTTCCTTCAGTTGTAAAATGCATTTGTATCAACAGCAAATTGACAGGAAAATGGAAGCACACAGTGGCTCACTATAGATAAGTTATAATGAAATGATTGCATGACTGAATCAAAGATGCATATGTCCATAAAGGATATTTAGACTTATTCTAGATGTTATCTTGTCTACTTTTTTTGCCAAACAGGGAAGTGACACGTTTTAATGACTGACTGAGTCTGAGGTCCTCTGCAAAGACCACTTGGCAGAAATTTTAGGTTCAAGATGTGCAAAACCTGGAGACATATCCAAAAAGACTTAAGGCAAATTGTAGTTTTACTTTGAACTGTTCGAATTGTATTTTGTTTTCCACTTCAAAATTATGCATGACCTTATTTTGGACTATCAGGTAAAATCCCAATAAAATACACAGAAGTTTGAGTTCATAATGTTACAAAATAGGAAATAGGTCAAAGGACGTGCAAGACACTGTAAGGAAAATCGTCATGTGACTGGTCGACCTGTAAAGCTTTACCGGAATTCGAACAGGTCTATTTCCTTCTTGATTGATTGGTGCATCTCTGGTTTGATGTGCTACAGAAATCTGCATTTAGTGAGCCCTAATCAAATTGTAAGAATGAAAATTAGTTTTAAGCAGCTTTCAGGCAGTTTCACCTTGAAAGGTGAATATACTTTTGTTATGAGGGAGTCCAAAGGTAGAGATCATGTTTCCTTTTGGCTCTCTTGATATTTGTGAAATGTTTGGTGGTGTGAAACTCTGGGTTATGGGAATAGGATTGGATTCTACAATACTCTGAGATTTCGCACCTGGATTTAAGTACTGACTTGTGGTGGCTGTCTCGTCAGGATTCCAACAGGAAAGCTGTGAAAAGTCTGGTGCTGCTGGTAAGATGAGTGGGGTAAAACAGTACCTTGGTAATAAAGTTCAATGTTTTAACTTTGGTTTTTCTTGAACTATTAATATTTTTGTGTGTGTGCTTTAAATTACAGTTCTCCACTGTAATGCACATTTAGATGGATGTCCAACAGTGTTGGTATTCTATACTTTGGCCATTTTATACTAAATAATTCAATTCAATTTATATAGCACCAATTCACAACACACGTCGTTTCAAGGCACTTTACAAAGGGTTTGGAATGGTGCGGGGTTGTTGGGGAGGTTAGATTAAACTACTGAGTGTTAGCCCATTCTAAAATGGCCAAACTCTCTGTAGGGGTACTAAGTAAAATAATAAACTGATAAAGTTTGTCCATGTAGAGCCCACTGATGGCCATTGTTATATTAAAAACCACAAGGATTTGGGGTACCTCTCTCTGTCAGACTGATTATAACCATTGGAAAAGAGAAGGGGTCATTCAGGTAGCAGAAATGGAGGGTGTGTTTGCACCTCAACTTGAGCCGGTTTAGGCTAAACCTGACTCCCCCTTACTCCATCCAACAGGGAGGGAGGAAGGCAGAGGTTAAAATAATTGGAGAGTGTTGTTTCCTTTTGCATTGTGTGAAAGGTGGGTAACTTTAAAATGGGCTAAGTCAATTAAATCGAATCAAGTCAGTGACTTGCAGCATTCATTCCTCCTGGATGAGCATGTAGAGACAGTGGACAGTCACTGGCGTTGACTTTGCAGCAATCCCTCATACTGAAAAAAAAAACAGGTTTCCCTTTCTTCATCTGGAGGGTTTATCGAAATCAGCAAGGGGTTCCCGCCCCTTAAGTTTTTATTTCTGCTTAATTTATTATTATTTGTTTTTGTTAGTTTTTTTTATCAGGGATTGGAGATTTGGGTATAAAATTCCAAATGGTATTGGGATTATTATTTCTTCCTTTTTGAAGCTTTTTTATTTGTGACATACCAGGATAATGTGTATTTGAAATGAAACATGCATAAATAGAAATGATGCAGAAGACTGTATAATATTCCAAAGTGTTGTCATGATGTGATTGACATGAACAATGCATTTTGTTCTTCAACAGATTTCTAGTAACTTGGAATTGTTTGCATGTAACAGGTAAATGTGTTTCTGTTTGCAGCACAAAGACTTGAAAGACTAAGAAAAGAACGGCAAAACCAAATCAAATGTAAAAATGTTCAATGGAAGGAAAGGACTACCTCCCATTCTGGTATGGTTCCTGCACTTTTTCTATTTTTATTTTTGCCTCGCAGCAAGAAGGTGTTTCAGTTTGAATCTTTGACAGGGATCTTTCTTCATGGAGTTTGCATGTACTCTTTATGCATGTGTTGGTCTCTCTGGGTTCCTCTGCTTCCTACCACAGTCCAAAAAAACCCCATGACAGTTAGGTTAATTGGTCTCTAAATTGTTTATCATCTAACTTGTCCATCTATAAATTGGTAGTAGAAACTGTTTTATGTTGTAGAGGTTTTTTTTACAAAAGTCTTAATGTTGCCCTGAAAAAAAAAGTTAAAGAATGTGAATAATCTTTTTTACGTGAACTCTCTCAAAGCTAAAGATGATTTATCAGCATCCAAAACAGCTAAGTTATCATATTAGTAACAGATATGTGCTGCTTGGTACTGCTTAGAAATCTAATCTTAATAACCTTTACCTTTTTAATAATTTTCCCTGATCTCTAAATGAAATTAAGTGGGAAATAAATAAAAAAATGTAATCAAGAAATAAAAACTGACACATTAAGTATTTTATATTATCTTATAGTGGTTCTGAAAAGTGACAACACATCTGTTAAAATGCCAGGTGTTTGTGAGACAATGATAAATCATTTCAAAACTTGTTTCTCTTATACATTTATACGTGACATTTATTCTGCAGTGAAAAACAACCACATTTGTTAGGAAGATTAAATGTAAAAACATAAAGTAACAACCTGCTGCCATAGATGTGAACACATTAAAACTGCACTTTTGAGGGCCTCTGTATGTACACCACAGGCTTGGTTTTAGTAGTATTTATTTTTTTTTATAAAGTTACCTAAACAATTAGTTGTTGGCTCAATACAGCCAATCAAAACATGCTATAAAAGTATAAAACCTGCTAGATCTGATTATCAGTATTAAAACTCTCTTATGCTTGTTTAAACACTAGAAATGTGCTGTGTAAAAAGGCTAAAATCAATAATGTAGCTGTCTAGGTAATTACAACTAGAGAAGTTTACATTCATGCTCTTTTCTTGTCCCCTCTCTTTACATGCAATAAGAATAAATCTTTATTTATATTATAGATATTTGCTGAATGTTGTAGGGTTGTTTCATACGTTTTGTCTTTTGTTGCTTTCTTGCTCTGTGTCCAGTGGAGGATTTGGGGTCTCTGTTTGAAAAACGGGACTACAAAGACAGGCCGCAAACAAGAGGGGCCAAATCCACCTTATCACTGCGACTAGAACAGTGTCCCCAGCAGCTCAACAATCCGTTCAATGAATATTCTAAGTTTGATGGCAAGGTAAGCTGGTGGAGAATGATGGACTAATTGAACATTTATCAGCACAGATCAATGTTTCATTAAGTCATGGACATTTTAAGCAAGAAGTCTGATAGGCAGCAGGTTTAGAGAAAGATAACATGTGATATTATACACTATTCTCAATAGAGTGCATCATAAGGTCTTTGACACAGGGAATCATCACACAACAGCCACAAAGAACAAAGCAACCCAAAATAGCAAAAATTGAACAAATGATAGAGATTATTACTCCCCTCCATGCTCCAAAAACAAAATCAAACCACCAGTCAAAAGCAGATAATCAAAAGTAGATGTGTCCACTCCGGAATTTTTAGCTAATTCATTCCCAAGACTAGGACCTAGTTTTAGCTAAAAGGTTTGCAAATTGATACAAGTTCTGTTTCACCGATGGTGCCTCCAAAAGATTTTTGCATTGGCCTTGGAAAAGCACTTCGTTCTACTTGACCAATCGGAGGGCCAGTGGAAAATGTCATCATGAAAAAGAAGAGGGCAATAAATTCCAGCAGGTGTGAGGAAGACTTTAGCTATGATTTGACTCCTCAGGTGGTTCTCCGCTGAACAGCTTGCAGTGAGCCACGTAGCTCTTTCAGCGACCTTCACGGCAGTGTGTGTGATGAGGAGAATCTGAAAAGGTCCCTGCCACCGTCTGGACTTCCAATGCTTCCTTCGGAGGTCTTTAATCAGCACCCGCTGTCCGGGCTCGAACGCATGTAATGGTCCCTCAGCCAGGCTCGGGAGGGTGGTCCTGGTTTTCTGATGAGAACCACACAAAAACCGTGACAGATTCTGACAATATACCAACATATCATGCTCATACAGGGATGTAGATAAGCCAGTCAGTGGTGTAGTTGGGGTGCTCCCCATGTGTGCTGATCTGCCAAACAATATTTCATAAGGACTGAGATTTACCCGTGCTCTTTTTCTTATTTTCATAGACATTAGTGCGAGGGGCAAAATTTTTGTCCATGATAGACCTGTCTCTTCACACATTTTATTAAAATTTAAGCTTAAGTGTGCCATTCTCTCTCTCGACAGCCCTGCAGACTGAGGATAATAGGCACAATGTGTTTTTAATGTGAAAACCAGTACTTGGCTTACTTCCTGTAAAGCTTTATTTACAAAATGTGTGCCATTATTACTACTGATCAGAATCAGAATCAGCTTTATTGCCAAGTTCGTACATACAACAAACAAGGAATTTGACTGTCTGGGTCTCTGGGTTTTTTTTTGTTTGTTTTTTTGCGTTATAAGATATATTCTGCATATATCTTTATGTCCTTAAATACATATATACAATATACACATATGGAAGGTGGAATTGCTACTTCAGTATGAGGTTGTTTGGTACTCTATTAAATGTTCATCAGAGAAACAGCCTGGGGGAAGAAACTGTCTCTGTGGCGGCTGGTTTTACTAAACAGTGCTCTGTAGCGACGGCGTGAGGGTAAAACTCTGAACAGTTTGTGTGCAGGGTGTGTGGGGTCTGCAGAGATTTTAGCAGCTCTTTTCCTGACCCTAGACCTGTATAAGTCCTGGATGGAGGGAAGGTCAGCCCTGATGATTCTCAGGTCCTCAGAGATGGTGGTTCCTAGGAACCTGAAGTGGTCCACAGCTGACATGGTGTTGTTGAGGATGGTGAGGGGGGTGTATGGGGGTGGTGTTCTTCGAAAGTCCACCACCATTTCCACAGTCTTGAGTGGGTTGAGTTCCAGGCAGTTCTGACTACACCAGTGTACCAGCCGATCCACCTCCTGTCTGTATGCAGACTCACCACCGTCCAGGATCAGACCAATGACAGTGGTGTCGTCTGCAAACTTCAGGAGTTTCACGGACGAGTCCAATGAGGTGCAGTCATTTGTGTACAGGGAAAAGAGGAGTGGGGATAGAACACACCCCTGGGGGGCACCAGTACTTATTGATCTGCTGCGGGAGAAGATGCTCCCCAGTCTCACCTGCTGCTGTTGGTCCGTCAGGAAGCTGTTGATCCACTGACAAGTGGAGGCTGGGACGTTGAGCTGGGTGAGCTTTTGGTGGAGGATGTCTGGTATGATGTTGTTGAAGTCCGAGCTCAAGTCTACAAACAGGATCCTGGCGTACGTCCCTGGACGGTCGAGGTGTTGCAGGATGAAGTGTAGACCTAAGTTAACAGCATCATCTGCTGACCTGTTTGCTCAGTAAGCAAACTGCAGGGCGTCCAGCAGGGGGCCTGTGATGTCTTTCAGGTGCTTCAACACCAGCCGCTCAAAGGTTTTCATGACCACAGACGTCAGGGCTACAGGCCTGTAGTCATTTAATCCTAGGATGGTGGGTTTCTTGGGCACTGGGATGATGGTGGATCGTTTGAAGCAGGAGGGGACCTCACACTTCTCCAGTGACTTGTTGAAGATCCGGGTGAAGATCGGAGCCAGTTGATTTGCACAGGCTTTCAGGCATGATGCGGAGACGTTATCAGGTCCTCCAGCTTTCTTTGTTTTCATGCGCTGAAAGAGCCTGTTTACATCATCTTCGGAGATCTTTAGTGCAGGCAGAGGATCTGAAGGTAGGGGGTTGGTTGTTTTACGGGTCGAATATGTTCCTGAATGGGATGTGGAGGAGATTGTTTGAGGTGTGAACGGCTTCCTGTCATGTCTGCAGGAGAAGCCATTTAGACGGTTAGCCAGGCGAGGATTCTGTTCAGGATGGGTGGTGGGGCTCCTATAGGCAGTCAGGTTTCTCAGACCGGTCCATACAGGCGAAGCATCACCAGTAGAAAGGCTGTTCTTAAGCTTCTCACTGTAACTTATCTTCGCTGCTTTGATCTCCTTTGTTAGTTTGTTCCTGGCCTGCCTGTACCGCACCCAATCTCCCCTGCTGTGAGCTTCTTCCTTATCCCAGCGCAGGTTCCAGAGATGTGGAGTAAACCATGGCTTGTTATTCCCAAAGGTGCAGAAGGTCTTGGTCTGCTAACACATGTCCTCACAGAAACTGATGTATGATGTCACCACATCAGTTAGTTCATTTAAATCAGTGCCTGAAGTTTCAAAAACAGTCCAGTCTGTGCATTCAAAGCAGGCCTGTAGCGTCTGCTTTGATTCCTCAGTCCACTTCTTAACAGTGTGACCATGGGTTTGGAAGCTCTTAATCTCAGCCTGTAGGTTGGGATGAGGTGGATAAGACAATGGTCCGAAAGTCCCAGAGCAGTCCTTGTAACAGCATGGTATGAGTCCTTTAAAGTTGTGTAACAATGGTCCAGTTTGTTTTTGTCTTTGGTGGGACACTTAATATGCTGACTGTAATTGGGGAGTTCTTTGGAGAGATCTGCGCTGTTAAAATCTCCCAGTATTATGATGAAAGAGTCCGTGTATTTTTTCTCCACGTCTGTAATCAACTCAGCGAGATGTTTTTCAGCACCAGAAGTGCAGCCATGCGGTGGAAAATAAGACCCAATTATTATAAAAGAGGAAAACTCTCTCGGTGAATAAAACGGTTTACAGTTTATGGAAAAGGACTCCAGATCCGGACTACATGTTTTCCCCAGCACTTTTATGTCTCTGCACCAACCTTCGTTTATATAAAAGCAGATTCCGCCTCCTCGCTTCTTCCCCGATAGCTCCGCACTGCGATCCGCTCTGAACAGCTGGAAGCCCAGCATCAGCAGTGCAAAGTCCGGGATGTTTTCACTCAGCCATGTCTCGGTGAAGCAGAGAACCGCTGATCCGCGGAGGTCCGTGTTTTTACTGGTGAAAAGAAGCAGCTCGGCCATCTTGTTACTTGGAGAGCAGACATTTGCCAGATGGATTGAAGGCAGTGGTGTGCGAAGTCCTCTTTGGCGGAGCTTTACCTTGCGCTTTCCCCTCCGACGCTTTCGGCGCAGTATCCCGTAGAGTGCTGCGGCTCCGCTCGTCAGGAGTTCATTGAAGCTCGGATTGATGATTGATGGTGAAAAAATTCCAAGAGAGGACTCTCTGATGTTGAGAAGTTCCTTTCTGCTGAATGAGACCACAGAATTGTGCCCCGAGACAACAGTACTGTGGCTCGAAAAACATAAAAACACACAAAATACACAAAGAGAGTGCGAAGCTCCGAGGCTGCCGTCGTCGGCGCCATCTTGATTGTCTATCAAGGTCATCTTGATGACCTGTGGTATTCCCCATTGGGGAATTATTTCAGAGAGTAAGGCCTTTGCTACTGCACTGCTGTCTGCCAGTATTTCTTACCTTCAGAAGGTGTTAATGAAATCCATCATTAGATGTTGAAAGGGGCCTTCAGGTGGGGGATGTGCTGCCAACACTTTTGTCTGAATTTTACCATGATTGTGCGAGGCACAAATAAAACATTTTTTACAGTGATTTTCTGATACCACTGTAAATCCTTTTGTGAACCACTGTTGTGTTACCATATCAAGCATTCCCCCTTTGGAGACATGGTCTAAGCCATGACACAACTTTGCAAACCAGGGGAAAAAATGTTTGGGGAGGCAAGATTTTCCATCAGCTAAAAACCACCCTTTTTCAGAGTTAGAAAATCCATTGCATTGCCAGAGCTGTTTTTCTACTGGCGAGGCAAAGGACTGCATTTCAATTAAAGATAAAGAGGGTTCGGGGGTCGACGGTGAGGACAGAAAGGCAGCCGAAAGAGAAAGAGTAGCAGCGGCTTTTGCAGCTGTGTCAGCTGAGGCGTTTCCCAGGGAAACCGGATCAGTGTTGTGTGAGTGAGCAGTGCGTTTAACAACAGCTGATTTAGAGGGTAACAAAATGGCATCCAAAAGGTCAGAGACCTGAGCAGCATTAAGAATAGGTTTACCAGGAGCGATGTTTCCACAATGCGCCAAAATCATGAACTACGCCAAATGAGTACCGGCTGTCAGAATAACTGGTAACAGACTTCCCTTCAGCCAATTTGCTGGCTTCTGTTAAAGCCAGCAGTTCTGGAGAAAAAACAAAAAATCTGTGCAAAAAAACATTAGAACTTCAAAATCTGAGCATACAGCAAAGCCCACTAGGTTAGCACCCGAGTCGCTTTACAGTAATGCTGGGCATGTCAAGGACAGAAGCAAAGGTCTTTCCAAGTTT